>OY744608.1:4712366-4989866 GCA_963556255.1 Allolobophora icterica
GTTGCGCAACTTGAACAGAAATTTGCGGGCGTTGAAGACTGGACTTTTGGTTAGAAGACACCAAATTAACACTAGATTGTCGCCGAGACACCTTTAAACCAGTTTCTAATCAGACCCTATTTAACCTTCAATTTGTTCGAATACCATCTTATAAGGTGTCGTTAAACACTGGAAACTATTACTTTATAGCGTTGCTTTCCGATGCTATATAGTCATATAATGCATTCGATCGTAAAGACTCAACTGTGTATTCGTCCATACTGTGAAATCATTTTCCTATCAACGTCAACGGCTATTGTTGCGTACGATGTTGTTAAAGTGTTGAATCCGATCGTTAATGCCATCAAAACACAAGAAGTGAATGACTGATATAAGGAATAATGTCATCTAATATGGCAGCCGCAAGATGTCGCTAATCAATCAATGTAACCACTACAAATGGATAATAAATCAACCTGTGCTTCGACACCTTTATAAAGGGTTCATGAGGCGGTATAAGAATAATCAGTTTCGATGTCATTCTGTTTTACAGCCTTCATTGAGTTGGTTGTTGAAGTTTAGATAAAGTAGTAAGTAGAGCGACAATATACATTTTACAACGCCGCTGGCTTAACTGTGGTAGTGCCAGTCCAAAGCCTGGAGACAGCAGAAGGGCGACGCTATTCTATTTTTTAAAGAAACAGTGTCGTTAAACAGTAATTTACTAACAACGATTCAAAATCATCAACATTGGCTGAAGCTTCACTCCAGAAACTATAGCTAAAGATGATCGATTGAAAGCAACGTTGGCTCGAAGCCTACTTACTAGACAGCAATCTCTTAAGCTGGCCTGAGAGGCAGCCATGGCTATGAAGCGTAAGCAGTTTCATTTTGCTTAACCTCGGTATACATAAGGACCGTTGGCCAGTCATCCTCCTCATCTTCCCAGGAAAAGTTCACTCAATTAATAATTTCTCCGGCGGTAATTTAAATCCCAACGTGTTCTTTTACAGGGCAGCAACTTAACCAGTCGCTTAGAAACCTTTAAAACGCTTGGATCTGAATACATAATATAGTTCAGTTAGCAAAAGTTATTTAATGCATCATGACACAGAAAAATATAAACCTCCGTGTAATAGTTATCATTTAGAAAGAGTGAACTTCAGCAGTATTAAGCCAAATAACTTCTGTAGAAATCAATTAGCTGCCATAAGTTGTGTTTAAGGTCTGAATCCAAAACTGATTTTAAGAAAAGAAACGAACACTATTCCCTTCGACTGATTTTATCTCTGTTAACATCATGAGCCTAGAATTCTCCCAAATATACTCACGTTAACCAGTGAACGGCCTTCCAACGAACGAACTGCAATATAAAAAAAACTGAACTGAAAAGCAATAACCTTTCTTTTACCATTTAGTGACGAGAGGGATTAGTTTTTTATACATTTTAGTACACGCTAGTTGTTAGAGTGTTAAAGACGTTAACGGCCAAAAAAGACATAATATATCTTTTAACATTGGAGTACTACTAGTAATCGGTCACTTGTATAAGACCAGGACTAATTATATCTGAAAAAAAGGGTGAGAATTGTTCAAAACAATGTTTCCTGTCCAACTCAACTGCTTTTGTTGCCAATCAATGTCGTTGAAGTGCTGGATGCAATATAACTTCGCCACTAACCAACCAACCCAAGCAGTTTCTTACACACCTTTTTCAGTGGTGTACTATTCATATAAGTATGCCCAAAAACTTAAAAAGACCTATCTCAATTAAATTGTGTATAACAGTACTAGATGTTGCAGTCAACGGCTTCAAATCTACCAATAAATTTTTTTCCGGATATTTGTATAGCGCCTCTCGAAGTCAACTACTACTCAGATGCGCTCCCGACTACAGCATTGGTATACTGTGTCGGAGTTTTCACGCCGAAGCGCCACGAGCAATCGCGAGTGAAGGACTTGCCCAAGGTCCGTACGCAGCGGCTAGAGTGGGATTCGAACTTGTAACCCTCAGGTCAAAAGGCGCCGAAACACTGAGCCACCACGCCCCACTAACTAGCTAACTTCACCACTGCATGTAGTCGTATGGTGCAAGTCCGAATCCTGGATAAAGGGGAGGGAGACGTTAGTGACTGTTGTTATTACAAAGCGTCGTTAAAGAGAAACTACTACTAAGTTGACGTCGACAAAGATTTTTGCTGAACAGTTCTTACCGTTCGTATGGCATAATACGGGCCTCATTCAATTAAATTAAATTATTATTATTATTATTATTATTATTATTATTATTATTATTATTATTATTATTATTATTATTATGATTATTATAATCATTATTATTATTATTATTATTATTATTATTATTATTATTATTAATTATTATTCGACGTTTAACATAGGGACCGGCGAAGCTTCGATATTCGATTGGAAAACGAATCAGAATGCGGTATTCGATTCGTTTCGAAAATGAAGTCATGATTCGAAAAATTTTCAAATCGTTTTTCGGAAAAATGATAACGACTTTGTTGTAAACTAATTTTCTTAAAATTACTTTAAATTGGTTACTGCGCGTGGATTAGTTGCTGAATTTCTGCGTGCAACGCAGAACGCGACGACTGCAAACTCTCTGGCAAGAAAGGGGTTTATAATTAGAAAGTTATACTCCGTTAAGATGTAGGCCCTATGTACAATAAAATAGCGGTTATGCAATTGGTACAATAAAGAATATACTTACTTTCTTAACCAATAAATTATTTGTGCTATTTTTAATTCTGTTAATTTGCTTAATGTTTATTTAATTGATCTTAAACTGCTGAAAAGCTATTGATATAGAGCCTATTGATACTGTGGTACGCCTGTGCTATCAAGCTTCATGAATCACACTGGTACCCACCGATTCAGTTCGAGATTTGATTCGAATTCGAGCTTTAACCCCCGCTTCGATTCGACTGAAAATTTAGTTTAACGTCGTCTTATGACATCAGAGGCTTTTGACGACATTTCGAAAATGTATACAATGAACCCAACATTTTGACTCACATCCCAGCATCATAACCAATCGATTACACACCTTAAAAACAGTTTCATGTGACCACATAATGAACTTCAGATGTAGGCCCTATGTACAAGAGAAGGCGATGCATTATTTGTCCATGCGGTCGACGAGTATATATAGCGATGCTATGCGCATTTTAAAGGTGTTAAAGTAGATCTGGATTGAGCGCATATTCAACAGCTGAACCATCTCGACGAATTATTTTTACTAACTACAGAATTTGCTAAGTAATTACTAATATATTGGATTTTACTGTTGCTAAGTTTGTGCACAGGATTTATTCTTCGGTTCTCCAACTGATCATCACTGTTTTACGGCATTTCGTTCGGATGTATAGTCTTGGCCCACGTGACTGAATTAGGAGGTCAAACCTTCCTGATGTTTGATCGAGTGTGGGATCTAAAGACACTGAAGGCCAGTGGTTCCAAAACTTTAAATGGCCCGTCAAACCTTGCACGTGTTGAGAAATTTCTGGCCATTTTGTGTAAACCTCTTAATTTTTATCCCTGTTAACAGTTAAGAATGAAGTGTCATCGACGAATTTATCAGTATAATTAAAGGCGTGCACTGGATATAGGTCAGATGAGTATATAGGTCAGATGAGTATATAGGTCAGGTGAGTATATAGGTCAGATGATTTTGTCGCAAATAAGACTGGGCCAATATAGCTGAACCTGGAATAACTCTGTAGTTAATATACATTGGTATTAAGGAATTCCCATGTTGCCTAGTGATATGATCCCTATTCATAAGATAATGATAAAGCCAGTTATATATTTGGTCTGGAATATCAAGTTGTGTTCAAATCTGTGTGTGTATCAAATCTATGATGGCGATTACAGTCTTTATACATCTTCACGTAGGGAAATGACTGGGAAATGACTCTAGCCCAGTTCCACATGAAGAACCAGCCACCTCACTGTCCTTACACTTTTCAACTGGTGCATTGGGAGAGAGGATAGAGTAATGGCAACACTCATGGCCAGGAGAGCATAAGGTATGCGGATCGATTCCCGTAACCCCCCCCCTCTAGGGCGACACCTTGCATGGCTGCCAAACCGTGTGTTTAATTAAGATATTGATTGTACTTTCATGCTTCAGTGTAATCTTACTGCGTCTGTCGGTTTGAAATATTAAAGAATATAATGATAATAATAATTATTATTATTTAATGGTGCCTTGCATGGCTGCCAAACCGTGTGTTAATTAATATCTTGATTGTACTTTCATGCTTCAGTGTAATCTTACTGCGTCTGTCGGTTTGAAATATTAAAGAATATGATTATTATTATAATAGATATTTTCAAATTCTGCGCTTAAATCGATACACAGTGAGCTGTATTGTATCATACGAACGATGAGAGCTTTTCAAAGCAATTATCAATCGACGATAGATATCGTTACACTGTTGAAATCTCAACGAAATCCGTTTCTGCTGCTGAAATACCTACATCTACATGGACACCTTTAACATGGACACTTTTGAAACAGTACCGAAAACAGCATTCCTTTAAACACCTGTTTTAAATTTTTTATTAGCCTTTAAAGTTATTTAAAGCGCTGGTGAGATAGTCATCGATAATATGAAGCGAGTACTGTTCAAAATAATTCTTCCGAGGTGAATGGCCTTTGTTGCCATAAGAAGTCGTTAAACTCTAGATCAATAAATTAAAACATAACCAGTCTTGTAAGCCTTGTAAGGTTATAAGGGCAAAGTCAACGGCCCTGGCAACCACAAGCAATGGAAACATACCGTGCCATGCCATAGGAACTGCTGTGTCATTGCTGCCGATGTCAAAGGCCTTTCTTTATATAATATGCCGCTAAGCTCTGTTCCAATGCAATCAATCGTAAATGCTATTGGTCTCGTAATAGAGCAAGTTCTTGTGTGTCCTCATTTACATTGTCTACCTTTGAACTTGAACGAGTGAATGCAGTGCATTGTGTGGGATCTGGCATTCTCTCTCTACATGTCTGAGCCATCGAAGTCGTCGCTTGACGACTTTATCTAACACAGTGTGTTTATGTTAACCAAGGACTATCATATGCTCATTATTTCAAAGTCTTGTGCACATCCATTGAGAAAAATCGAAATTCATCCATACGAGCGGATCCATATGTATTTTTATTTCATAATGAATTTGGTGAATAATTAGTGAACAAAAACGAATTAAATAGTTTAATAAATAAATTTAATGAACCAATAAACGAACGAACGAATGAATGATGGAATGAGTGAACAAATTGGTGAAGGAATGAACGTGTAACCGTTGAAGTAGATTATTTATGTAAACCCTAAATTCAAGTGTCGTGTCTGCGACTCAGTCTTGGGAAGAACAGCAGTCCTTAGACACCTCTTTTACATCGTATTATGCAATATAAGATAAAGACGAAAAAACATATTTTACATGTCCTACCTGTTGAACAAGAAAGGCTGAATAATGTCATAGGAATGATGAGAACTGTTCAGAATAATACCTGCGACGTCAACGGTTTACATAATTACCTCACGTCAACGGTTACTCATAATTATAAGTGAGAAACCACTAATTAGACCCAACATAATTTCTGTCGACGTCAATGGCCTTTGGTGGCATAAGTTGTGGTTAAACTCTGGATCCAAAACTGATTTGAAACAAAGAAACAAATATTATTTCATTCGATTGATTTTGTCTCTCTTAACATGTGTACCTAGAATCCTCTCACATATACGCATGCGAACTCACAAACGACCCGTGAAAACTGAACTTGAAGACAACTGAACCTTTCGTTAAAGACGTCTACGGTCACACAGTGTGGGAATTGTAGGTAAAAGTCTGGAGGGGTTAGACTTTGACGAGATTTGTCTATGCGGAGTTAAATATTTCATCCGCATTTTGCAAACTGAGAAATTTCAACAATACAGTAGAAAGGTTAAACTCATTAAAGTGATGAAATCACCAAATTTATTAGTAATTAACATGGTCACAAATCTAACAATAAACCAGAGCATTACTTTACTAGTAACCCACAATGTGAAATGTGAAGGAAATGCTTAAAAATATGCACAAAATAATCACACTAGCTCAACTGAGGGGTTTGGAAGCGACCCCCTGGGGAGTACAATTACGACCTAACTTTGGGGGTCGTAAGAAAGATTTGGAGGTTGAACCCCCAACCGCCCGACATTTCTCACCATCACAGTCCGAAATCTAACAATAAACCAGATAGGTCTTTAAAATGTTCATGAGATGTCTTAAAAGCAGAGAACTGATGACTATTATACGGTCATATAAAACCGTTTTAAAGGTGTCCAATTGCACTCGTAAACTGCAACTTTCATCAAAACAGAACGTATGGTTTCGCGTTCTTTGCCCCAATGGGCTGCCTCCATCCTTCTGCTTGCTCTTGTTGACTCCCGTCTTGACTACTTTAGTGCCCATTATACTGGTCTCCCAGCTGTTCCGGTTCGTTATCGGGTTCTCCGCGCTGCTGCACGACTCATTGGTCGCATTCCTAGATTTGGCCGGATCTCCGAGTTCACGCGGGAATTCCTGCATTGGCTTCCATTCCCAGTGTCGATCATATATATAAGGTTTCTGCGCTGGATAGGCACTGTTTAGAGGGACTTGCAACTCCATACTTGCTGGAATTTTTTTTGCCCTACCTCTGTTGTCCTGCGGCGATTTGCTCTTCGATCAGCCAACCAAGCTGAACACATGGTCCCTCGCTCGCGGACCGCAATCATGCAGCGTCGTTCCTTCTCGGTTGCTGGCCTGGAACGGGCTCCCATTGGCTCTCCGCGTCGTCCTTATGGGTCACTCTGCTATTTTTTATGCTAATTTAAAGACTGTTCTTTTTGGCCGTGGCTGGACTGCGAGCGCTTCTGAGTAGCATGCCTTGATGGGGCGCTGTATCAATATTCCGTAATAAAAATAATAGCATCGTGCCGTTAAACAGTTAAACTGTTTAAAGCAATTTTTCCGATACAGGTCAACTGCTTTTGTTGTCATTTAATGACGCTGAACTGCTGGATCCAGTCTAACTTTGCCACTAACGAACCAACCAAAGCGGTCCCTTACACACCTTTTTAGGTTTTATCATCGCCCTATAAGAAGCTCTAGAACCGCAACATGAGCAATTCATGAACATCGTGTAGCCTTGGATGTCACAGTTAACGGACTCAAATCTACCAATCGATCAAATAACTAATTCCATCATTGCATGTAGTCGGATGGTGCAAGTCCAAATCCCAGATGAAGAGGAGGGAAAGCTAATGATTGTTGTTATGACACAGTGTCGTCGAACAGGAGCTACTACGAAACCAGTCTGAATAGCAGATATGGGTGAGATGTAATGTAAATCTCCGAAATTTCTCAGCGCCACACAAAAGCCACGTCAGGGAGACCAGCTTATTCACCGGCGCTATATCAAATCAAATCCGCAATAGCCATATCCGCCTTATCCGTTCCGGTGCCAGGTCAGAGTCCGGGAGGTCAAGCCGAGGAGACAGCTATAGCGACTCCATTTTTTAGTCTCAGCACAGAACAGAGAAAGGTTTCTACATGAAACTTGTACTAAGTTTATTTTATACTTTTTATATTCAACCGCCAATTAGGTAACCTTCACCAGTCAGGTGGTGCCAGTCCGAAGTCCGCCTAAAAGACGAGGACCGCCCTTATCATCTTCGTTATTAAACAGTGTCGATAAACAGCAACTACCTTCTATAATAGGTTGTTGGTTGCTATCATCCGCCCTGAAAACAACAAGATATCGCATAACGCTTTAATATTAAACTAATGCTATATCGTGTTATACTTAGACACCTTTAAATCTATTTTCAGAAGTTATATATTCAGTTAATTCAGCCGATCGTTATGTGTATTATAAATAACATTAGATATGTTGCTTTGGGTGATGTGACATTACTGACATTGTAAGCTTATGTTTGACACCTTTACATGGTGTTATACGGACACTATAAGTTTATCGTTTTCTAGAAATTGTATTTGTGAATTGTCGTCAACGGCCATTGTTGCCAAAGGACGACGTTAAACTTTGGAATAATAATAATAATCGTTAACGTAAATCGCCCGAACTGCACTATGATGACCATACGATGCGACCTGCGAAAACTGTGCAAAGTAATTACAATGACTACACACCTATTTTAAGGGTAATATTCGCCCTATAAGTATAAGCAAATCTGCGCTAGGACTTTGATGCAATGAATGGTATACAATTGGGAACATAATTAACTTACATAATAACCGTTGTACGCGTGTCTGTCTGTCTGTGTGTCTGTCCGTCCCGTAACAAACACTATTGTGACGTCACTGTACTGCCGCCTTGGCGACGGTTGTCTTGACGACGGCTATAGGCCTATAATATGACGTTATTGTTATCACTGCAATAATTATTGTTTTTTATATACCGTGATTTTTCACGGGTTACAGCTAGTAAATAATATAATCATAGGTGTAATACAAACTCCGTCAACACCCGTAATTCCAATACCGCCAGCAGGAGGTCGTATAATAAGGCTCTAGTAAAAATATCTCCCGACGTCAATGGCCTATATGTTGCCATAAGATGTCGTTAAACTCTGGATCCTCCTCATTGCATAGCGATCGTCATCAAGCTCGTAAATCACAATAACTCAGCGCCATGGATTGGTCAGTGTATGGTAGATGTAATTAAATGCGCTAATTAATTATTAATTAATTAATAAATAATAACAGCAACAACAACATCGTCAACGTCATCATGGTACGAGGCACAAAAATTAGTAGGCCTAGCTGCAATTGCTTAACGACATCTTGTGGCCGTTGACTTTGACAGAAATTGTTTATAATGTACATGTTTCATGTGCGATTGATAATGTTTACATGAAAATTATGACTTCAGCGGCCGATATTTGCCACGAGATGTCGTTAGTTAAATTAAAAAATAAAAGAATCATTAGGCTGCTTTTAACCCTCGAATGCCCAAGGGGGGGTCCGACCGGACCCCAGACCCGCTTTTCACGGATAACTTTAGAACGGCTACGAAATTGTAGAAATGCTTTTAGGACATCCTAAAGCATTCAATTGGGCTTCGTATGTTATATTTTGCGTGATTATACTACCACCCTGTAGCCCACAACCATAGCATATACCAAGGACACCCCAAAGATATGCGGCTGATGGTCATACTGGCATATAGTTTGCCAACCCAGAAATAAATTATTTTAACGCACGTTATTGTGAAATACCATATATCAGTCGATTGCAAATTGAATTTGGGAAATAACAAGCCAAATCCCGTAAAAATATTCCATTCCTGTACCCCACAACCATAGCATATACCAAGGACACCCCAAGATATGCGGCTGGTGGTCATACTGGCATATGGTTTACCAACCCAGAAATAAATTTTTAGCGCAAGTTATTGTAAAATACCATATATCAGTCGAATGCAAATTGAATTTGGATTATAACAAGCCAAATCCCGTTAAAATATTCCAATCCTGTACCCCACAACCAGAGAACAACTACATGCGTACAATTGAATACATGCGAAAAATCCCGAAATTGCAAAGAAACAACAAAAGAGTAGGCCCCCTATTAAAGTTCAAATAAAGTTACACCAGGTGGCGCTATTGTGAAATACCATATATCAGTCGATTGCAAATTGAATTTGGATTATAACAAGCCAAATCCCGTTAAAATATTCCAATCCGTTCTCCAGATATCACAATGAAAACATTGGGGTCCGGTCGGACCCCCCCGTTGGGCATTCGTGTACCAAAAAATAGCTTGGGCACTCGAGTGTTAAAACTCCACCATTGCTGTTTGTGTTGGGGGTGGTGCAGGTCCAAAGCCTAGAATAACGCATCCCACCTTAGCAGCTCCTCTGCCTCCTTCTCTGCCTAGGATTCTGCCAACCGGACATTTGTTCTTGCATGACATCGCTGAGCCGTTGCCATGATGATTATTTTTGTTATTATTTAATAATTAAAAATTAATTAGTTCATTTAATACCACAGACCACATAATGACCAACCATCAACCGCCTTGGACAGCGCTCTTGAATAAGCTGGTGCCCTGCGCTTAACTTTTGAGTTAACGCTTTGGAAATTCTAATCTTACTCCGCCACTCTCCTAGTTGTGGTAGTGCCAGTACCAAACCTGGAGAAAGGAGGATGGTGACGTTATTCGTTTTTCTTATGAACTACTAAACTAACATAAGAAACTCCATCACAGCAAGTAAACACTTTAAACTTTTACTGTACATGCTAACCATTGTAAAATGGTGGTTAGTAGTAATTTCCAGAGTTTAAGGACATCTTATGACTGCTAGGGCCGATGACTTCGTTCTCCTCTATTTTCCAGGCTTCGGACTGGCTTTAATGGCACGGGAGTAATTGAAAACAGTGTCGGAGTTTATAGTGAGAAGATTAACTTGAAATATACTTAGACACCTTTAAAACACATTAAAAAACTCTATAATAAACGTCAATTTCGATACGATTTGCAATCAATGACAATCGGTTCTACTAAACACTGTAAATTAAAACAAAAAAACGATTGATTAAAATTAACATAGGTTCGCAGCCTACATACTAGACAGCAGCCGTTCCTGAAGCTGGTTTGAGAGGCAGGCAATGCCAGTCATGGGAATGAAACGTTGGCAGATTCATTTTGCTTAGCCTCGGCATATGAAGGCCGGTGTCCAATCAACCTCAACAGCACTTGATCTTCCCAGCGAGTATATACTCAATTGATAACTGTTTTCTCTCGGATAGCAAGTATAAGTCTTGAAATTCGAAAAACTTCTGCCGTGGAGGGAATTTGAACCCGGCATTTTGTTCTACAAGCCAACCAGTTAACACTTTTAAACGGCTTGATCTGACAATATAATAGATATCAGTTACCAAACTTAGCAACAGGAAAATCCAAGATCATAGAAATTACTTAGCAACGTCCGTAGTTAGTTATAATCAGGGCTGTAGTGGTAAAATTAGAGGTGAGTATACGCTACCGGTTATTTTTCCAAAACAAATTAGAGGTGAGTATACGCTACAGTATTTTGTGAGTATACGCTGCAGTATTTTAATATAAATAAATATAAATATTTTGTGAGGTGAGTATACGGTCTCTAGAGATGAGTATACGCTGTATACCCGCGTATACCCTCGACTACAGCCCTGGTTATAATTATTCATCGGTGACACAGCAGTCGCATAACGACAGACCTTATCGTTGACATGTGCAGAATTTGAGAAATACTTGAACACCTTTAAAATGAGTTCATCAGTCGCTATACATATTCGTCCATAGCATTTAAAGTATGCCAACTTCGACAGCGGTGGTAGTCTGGCAGTGCCAATCCCAAGCTTGGATAAAAGAGAAGGGCGGCGCCAAATGATCTTTGTTTCACACAGTGTCGTTAAACTGAAACTAATACCACTCAAAGTAAATTATGACGACGTTAAATTTGCTATGATCAAAAAAAGAATGCGAAGAAGAATGTGAAAATGCGATGGAGGAGGAGCAAGAGGAAGAGGAGGAATAGTAGCAGTAGCAGTAGTAGTAGTAGTAGTAGTAGGAGTAGTAGTAGTAGTAGTAGTAGTAGTAGAAGTAGTAGTAGTAGTAGTAGTAGTAGTAGTAGAAGTAATAGTAGTAGTTGTAGTAGTAGTAGTAGTAGTAGTAGTAGCAGTAGTAGTAGTAGTAGTAGTAGTAGTAGTAGTAGTAGTAGTAGTAGTAGTAGTAGTAGTAGTAGTAGTAGTAGTAGTAGTAGTAGTAGTCGTAGTAGTAGTAGTAGTAGTCGTAGTAGTAGTAGTAGTAGTAGTAGTAGTAGTAGTAGTAGTAGTAGTAGTAGTAGTAGTAGTAGTAGTAGTAGTAGTAGTAGTAGTAGTAGTAGTAGTAGTAGTAGTAGTAGTAGTAGTAGTAGTAGTAGTAGTAGTAGTAACACTCCAGTAGTAGCTATAAGGTATTTTAACACTATTCAACAGGAACATACTTACGTACAGTTACATTAATAACAAATAATAATATTCTTCAAATGAGTAGAATAAAAAATATGCTAAATGTTTTTGCTGAGAATTGTCGCTTATCATTGTCAAAGACTGAAAGTTGTGTGCAAGTCGGCATCCAAGGCCAAAAATCCGAAAATTTAGCTAAAAAATCCCCAGACGAAGGCCGAAATCCCCAGGCAGTTCGAAATCCCCAGCTGTGGCAACGCTGAATCCAGTTATAGGTAGGGATCCAGAGTTCAACGACATCTTATAGCAACATAGGCTGTTGACGTCGACAGAAATTATTTTTTCATATATTTCAGCTTTTCAATTGTAATGGATGGACAACACGGTACTTTTATATTTAAAGGTGTTCATGTAGATCAATTCAGTGCCGTTGGCGAAGACGAAATGCGTACGAAATACCCTAAAACCGTAATAATCCTCGGCAGAACCGAAGATTAAGTCCTGTGCTCAAACTTAGCAACTCTAAAATCCAACATCCTAGAAATTACTCAGCAAATTCTGCACTTAGACAGAATAATTTATCGAAGTGACACAGCAGTCAAATAACGACAAACTTGACCGCTGACATGTGCAGAATTCTATAAAAATTTGAACACCTTTAAAATGAGATTATCGGTCGCTATATATAGTTGTTGACCGCCTCCAAAGCATATCTTGTCGTGGACACACTCTTAGTCGCGAATGGCCCTTGATGGCAATGAATAGGAAGGATGGGAATCCAAATAAGAATGCAGAGAAGAATGCATAAATGTAAAGATGCGGGAGGAAGAGGAGCAGGAAGAAGATGAGGATGAGTACGACGAGGAAAATGAAAAAACCATGGCCGAATATCCACAATCACATTCTGATTCAGAACTGCTAAGGCGTACTTATATAAATAAATGAAGGAAATATATTAGCCTACTACACTTCTGCGACAAAAATTATTTATGTAGCAGGCGTATAGTACTGCTGTGTTTCAGTTGTAATTTAAATTAATTTGAACTAATTTCCATGTATTCCTTAAAATACAACATGCATGGTTTACCTTTTTTTCGAGGGGAGGCCTAAGTTTTCCAAAAACGTAGTGGCAGCAGTGATCATCGTTATCCAAAATACCTTCTTTTGTTGTCATTTAATGACGCTGAACTGCTGGATCCAGTCTAAATTCGCCACTAACGAACCAACCAAAGCCGTTGCTTACACACCTTTTAAAGTCATATCTTCTTCTTCTTCTTCTTTTCCTTCAGGCTCGAATTAATCCCTCTTTGGAGAGGGGTCAGCCACTCGGATCCTTCTCTTCCACTTGTTTCTTTCTTGAGCATCTTCTTTCTTCAGTTTTAGGAGTTTTAGGTCTTGTTGTATCGTGTCTTCCCATCTCTTCCTCTGTCGTCCCCGGCTGCGGCGTCCGTATACCTCTGCATTCATGATTCTTTTCACACAACTATCATCCTCTTTTCTCATTACATGTCCATACCACCTCAGCCTGGTCTCTCGTACTTTGTAAGTTATACATGCCACCCCGAGCTTCTTTCTGATGTCCACATTTCTTTTCCTGTCCTTCAGTGAGATCCCAAGTATCCATCGTAGCATTCTCATCTCTGTTCTCTCCAGTAACCCTTCATCCCTTTTTGTCAGCGCCCAGGCCTCTGCTCCATATAGCATCACCGGTCTTACCATTGTTTTGTATACCTTTCCCTTGAGTTGAGTTGGCATTTTGGCGTCACACAACACTCCCGTTAGTTCTCTCCATTTCTGCCAAGCCACCTTAATCCTGTTCCTGATGTCATGCTCGCAGCCACCCTGTGCATTCATGGTCGATCCCAGATATTTAAATGTTTCAACCTGTTTCAGTGACTTTCCTGCAATGTCTCTGATCTCAATTGCTTCCGTTGTTTTTGAGCAGACCATGGTTTCTGTTTTATTGATGTTTATCTTAAGACCCTTGCTCTCCACTGCCATCTGCCAGTCTGTAAAACGTGCTTGCATCTTCGCCTCTGCATCGTCCGCCAGTATAAGATCATCCGCATACAGCATGTCCCAAGGTACCTCTCTCCTTACATGTTCTGATATTGCATCCATCACAATAATAAACAGTAGAGGACTCAGGCACGATCCTTGATGTACACCCACTCGTATCTCGAATTCTCCTGTGTTGCCTATACTGCTCCTCACTGTTGTTCTTGCACCTTCATACATTGACTTTACCAAGCGCACAATTACCTCCGAGACTCCCTTCTTCCTCAAACTCCAGTAAACGACATCCCTTGGAACTCTATCAAAAGCTTTTTCCATATCCACGAAGGTCCAGTATCTTTTGTTGTTTCCTTCTAAAACCTTTTCCTGTACCTGTCTCAGTATGAACACTGCATCTGTTGTACCCCTCCCTGGCCTGAAGCCAAACTGGTTGTCATGTAGCTCAACCCGCTCTCTGATACGCCTCTCAATGATCTTTTCATACACCTTGAGTACGACCTCCAACAATTTGATTCCTCTGTAATTCCCGCATTCCAGCACATCTCCTTTCTGCTTGTATAACGCTAGTATTTCACTTTCTTTCAAATCTTGGGGTAGTTTTTCCTGCTTCATGAAGTTGTTTAAGATGACATATAACCATTCAACGCCATTTTGTTCCAGTGCCTTAAACATTTCGGCCGTCATTCCAGATGGCCCCGGTGCCTTGTTGTTCTTCATCATTGCAATTGCTGTCTCAATCTCTTTATAGGTGATTTCCATCTCTGGTCCTGCTACAGGGTTGGTCTCCTGTAGAGGCTCCCTTGGGTTTTCTTCATTTAGCAGTTCCTCGAAGTATGTTTTCCATCTGGATCTGATTGCCTCCTCATCGATGAGTATTTTACCATTCTTGTCCTTAATAACATTTACTGACTGTTTATCTTGTCGACTTCTTTAAAGTCATATAATAGCCCTATAAAAGGACCATGAGACGAGTCACTGTAGTTCCATCATTTGCTGTTGCAGCTAAGACGTCATTAAAGTTGGTTTAATACCACCAATCGGTTGGGTAATGAACTGCTCTCCTGCATGCCTGCAGTAAGGTGGTGTCAGTCGTAATCCCGGATGAAGAGGAGGGAGATGCTAATGATTGTTGTTATGAAACAGCGTCGTTAAGCAGAAACTATATACGATAGCCAGTCTGATAAGAAGAAATGGGTGAGATGTGCTATAGCGACTTCATTTTCTTAGCCTCGATATATGATGGCGGATGGCCAGTCCTCTTCTTCGGTGTACAGGAACTCCCTTCTACAGTCGGCAAAATTAATTAATAGGGTGACATTATTCACAGACCCTTCACCACCGTTGTCCGTCTCAACGGGTACTTTTCATCCTTACACATCGACGTATATACGGCTTTAAAAACGATAACATACCATTAATGTAACGTTGTGCATATTTAGACACCTTTAAATTGAAGAGCATCACCGCTGCTCTGGTGGTGCTAGTCCCAAACCTGAAAAGAGAAGGAGGGCAACGTCAACGTCCCTTGCAGTCATAAGGGTGTCGTTAAACACTAGAAAATTAATAGTTTATAACGTTTGCTTTCCGACGCTTTATAGTCGTTAAATTCAATCGATCGTAAAGACTGAGCTGTAATAGTGTAATATGCCATACGATGAAACAATTTTCCTATCGACGTCAACGGCCTTTGTTGCCATAAGATGTCGTTAAACTGTTTGATCCGATCGTTAATGTAATCAAAACACAAGAAAAAATTAGTAAAGAAAGGAATCATGTCATCTACCCTTGCAGCAAGTAGATGTCGTTGCACAATGAATATAACTACTAAAAACTGGATACTATGGGGAATATAGGCAACCTGTGCTTCGACACCTTTATAATTCCCTTACTAATTGCTATAAGACTAATCAGTCTCGCGCACTCGGTAGATTATTCTTACAACCATTTCCTCGAGTTAAAAGAGCAGATGGGGGTCAATGCCCGTACTTTAAAACTGGTAGTGCCAGTCCCAAGCCAGCAGAAACAGGAGAACGACGCTAATCATCTTTGTTATGACACAGTGTCGTGGAACAGTGACTGTAACCAGAGTGATTTTGACGTCAACGGTCGTGAAAGCTGCACAATATAATATAGCGAATTTTGTACTGATGCTAGACTATTGTAATTAAAACTGGCATTGAAATTTAATCAAGTGTCCCATACTATTGATAAGCGCTCTTTAAGCCAGTCGACATAATGTTCATTGTCATCAATTATAACCAAAACAATGCTCAGAAAACTAGCAGAGTCAACAGTGGTGGGCCCTCGCACTCACGTAGAGCCCAACCAAAGGATTCCTGTTCACAGATGAAAGATAGTATCATGTTCCAAGGAACTTAGCCCAAGTTGCGTCGATTGTTTGAAGCAACAACAGGTGGCAGCACACAATTACGTAGAAGATGACGCATATCCTGCTATCCATCGAGCCACCGTGTGCACGTAGCAGAAACATTCGTCGCTTGACGATCGGTAGACTGAAGCGCCACCAACGGCTATAGCCGGTCGAAGTCACTATATATACGAAGAAGCGCCTCACAGGAAAATATCCGGCTATCAGTGTCACCACTGTTGCAAAAAGAAAACCCATGCTAAGACAATTATAAAACCAGGAATACCCATGGTACTTTTTCTACAAACTTTTGGAAATCAATAAACGAAATATAAGATGATATATAATAATATAATGCAATTATACCATTTCTGTTATAAAAATGCTTTTCTATCTTTTATTACTATCTTTCATTTTTACAGATACATTCCAAAAAGTGCAGTCTGAGTCTCCGGTCTCCGTTAGTCTCTCCGTTAGAGTTATATTCTAAATACAATACAATGCAATACAACTAAAAATTTATAGCGCGCTTCAACAAGACAATACAGCAATAGACTAGTATACCACATGTTTGCACGCATTTTGCGCCATTTATTTATTGACCTTAATCATTCAGACCGTTGCAAAAATTAATTAAATGAATGAACTATAGGGTTTCAATAAAACAGACAACCCAAGCAAAAACTCAAGGTCTCCATAAAAAGACCCATTTCCCAAGTTCGGATGAAAAACCCAAGATCTATGGAAAAGCCCCAAGGAGTGGTAACAATGCCGGTTATGCACGTGATACAAGGTCCTGTGATAAAACGATTGGTGAGCACATTTTAAAAGTAGCCTTCCAGATTCAGTCACGCAGGTCAAGGTGACACGTTTCTAAATACCGTAACCCCATAAATAATCCGTTGGAGAACCGAAGAATATGTTCGGTACGCAAACTTAGCAACAGTAAAATCCAAAATATATATTGTATTCGTCGACCGAGGAGGAGGAGCAGGAGGGGTGGAGGACGAGGACGAGGAGGAGGAGGAGGAGGAGGGAGGAGGAGAAGGAGGAGGAGAGCAGTTCCATTAATTAGTCCCAACAGACACCAAAAAGAATTTGGTAATTATTTCACGTTCAGAGCCTCTCCCTGGACACCTGGTCATCCCAACGACGGTGTACTCTATTTACAGCTGTGTTCTCTATATATGCAAGTGGATAAGAAATTTCGAAATATTCATCCCATGCCGGACTTTCAACCCAGGAATTTTGGTTTACGAGACACCAATTCAACCACTACATTATCATGGAAGCCGAGACACCTGTAAATCAGTTTCAACTGACCCAATAATAAACGTCAGTTCGTTGGAATTGTACTTAATTTATTTAAGACTTTTGGATTTAAATCACCAATTGGTTAGGTAGCATCCATCACTGCTTTGTACTCAGGTGGTGCCAGTCAGAAGGCTGCCTAAAAGAGGAGGGTCACGCTAATTATCTTCCTTATGACACAGAAACTACCTTATAATAATAATTAAATAGTGACTAACATCTTCCCATATCGCGGTAAAGTCGACGCAGTGGCTCTGAAAACACTAAGATGCCGCCTAAAACTGAAATATACTAATGCCATTGCGTGTTATCTTTACACACCTTTGAATCGTTTCTTTCTATGGCTATATAGTCAATAAATTCATTGAATCGTGAGTGCACTGTGGGCCCTCCAACCAAAAGAAACCTGGAACAAATGATCTTCAAGAAATGAATTGATATAAAATTAATTGTTTAAAGACATCAATACCACAATAGGTCGTAAAACTTTTGGAATAAAAAATAAAAAATAAAATCACCGAGTGTCCGTCACAAAACGGTATGCCATAACATTGCTCTTTAAACTCTTGGTAATCAAAAAAACGTTAAAGAGTATATTTCGGAAAATGTATGGAGACGGTGAGAAATTTAAACATATCATAGAAGTAGGCCTACTTACTGTCCAGACCAGACGTTGTTGTTTGTATAAAACGCTCGCAAGCATAAGTTGTCTGTTGTCAAACCACGCTAACTGTCCTATGTAAACACATGCTTTTCGTGGATGCGATATATATATAAAAAATTATATATATATATATACATATATATTTGAACATACATGCGATCCACGTGCAAATATAACGCGCAGCATCGGGTAAATTTATGTGCATATATATATATATATATATATATATATATATATATTCTATATAATAGTTTCCTTATATGCAAATTTGTCTGTCGGAGGACGCTACGTCACAAACGGCTTTTGTTCTATTGTGAAACATAAACCGGTTGTCTTGACGACGGCGGTCTTGACGACGGCGACTAACACTATATACTGCCGTCATAGTTATGACGGGAAATACACTAGTATACATATAGTTTCCATATGTGACCTCGGCCGAGAGAAGGGACCACTTGTCGCTTTCTAGATTAGCCGGAAAACGCGTTTTTAGGCTAAACAATTATATTGATTTTGCGTCTAATTAGTCAATCTGTAGCTCGAACTCACTGTACTACAACGAATCTTATGCTACTTGATGCATTAAGGCTAAATTTAGGCATTAATGCATTGGATAGAGACACATTAAATTTTTTTATTCGATTTCCCGCCAAATGATATTTTATATTTTTGTGAAAAAGTGCATAAATTATGGGCCAAACGCTCTGAAATTTTTTCCTCATTTTACCTAAGGTGTAAGCATGTGGAAACTGCTAATAAGTCCATTTGCGACAAGTGGTCCCTTCTCTCGGCCGAGGTCACATATAGTGTCCGTCTGTCGGGTGGACGCTACGTCACAAACGGGTTCTGTTCTATTGTGAAACACAAACCTGCAGCCTTGACGACGGTGGTCTTGACGGCGATAACCAACGATACATATAGGCCTATAATATGACGTCATAATATATTGTGGAACAGAAGTCGTTTGTGACGTCAGTACTGTCGTCTTGACGACGGCGATCAGAGCATTTTAATCAACGCTCTGGACTGTCTGTAAAAGTGAAACCTGGTCAATTGTTGACGTCATAACACAGACTAATAATTATATGAGTTAAGCCATTGCCTTCTAGATACTGAAGGCCGTAATGCTGCCTAAAGTTAGGCTTGTGACGTCACACGTTGAGTCCCTCTTCGTTTCACTATAAGCGTGTCAACACGTAAAGCGATTTTGATTAATTTTTTAATTTCCTTGCGTCAAACTTGGATTATCGTTGCAAATTTAATGTCAGTTAGTGAGATTTTAATCATGTTACGCATTCCTATTATTTATTAGAACTTAAAAGTATTAATAATTGAACTTTCGAACGCTTGAATCGGATTCTATCGTCTGCTTACATAGATCTTTGAGTTACACTAAAATCCGTTCGTCTGACTTTCAAAGGATTTAACCCTCGAATGCCCAAGGGGGGGGTCCGACCGGACCCCAGACCCGCTTTTCACGGATAACTTTAGAACGGCTAGGAAATTGTAGAAATGCTTTTAGGACATCCTAAAGCATTCAATTGGGCTTCGTATGTTATATTTTGCGTGATCATTCTACCACCCTGTAGCCCACAACCATAGCATATACCAAGGACACCCCCAAGATATGCGGCTAATGGTCATACTGGCATATAGTTTGCCATCCCAGAAATAAATTATTTTAGCGCACGTTATTGTGAAATACCATATATCAGTCGATTGCAAATTGAATTTGGATTATAACAAGCCAAATCCCGTTAAAATATTCCATTCCTGTACCCCACAACCATAGCATATACCAAGGACACCCCAAGATATGCGGCTGATGGTCATACTGGCATATGGTTTACCAACCCAGAAATAAATTTTTAGCGCAAGTTATTGTAATATACCATGCATCAGTCGAATGCAAATTGAATTTGGATTATAACAAGCCAAATCTCGTTAAAATATTCCAATCCTGTACCCCACAACCAGGGAACAACTACATGCGCACAATTGAATACATGCGAAAAATCCCGAAATTGCAAAGAAACTACAAAAGAGTAGGCCCCCTATTAAAGTTCAAATAAAGTTTCACCAGGTGGCGCTATTGTGAAATACCATATATCAGTCGATTGCAAATTGAATTTGGATTATAACAAGCCAAATCCCGTTAAAATATTCCAATCCGTTCTCCAGATATCACAATGAAAACATTGGGGTCCGGTCGGACCCCCCCGTTGGGCATTCGTGTACCAAAAAATAGCTTGGGCACTCGAGTGTTAACTTGTTCAAATTTGGAGAATGCCTCGTCATTGTTGTGTAACAGGATGTAATTCTAACTACACTCGCAAGAACGAGAAATCAGATTATACTTCGTCGTTTAGCATGCTCAATGAGTGTAAAGGAAACGATGGCAAACTACAAAACTGGTTGCGACGGATTCCGCGACCAAAGGACAATTTTCCGCTGAACCTCAATACGGTAATATGCATTAAACACTTTGCTGAAGAATTTATCGTCAGAGTGGACACTGCCACACGTCCTGATGGATCTGTTCTCATTGTGCCACGAAAGTGTCCAAAGCTAGCAATTAGATGCGTACCCATCTATTTTTCACAACTGTCCATCATATTTGTCATCAGAACCTCCCATGAAGAGAAGAAAGCCAGAAGATAGACATTCTGAGATGCAGACAAGGGATGATCAGACACTACAACAGTGGCTAAATCTTGACAGTATTACAACATTTCAGGAACTTTGCATGAACTTTATGAAACACATTCCACAGTCTTCACTGTGGAACTTTAAGGTGACTGACAGTTGCTTGTTGTGCTATATTCTAGATGTATCTGATGTGCCTTGCATTAGAGTAAGTATTCGTGTAACTGATGTTTTGTCTGTCATCATTTGCTGTGGGTGATATAGGGTAGATGACAGAAACTTGGAGTGGGTGATAGGTGATAATGGAAAACTTGATTCTTATTCCAAATTGACTAGTCTTCTAAGTCATTATCAGGGATGGGAAAGTGGAAAGGTTGACTTCAGAGGTAAAGTAGATATGGCTTTAGTTCTGTTGCGTGATATATGTGAGCAACAATGTTCACTTATCAGAGATCCTGAAGATGATGGTGCTAGTGATGCTGATGTTGAAGATGGTAGCAACATTATTATAAGTAAAGTTAAGTGCATTCGTGTTGTTCGACATGTTATCCAGCAGTTGGAATTATTACAGCAATGCAAAAGGAAGTACTGTGGTGATTACTTACACTGGGCATTTCAGGTATTTTCGCTGTCACCTTCTGCATATGGGTTCTTACGTGACAGTACACTGATGTTACCCCACCCTGTTTATTTACGTAAACTTTCATCCTGCTTTACTGTCGAACCTGGTACTGATTGCAATGCTCACATAACTTATCTGACAAAAAAATGTCAGCTGCTTGAGCCACATGAACGTTATGTGACTATGCTGCTTGATGAGATCTATGTTGAGCCTAAAGTTTCATACAAGAGTGGAACAGTTAAGGGCTTTGCTGCAAACTGTGACATGACCCAGGCAACCACTGTGCAAGCATTTATGATTTGCTCAATATTGTCTCACAGAAAAGATATAGCCGCCTTAGTGCCTGTTAAGAACTTAACTGCACCTTATCTGAAAGACATAACCATGCATGTCATAAGAATGGTTGAAAAGGCAGGTTTTAGGACTGTTTGTCTGATTTCTGATAATAATCGAGTTAATGGCAATATGTTTAAGTTGCTATGTGGTGGTTTGTTGCAGCCTTGTATAGACCACCCATGTGATAACAGTAGGAAACTGTTTTTTCTGTTTGACACTGTGCATTTATTCAAATGTATCAGAAATAATTGGATCAACCAGATGGCATTTGACACTACAGGCACAGTTTTTTCTTATCTGGAAACACTGGACAGAGGAGGTCTGACTTGGCCAACACAAGAATTGGTTGATGTTGTTGTAAAAGTATTTTGTATATTCCAGTGTTTGGTGTCAGCAGCTTATGAACAACAGTTTCTTAGTGCATCAAATCAGAAGAAAGTTCTTATTTCTGTATCTAAGAAAAGCTTTTTACAGTATTCATTTATAAATAGTGTTTGTGATTGTGGACATAAATTTTCAGACTTTGTCCATGTCATTGCTAGCAAAATGGCCAATATCTTGCTTAACAACTACTGCAAAAAATTGAATGATGCTAGTAATATCTGTAAGGGAGCAAAAAGCAAAAGTAAGCGTAAATTGTCAACACTAAAGGCATAATTAATGTTTGCAGTTCCACAGCTCGGCAATGTGAAATTATGATCCTTGAACTTTTAGAAGAAGAAGAGCAATCCTGGAAGCTAGTCCTGAGGCAGTCATGGGTATGCAGTGTTAGCGACTTCATTTTCTTAGCCTCGCCCTCACGGCCTGATCTTCCCACCAACAGTGTAGAGTTTGTGTGCTCATTATAGCTGAGTAGGTTAAGGGCACAGGTGGGGTATAAATCTCGAACCAACTCTGCCCTGGTGAGGATTTGAACCCCGACATCTTGATTGACAGTCCAGCACCCTAACCACTACACTATCGAGCGCAAACTCATATAGAACTTATATATGTATAGAACTTACAGAACTTTGTAAAAAGTGTATAATATCTCATAGAATGTAATAAAGTATATAGGCCTATGTATAGAACTTACAGGACTTTGTAAAAAAGTGTATAATATCTCATAGAATGTAATTAAAGTTTCTGTTATTTCTTCTGGAATTTTCTGTCAGTTTTGAACACTAGTTTATATCATGAAATTTCAGAATTGCTATAATTTTGCAAACTCCTCACCATCCAGCCAACCCGCTCCACTCGATCGTAATTCTGTCCAAGTCTTTCTCGACTCACCCTTAACTACTCATCTCAAGTTCTCCAACACTGCATCACGGCTTCGGAACAATCTCCCACCCGAAATCTTGGTTTCTCCATATCAATGCCACGTACCCTCCATCATCCGCCTCAGGCTCCTCTATCTATCATCCTCTGGCTTTCCACTCAAACCAGTCTCACCTTTTCAAGAATTCCTACCCTGTCTCATACTCCGACTTCCAATTCTCGACCCAAGACACCTCTGCTCTGCCTCCTCTCTTGATCTGGATCTCTTGGAAACCGGATTCTGACCTCTTGGCTACCCTTTGGACAACCTCTCTGACTTGACGCAGCGCTCGTGAATACGTTGGTGTTCTGCGCTTAGTTTTCGAGTGGTGCTTTAGAAATTTGGAGTTTACGATTACGATTACCCGTCTAATTTCTGTACCCGTGAATACAATATTCAAGCAATTGACGGACTCAGTTTGTGACGTCACACAATCAGCATTACGGCCTTCAGTATCTAGAAGGCAATGGTTAAGCCTGGCCTTTTTGTTTACGTTATAGTAAAGACTAATATATGAGTTAATCTTAGTCTAATTTCTTAGTCTAATGAATGAAGAAAGTCCTGAAGAGCGACGATTACGTTTAAATCGTCAGCGACGACAAAGATGGATGGCCCGACAAAGCCAAGAAACTCTCGATCGTCTGAGGTTGCAAAGTCATCAGACTGATGCGGATTATCGGGGCAACGACGTGCTAACGAAGCGCCTGAACAAGCGCACGCCAGACGAACATTAGATGCGAAAGCTCGCCGTAACAGTCGAGCTGAAGAGTCCTTAGAAATATCTCAACTCCGACGACAAGTAAATGCAGAAGCTAAACGACAGCGTAGATCTCTTCAATCGCCAGAGACTTCTCGCATTCCAATAAACAAATTCAGATCTCTTCTTATCAATCCATTTATTTATATATATTTTCTTTTTCAACCCGTCATATGACGGGCAAATACTCTAGTATATATATATATATATATATATATATATATATATATATATATATATATATACATATAAGACATATTTCAGATGAACCTCAAATAGATATATATCTGCTTATTCTTAACATACAAATGTATACATATATACATACATCCGTCCGTCCATCCATCCGCTCATCCATCCATCCACCCATCCATCCATCCATCCATCCATCCGCCCATCCATCCGTCCGTCCGACCGTCCGTCCATCTATGCATTCATCCGTCTTCAAGAGGTTTCGTAAAGATCTATCCAAGTTCCACATGGACAGGCATTCTCTCACTTTCCCTTCCGATCTCCGACTCATGGATAGATATAGTCATCAGCGTTTAAATCGAGCGTTGACAGCTGTTCAAAGCAATTCATCAATCGACGGCAGATGTCGTTAAACTGTTGGAGTCTTAACGAAATCTACTCCTTCTACTGCAAGACCTAAATCTACATGGACACCTTTAAAATGCATTTATCATCAGCTACAATAAAATAAACAATGAAACTATTCAGAAAATGGCTGCAATATAATTTATGTCGATGCCAACGGCCTTTGTTGGTATAAGATGCTGTTAAACTCTGGGTACTCTTCGAGTCCACTATCTTTAGACACCTTCAAATCGCCTTGAACAGATGCTATAAGATGTCGTTGAGCTTGATCCCATCAATTTGGAAATGCTTAGCAGAAGTAAAAACAGGATCGTTCATTTAAACACCTTTTAGGTGTATCATTAGCCTTATAAGAAATTTAAAGGCAGGTGATAAAATTATACGTTCATAATGAGCAGTAATATGCCAAACTAATATCTGTCGACGTCAACAGCCTTTTTTGCTATAAGATGTCGTTAAACTATGGATCCGTATACGTTCAATCAGATAGTTTCTTGATTATAGTCAAAGGCCTATTTTTGTAAATCTCTGCATCCAATGCAATCAATCGTGTTAGGATATTTCCTGAAAGCAACTCCAAAACTACAAGCCTTTAACTGCATGTTCCTCTACGAAGAGCTGCAGACAATTAGGAACAGGGTGAAAAGTACCTTTCTGTTTCTCTCTCTGTCTCTCCATCTCTCTGTCTCTCCGTCTCTCTGTGTTTCTGTCTCTGTACCTCTCTGTCTCTGTCTCCCTCCCTCCATCCCTCTCTCTCTCTCTGTCTCTGTCTCTGTCTCTCTGTCTCTCTCTGTCTCTCTCTGTCTCTCTCTGTCCCTCTCTGTCTCTCTGTCTCTCTCTCGCTGATGACCGGCTAAAACGATTGCTGCTTATTGCATTGTTATAATGCGATTAATAAATAACAACAACAAAATAATCATCATCTAATCGTCGTCACGGTACGAAGCACAAGAATTAGTAACTCCCATAGTTTAAAGACATCTTATGGCAGCCAGGGCCGTTGATGTCGACAGAAACTATTTATGAAGGGCATGCTGAATCGATGATTGCACAATTGGTAATTTTACATGATACTTATGACGTCAACGGCCGATGTTTGCCACGAGATGTCGTTAGTAAAACTGAAAAATAAAAGGATCATTAGGCAGCTTTTAAAACTTCATCATTAGGTTTGGGTGGTGTCAGTCCAAAGTCTGGAATAAAGAGACCCATGCTAGCAGCTCATATGCCTCCTTCTCTCTATAGTATTCTGGCAACAGGACTTTTTCTTCGCCTGACATCTCTGCCAAATCGCCCATTATTATTATTTTTGCTATTACTTAATAATTAATAATTAATTAGTGAATTTAATAACAGCCACCATATAATGACTAACTATCAAGAGCCTTGGACACGGAGCTCTTGAATTAGCTGGTGCTCTGCGTTTGACTTTTGAGTACCGCTTTAGAAATTCTAAGTTTACTCCGCCAATCCCCTATCTGTGGTAGTGCCAGTCCCCAGCCTGCAGAAAGGAGGATGGCGACGTTAATCGTCGTTGTTATGAAATAATTAAACTACCATAGAAAATTCCACCACTGCAAATAAACACTGGAGATTATTTCGTTACATCTTAACCACTTCCTAATGGCAACCTAGTAGTAGTCTCCAGTGTTTAAGGACATCTTATTACTGCCTGGGCCGCTGACATCCTCTCATCAATTTTCGAGACTTCGGACTGGCTTTATCTGGCACAAGGTTCATTGCGAAAGGTGGCGGAGTTTATAGGGAAAATCTTAGTTTTAAATATACTTAGACACCTTTTAAACGGATTGAATGCACCCCTAATAATCGTCAGTTTCCAACGATTTGAATTCAATCACAAATGTCTTCTAAACATTGAAACTAAACCTAGAGGTTTCAAGCCTACTTACTAACTAGAAGGTAGTCTTTTTAGCTGGCCTGAGAGGCAGCCATGGTTATGAAGTGTTAGCAACTTCATTTTGCTTAACCTCGGCATATAAGGGCCGTTGACCATTCATCCTCATCAGTTCCTGATCTTCACAGCAACAGCCTACTCAATCGATAAATATTTTCTCTTTGTTCGCAAGTGTAACTCCTGAAATTCGAAAAACGTTTCTGTCCCGGCGGGAATTTCAACCCGGCATTTTGCTTTACAGGCCAACCAGTTAACCAAAATGCTTGGACACCTTTAAAACGGCTTGATATTAGCATCTAATAAAATATCAGTTAGCAAAACAAATAGTTATACAGCACTCCGTAATTCAATATAGTGTAGTATAAACAATAAAAGTTGAAGTCACGTCGATACTACTTTATAATTTATTGATTTTAACATCTGGTAAATATCAATTAGCGAAACAAACAATTTAGGCTATGTTAAGCCAAAAATAACTTATGTTGACGTCAACAGCCTTTGTTGCTATAAGGTGTCGTTAAACCCTGGATCCTTCCATCCAAACAATTACATAGCATTTCATAATACAACATAGTATAGTATTAACTATGAAATAATTTTTATGGAGAAAAAACACTAAATTAGAGTTTTTTAAGGAAAAATAATTTATGTCGACGTCAACGGCCTTTGTTGTCTTTAGGTGTGGTTAAACTCTGGATCCAAAACCAATTCGGAACAAAGAAACAAACACTATTTCCTTCGTTGGTGTTTGTTAACATCATAAACCTAGAATCCCCTCAAATATACTCATGGTAACCAATGGACGACGTCCAATAGAAAAATACTAAACTGAAAAAAACAATAACCTTCCGCTGAACTGCTGGAACCATTAAAACTCCTCCAATAACGGACCACCCAAAAAGAGTGTTACACACCTTTTAAAGTTTTATCCGCGCCCTATAAGTAAGCCATAACGTACACGTCGCGTATCTGTTTTTTTTCCCCGTCTTTTGAACTTAGGTTGTCTTCCGTTATTAATCCTCCCAGATACATCAATTCTGTGACTTGTTCCAGCTTGTATCCACCATGGCATCTCACTTTCAGCTCTTCATGTTGTTTTTCGATAGCCATTGTCTTCACTTTTTCCAGATTTAATCTGAGTCCAACCCTTCTACTACTGTCCTGTAGCCTGTCTGTCAGTTCCTGCAGTTGGAATGGCGACTCTGCAACCAAGTCAATATCATCAGCAAAATGCGGATTATTAAGTATCTGTCCATTTAGTGTCACTCCAGCTTCAACAGAATTCAGTGCGCAGTTCATAACGGCCTCCAGAAGTAAGTTAAACACGTTTGGTGACAGGCCGTATTCTTGTCTTACGCCTAGTGTGATCTTAAGCCACTCCGTTAGTTTTCCACCCACTCTGACTGCACTCACTGACTTTTTATATAGATCTTCTAGTGGCATCACCAAGTCCTCTGGAATTCCATAGTTCTTTAATACCTGCCACAGTGCGTGTTGTCATACATTATCAAATGTCTGTTTAACATCTATGAAATGGTTGCACAAAGTTCGATTCCTTCGTACTTCTTCCTGCTCCAAAACCCGCCTGTTCCTCATGCCACCACCTCCTCAACATATTTCCTCAGACATTGTTGTAGTAACCTTTTTGCATGTTTTCCCAGGAAAACTTAACAGACTAATGCCTAGGTAATTGCTGCATTCCCTCTTGTCAAACCTCTTCTGTATTGAAACGATTAAAGCCTCTCCCCAATCAGTTGGGCACTTCTTAGTGTGCCCACTTAGACACCTTTAAAACAGCAAAATAGGTTTCTATAATAATGAAGCGTTTGCTCATTTATACACCTTTAAAACAAGAATACGTCTGTTATAATAGCCTGTTTGTTTAATTAAACATTAGCATAAACACATTGATTAATGAGCATCTGTATTACAACCATCCAACATTTGGTTCTTGGATGTCGCATATGGTTTGATTTGGTTTATGTATTGGAGTAAAATCAATATTATATTATATAGTGCTGTATTATTGTGTTGCAATAAAGGAAATATACAGGTAATTGTAACTTGAATGCATTGAAATCAAACTTGAAACAATTGTAATTATTATGATCACATATGCTTTGTTAATTAATAAAATTTATAGTTGAATATGTTAGATACCTGAACAGTTTCTTTAAAAAGAGGAACCATATATTTCATTTAATGTGCATGATGTATGTGAAATTGGTACATTGAACTGAGGAATAAGAAATAATCAATTAAACATTTCAAAAATAAAATCAGAATATAATGTCATAATTATAATTATATGTACTGTGCATCTGAAGTTGTTTAAATATTTCTTGCGAGTGACAATAGTTGCGAAGTACTGCTAATTTGCATCAAAACATTTTATAGCTATGTGCATTATAAATAACATTAGGTATATTGCTTTAAATGATGTGACATTATTGATATTGTAAGCTTATGTTTGACACCTTTAGATGGTGTCTTTCGGACACTATAAGTTTATCGTTTTCTGTTAATTGTATTTCTTAATTGTCGTAAACGGCCTTTGATGTCATAGGACGACGATAAACTGTGGAATAATAAAAATAATAATAAACAGTAGCATCAGCCTTTGAAATAAGATAAGATAAGAATATTCTTTATTAAAACATTAGTTTTGTGTAATCTGACAAAACTTAACAAAGAAAAGGTTGAGAACGGTCATGTAATTGTAATGGTAATTACGACAATTTAATATAATATCAGTGTATATAGCATCGATGGCTACAAGCTACTTGTAGGATGCTTCACACAAGCAAACACACAAACAAACAAAGACACACACACTGTCTACTGTCAGCGCAAATACTAAACAGCAAGACCAAAAACCATTCACAGGCCCACTGGCAGAAATTCCGGGCTCTTAGGCAGATCAATCACGGGCCTCTAAACTGTCTTTATGCTCTATTAGAAAAATAAAAAATGATAATAAAAATAAATCTTAAAATTTGTTTAACTGATTATAATAGTTTTCATAAGTTGATTGCGGGCCCGGTCCGAACCCCAAAAAATCGCCGGTCCCTGGGCATTTGTTACCCTGGCCCCTCTCGTCGGGCCTGACCCTTCCAAGCCATTTCGTGTACGGCTGTGGGAAATTACCACAATACGTCAGTATGTAACGAAATAGCAACACTGATAATGCACACTACATGTATTAAATTAACCTGATTGTGCACCTTTTATTCGCTTTTATCAGCCGCTATAATAACAGTCATTTTCATTCCACCGACTTACCTTTCCCTCTGATCGACATAAAATTTATACTTATCGAAGGCCTTGATGCCACGGGACGTTGTCAAACCAAATATACTTCATAAGATATATGTAGCTAAACTACTGGAGTACAATTCAATGCATTGTTCGATTGATCCACAGTTTAACGACATCTCGTGTCAACAAGAAACGCTGTCATCGACATCAGTGTTACCACTTATAAAAAATGAAAAACTCAAGTTAGGACATTTAAAAAACCCAAGAAAACCCAAGGTGGTTTTCTGCAGACGCTTTTAAGTTAATAAACGAATTATAAGATAAAATATAATAATATAAAGCAATTATACCAATTCTGCAATAAAAATGTTGTTCTATCTTTAATTTATCTATGGATTTTGCAAATATTTTGCACAAATAAAATCTTTTGATTATTATGATTTTTACAACAGTCCCAACACGATTTTCAATGGGAAAAAACAATTATTTAGGTACAGTTTCTGGATCATTATTTATTTTAAAATTTTTTACTATGCAAATTTTGTTTCTCTGCACAAGCGTCGTCCTCCCATAAAAAATTTTCCCATAAAAAATTTTCCCCTAAAAAAATTCTGCGTAATTAGAATTAAAGTATTAGGCCTATATCTTAAGTTTTAAAAACGACCAACAGCTGATTACTTCGGGAAAACTTCCGACAAAGTAGTCTGAGTCTGCAGTTCCTTTAGTCTTTAGAGTTATATTTTCTGAATATAGCAGTAGACTAGTATAGCACAGTTAGTCTTTAGAGTTATATGTTAAATATAGAAATGGACTACTATAACACATGGGTGCACGCATATTGCGCCATTTATTTATTGATCTCGATCATCCAGATTGCAAAAATTGCTTAAATACTGAAAATAAGGTTTCTATAAAACAAGAAAAACACAAGCAAAAACCCAAGGTCTCCAGGAAAAACCCCATTTCCCAAGTTCGGATTAAAAAACCCAAGATCTTGTGAAAAAACCAAGGAGTGGTAACGCTGATCGACATAAATTATTCTGAACAGCTCTTACCGTTCGTAAGGTTTAATGCAGGCCTCATCCAATTCAATATAAGGCCTATCGTCGTCTTATGACATCAAAGGATGTTGACTACAATTAAAACTGCAATGAAAAGAGAAATTTCTCGAGTCTAAAATAAATGCACCAATAAATGGTGTCAAATCAGAACGCGACAATGTGACTATTATGTATAATATTCATTGTTTAACGACATCAAGAATTGCAGTTTACAATAACTCTGACAGATTTTGTGATAAGATGGCCTTAGAGCGCAGTAAGAAGCTGCAAACGTTTGAAATCTATAATTTTGGCTGCCAACAATTTCAATTAACATAAACGCTAACTACAACCTTCCAAATAGCGACGCTAGATTCAGATGAAAGGCTTAGTTTGAAATCTACTTAGATACCTTTTTAACGTTGTCATACAATTCTATAATAACCATCGATCGCTTACATAGGCCATATTGCAACTTCAACCCTATCATTGATGCCATTAAACTTTGGTAACAAATACTTATGACAGTAACTTGAATAAAACTTTTGGTCGAAGCTTACATAATATAGTACTACACAGCACGCCGCCCGACAGAAATTCCGGGCCCTTAGGCAGAGCAGTCATGGGTCTCTAAACTATAATTAGGTTTAATGAGAAAATAAAAAAATAAAAAAGTTTAAATAATAAAACTGTGGGTCGCCCATGCGATATTATATTTATTTTTACAATTATGAGTTTATTAAGTTTTTAATTTTATCAATTTTATTTTCAGATTTATGCTTGTCAAAGAGCAACTTTTCGGGATTTTGCTGCAGCAAAACGTTTATAAATGCTTGAAGTTTAAACTGATTGGAGTTAAATACCAGTAATTTAATATTAAGAAAAGGCATAAATCATAAACTTTGTATAACTTATAATAATAGTTTTCATAAGTTGTTTGCCCCCTTGCCCCCCTCTCGCTGAGGCTGCTATACAGTACAGCAGTGGTTCCGAAGCTGTGGCTCTCGTACCCAAAGTGGCCCACTAGCTGTTAATCGGTGACCAGCAAAACTTTTCTCACTGCTAAAAAATTTCTGGCCATTTTGTGGAAGATCTATTTATTTCTTATTCTGGTTAGCTCCCGGTTGGTCTAAAACACTTGGTTTTCAATTCACAGCCGAGTATAACTCTCGATACCCTACGCACTAGGCAGTATTTAGCTAGAGTTTTAAAATAAATTATAAGGGACCTGTCCATCCTAATTATAGAGAAAAATATGTTTTTATGCGTTCCAGCCTTAAGTGATGTAATCCGACCATATTATAACCCGTTTTAAAGTGAAATCATTTTTGCGAATCTACAATTTCACAATTCTACAATTCTACAAATTTGACTCAAATTGTCACACAAACTCACAACATATCAACTGAAATATCTTCCATAAAGAGCGTGGCATCAAATGACGTGAAAAAGCGAAACTGTTAGTCGTGAACAGGGCTGTCGTCAAGGGTATACGCTGGTATACAGGGTGTACTCACCTCTAGAGACCGTATGCTCACTTCACAAAATATTTATATTTATTTATATTAAAATACTGTAGCGCATACTCACAAAATACTGTAGCGTATACTCACCTCTAATTTGTTTTCGGAAAACTAACCGGTAGCGTATACTCACCTCTAATTTGTTTCGGAAAACTAACCGGTAGCGTGTACTCACCTCTAATTTGTTTCGGAAAACTAACCGGTAGCGTATACTCACCTCTAATTTGTTTCGGAAAACTAACCGGTAGCGTGTACTCACCTCTAATTTGTTTCGGAAAACTAACCGGTAGCGTATACTCACCTCTAATTTGTTTCGGAAAACTAACCGGTAGCGTGTACTCACCTCTAATTTGTTTCGGAAAACTAACCGGTAGCGTGTACTCACCTCTAATTTGTTTCGGAAAACTAACCGGTAGCGTGTACTCACCTCTAATTTGTTTCGGAAAACTAACCGGTAGCGTGTACTCCCCTCTAATTTTACCAATTCAACTCAGAATGCAAAAACAACTAATCTTCATGTTTGCTCGCGGACAGACTGGTAGGAAAATTAGTGTGAACAGTTCTCACCGTTCGAACTTCGACATGAAACATAGTATTGTTTGAAAACATAGTTTTCCTTGAGAACATAGCAATCGTCGTTAAACAGAAACTCACCAGGTGTCACTACCTCATACTTGAACGAGGCCAGTCCTAATCCTGGAAAAAGTGGGAGGGCGACGTAAATCATCCTCGACAAGATACAACGTTATTGTGTAAAACCTACACACATGCAACCTTATTAATACAGTATATGACTCAGTGACGTTTTATTATTATAAAATAAAGTAAGGTCGATCTCAACGGTCAAAGCAGCCACAAGACTTCGTTAAATGTGTCATACTAAATCTGAAACTAACCATTACTATTTGGGAGGGAGCAAATCACGCTGCAGTACGTGGTACGGATTCCGAGACCCACGGTGAGCAGGCGCATATCAGCACCACACGTTAGTCGTGAATTCAACTCAGTATGGAAAGAGAACTTATCTACATGTTTGTTCGCGGACAGAATGTTAAGCGAGTTGCTTAGTACGCGGTTTATATGCCGTTCACTGTGACATAAAAGAGTTTTCTCGGACCATAATTCGTTCCATGATTATGGAACTTATATAAGAAAGATTTTATTGTTCCATCGGAACGGTGAGAACTTTTCAAAACACTTTCCTTGTCGACACCAACAGCCTTTGTTGCCATAAGACGTCGTTAGACTGTTTGATCTAAAGTAACTCTTCCGTACGAGCGGTTCCTTTAACACATCTCTAAAGCCTTTCCTTGCCCTATAAGTAAAGCTGGCCGAAGAGTTGTCCACAGCGCATACTGTGGTAGTGCCAGTTCCAAGCCCAGAAGAAAGAAGAGGGCGACCTTTTTCATTTTTTTCGGACACTGTCGTTAAACAGCATCTAACTACCCAATGAGTAACTTATGCAAGAGAGCAGCCGTTCGAAGTAATTGGCAATTGACCTTAAATCGCAAATATATAGCGCCTAAAATATACAATTTAAAGGTGTCTAAATCCTGCATAACAAAGAAGGGCAAAACTAATCATCTTTGATATGACATTGTGTCTTTAAACATAAACCAACCCACCAAGTAGTCCGTATACCTTCATCATTTATCAGATCATTCGTTTTTATTTCACAGTGAACGTCGTTAAACTGTTGGATCAAATCTGCCAAATGTTGAGTAGCAAACTTTATCAATGCCTGTGCTCTGGAAGTCCCAGTTCCAGCCGTGGATGAAAGAGGATGGAGACGTTAATGACCTTCGTTATGACATGGTGTCATTAAAAATCATCTACCGTCTACAATCGATAAATGTACAGGGTGGGCCAGTAGGAATGCACCAACTTTGGATGGATATAACTTGAACAACTGTTATCCGAACATCGTGCACAATATACTAAATTGAAAGTAATCATCCACTCTACTACTGTGTCAAATCTTGCACTGATATACGGCACCGTTGTTATAAAATTTCGGTGCGGCGCACACCTCTCAATTTTGAATGTAAATATTGAACATCATGGCGCCGCTCACGGAAGAGGATAGAATTTTAATCCGAATTTTACGAGCAGAAAAAGGATACAATACACATCAGATGATGATAGAATTCCCTTCTAGAAAATGGAATAAATATGCTCTAAATCGATTGATTAAACAAATTGATGCTACGGGAACGTCTAACAGCCGCAACTGTGGTCGCAAACGTTCTGCGCGCACAGCGTCGAACATTGCACAAGTCCATGAGTTAATTTGCAGCCAAGACAACAATCCAGGGACGAGTAAGAGTCCGAGAGAAATTGAGCGTGCGACCGGAATTTCACGCAGTACTGTTAGGCGCATTGCTAAACATGACCTCAACCTCAAAGTCTATCGTCGACGTGAAGTTCAGAAATTGTCTGATGCCGATTCGATGAAACGTCTAGCCGCCTGCAAACGACTCAAGAAGCGAATGACAGATGAAAAGATCAACAGAACATGGTTCACAGACGAGAAGATCTTCACGGTTCAGACGCCAACAAACACTCAGAACGACCGTGTGTATGCAAACGTTAGCCTTAAGCGTGAGGTTGCGCCTGCTCGGCTTCTGAAGGGCAGGAAGCACTTCTCGCAAAGTGTGATGGTGTCGTTGGCTGTTTCAAAGCTTGGAAAGACGGCGCCATTCTTTGTTACTCCAAAGGCTAAGGTGAACAGTGTTTATTACTGCGATGAAGTACTCGCAAGAGGACTGCTACGTGATATTCGCCAACTGTCTGGAGTTGATGGGTACATCTTTCAGCAAGATGGAGCGCCGGCGCATCGTTCACGTCATACGGTTGCCTATCTGAACGCTAACGTGCCAGAGTTAATTGAACCGGAGAACTGGCCACCGAACAGTCCGGATTTAAACCCGGTTGACTATTCGATCTGGGGTTGTCTTCAGCAACTGGTCTATCGTGAACCGATACGTGACGTTGAACACTTGAAAGACGTGATTCTTTGCTGCTGGGCTGAGATAACCCAAGCACTGGTGGACTCAGCCATCGATCAGTGGTCGTCTCGTGTTGATGCAGTCATTAAAGCACGTGGTGGACATATTGAGTATCTGTTTGACTGATGATAAATTCACTCAAGATATTAATTGTTAGTACTAAGTGATTGTTTAGAATTGACATCTTCAGTTTCAGACTTTTGTTTTTTCTTGCAGTTTTATGGCTGCAAAATGGCACATCGAATATTAATATGAATATCTCAAAACGTCGTAATAGTATCTCGTAGATATTTGGCAGAATGATAAAATGGATAATTATCTCCAATTTGATATATTGGACAAGACGCTCACATAACAATTATTCAAGTTATAAGGCGTCAAAGTTGGTGCATTCCTACTGGCCCACCCTGTATATGTATACGTTTTTCTTTAACAACTGTTTTGCCTCGACAATGTTCAATTAATTAATCGTGTGACATTATTCATTGATCGGGTGAGACCTTTCACAACCACTCTCCGTTTGAATGGACAGTTTTTCATCCTTACACATCGTTGTCTACGGCTTTACAAACGAGAACATGTAACTATATGTATATTTAGACACCCTTAAGTAGTTCAATTATACCACTCCCGCCCTTCGGATAGTGCTAGTCCCAAGCTTTGAAAAAGGAGGGGGGTAACCTCAACGGCCCTCGCAGTCATAAGGTGTCATTAAATACCGGAAACTACTAGTTTATGACGTTGCTTTCCGACGCTATATAGTCATGAAATTCATTCTATCGTTAGGACCAATCTGTATTATGCCACACGATAAAAATATCTTTCAATCGTTATCAACTGCATGCATTTGTTGCCATAAGCTGTCATTAAACTGTTGGATCCAATAATAAGTAAATAAAAACACTAAGAGGCGAATGAGTAAAGTAAGCAATAATGTCATAAGACTGGCAGCCAAAAGTTGTAGTTAAACAATTAATACAACTACTTAAACTGGATATTAAAACTCCACCTGTAATTAGACACCTTTAAAACAAAACCATCACGCATTATAAGAATCATCAGTTTCGTTCAATCGCAAGTCGCAACTCGAAAAAAATCCACGATAAGTGCTGAGAAATATTTGAAATAAAGTGTTTGAAATAGTAATTGAAATACATTTAACTATTTATGTATTCGTATTTCAAATACATAAAAAAGTGTATTTTGTATTTTTATTTTGAATATTTTACAGAGTATTTTGTATTTCGAATATGAAATACATCCCTAAAAATACCATTTTTTTACCTACTTTCATTATTTCACGCAACATATCTTGGGTGATGTAATCCATCCATTCCTCAAACTATGTTGTCATGGAGGTCTGATTCCCAGAAAGAGTTCGAAAGCTCCATCTGAGGTATATGCCAACCAAATACAATCATATGAAACCACTGTGGACACTGAGAACAATGCAGATCATGACAACTTTTATAACTACAACGTCCATCGAGCTGATTCATCTGGTGGCCAGGCAAATCTACAAGTTATGCAGAATCTTGAAGACCCATTGCAAAACCTCGAATCATTGACATTCTTTCCAGTAGTAAGGGACATTTTCATTAGGTACAACACGGTCATTCCCTTCGTCTGCACCAGTTGAAAGTTTAATCAGTTGTGATGGACAGAAAAGCTTTTCCGTGAAACCAGTACTAAATTTCTTTAAAACTATTGGATTCAAACCACAAATAATTGGTTAGGTAACCTCCACCACTCAGGTGGTGCCAGTCCAAAGTCTGCGCATTAGGCAAGGTCGACGTCGACAACCCTGAAAACTGAAAGATGTCTCTTAACGTTGTATTTAACTAATGCTATATTGTGTAACACTTAAACACCTTTAAATCTATTTATCTAGTTTTGACTAAAGTTATCCATACTCTCGTAGTGCCAGTCCCAAGCCTGGATAAAGGAGGATAGCCACACAAATCACTTTTGTTATAACACATTGTGGTTAATGATCAACGAACCATAAATGCGATGCGAACGGCCAGAATGTTAAATTTAATAGCACACCTCTTTTAAGCATAATATTTGCCATATAAGAACAAGCAGACGCACTACCCTGTATTGAAATATTGAAAAAGATCATAGTACAGTTGGACAAAACTAAGGTGTTCATACAATAGACTAGAGAACGTAATAGGTGCAATACTAACTCAGCCAGTACATGTAGTTCCAGTAGTGCCGGTTATTGTATTGTTTTATTGTATTGTATTCAAACATTTAAAAAGCGCCTCTAGTAGGGTGAACCGTTCAGAGGCGCTCCCAGTGCGCAAGGCCAAGAGAAAAGAAATAAGTCTTGAGGAAAGTAAAAGAAGATAAGGGGTTACTTATTAAAATTTGAGAGCGAGTAGAAGGAGACAGTGTATTCCAGAGAGAGGGACCAATTGATGCAAAAGATCGGGACTGAGCCATAGCTGTTCTAGTATGAGGAACTGAGAGATCAAATCTGTTTGAGGAGCGAAGTGGACGATGCGAGGAGACAGAAAGAGGCCGGTGAATTACATCAATTAAATATTTGGGGGCGAGACCCCGCTGTGTCTTTGACACCAGAATAAGGATTTTGAACTTAATACTTGCAGAGAGAGAAAGCCAGTGCAATTGCTCAAACATGAAGGATGACATGCGAGAGTTGCATGGCAGACGCGCTATTAATCTCGCAGCTGAATTTAGGACTGACTGCAGAAGCATAAGACGGATCTTAGGAAGACCGATTAGAAGCGAATTGCAGTATTTAATTCTGGAGCAAATGAAAGCATGGACCAGCGTTGTGAAAACAGAGGATGAGACAGATCGTCGAACAGCCCTCAGACGCCTAAAGCTTTTCATACTCTGGTAGTGCCAGTCCCAAGCCTGGATAATAGAGGAGGGCTACGCAAATCACCTTTGTTATAACACAGTGTCGTTTAAGAACAACTAACCATAAATGCGATGCGAACAGTCAGAACCTTTGATTTAATGGCACACCTCTTTTAAGCATAATATTCGCCCTATAAGTAAAAGCAGACGCTAGAATCTGTATTAAGATGGGCAGAACTGTGGTGATCATATGATAGGCTAGAGAACGTAATAGGTGCAATACTAACTCCGCAAGTAGCCGTAGTTCCAGTAGTGCCAGGTAGTACAATAAGGCAGTATAATGCCAAGATAATTTATCCTGACGTCAACAACCTTTGTTGCTACAAGATGTCGTTAAACTCTGGACCCCCCTCCAGCATTTGAATAAAAGGTACGGTTGTTTTATGCCAAAGGAACTGTGCAAACTGTTTAAAACAATTTCTGCCGATGTCAACGGCCTTTGTTGCATTAAGATATCATTAAACTCTGAATCCTCCTCATTGTATAGCGATCATGATGAAGCAATTAAATCACAATAATTCAGCGCCATCGATTGATGGTTGGTCAGTATATGGTGGATGTAATTAAATACACCAATTAGTTATTGATTAATAAGTCAAAACAATTATAATATTCATCATCATCGTCATCACGGTACGAAGCACAAGAATTAGTAACTCCCATTGTATAACGACATCTTATTTATGATGGGCATGCTGACTGTACAATAGTTAATGCTACATGATAATTATGACGTCGACGGGCGATGTTTGCCACGAGATGTCGTTTGTTAAACTGGATAATAAAAGAATCATTAGCTTTCTTTCAAAACTCCACCATTGCCGTTTGTGTTCGGGTGGTGCCAGTCCAAAGCCTGGAATAGCGCAACCCACTTTAGCAGGTCCTTCGCTCTCTCTTTTGTATTCTGCCAACCGGACTTTGTTCTTCGCCTGACATCATTGGCAATCGCTCCGACTGGACGCAGCGCTCTTGAATAAGCTGGTGCCCTGCGCTTAGCTTTCAAGTAACGCTTTAGAAATTCTAAGCATACTCCATCACTACCCTAACTCTGGTAGTGCCAGTCCCAAGTCTGGAGAGAGGAGGATGGCGACGTTAATCGTCGTTGTTATGAAACTACTAAACTAACATAGGAAACTCCACCACTGCAATTAAAAACTGGAAACTATTACTTTACATGCTAACCACTCCCAAATGGTAACCTATAGTAGTAGTTTCCCGTGTTTAAGGACATTTTATGACTGCTGGGGCCGCTAACGTCGTTCTCCACTATTTTCCCAGTCCTCGGTCTCGCATTACCGGGCACTGGGGTCATTGCGGACAGCGGTGGAGTTTATAGTGAAAAGATTAGTTGAAAAATCCTTAGACACCTTTTTAACGTATTCACAACACTATATAAAATCATCGGTTTCGCTTCGATTTGCAATTAACGACTGTGGGTCCACTAAACACTGGAAACTAAAACTAATGTGACCGATTAATCATTAAAAGCAACATTCGCAGTCTAATTACTAGAGAGCAGCAGTCCTTTAAAGCTGGCCTGAGAGGCAGTCATGGGAATGAAGCGTTGGCAGCTTCATTTTGCTTAACCTCGGCATCTGAGGGCCGATGGCCAGTCATCCTCCTCAGCGTCTGATCTTCCCAGCGACAACCTACTACTCAATTGATAAATATTTTCTCTTTGATCACAAGTGTAACTCCTGAAATTCAAAACTGTTCTGCCTCGGCGGGAATTTGAACCCGGAATCGGTTTAACAGGCCAACCAGTTAACCAAATGTTCGGACACTTTTAAAATATCAGTTAGCAAAACAAATAATTATAAAGCATTCCATAATACAATATGGTATAGTATTAACCATAAAATAACTTTTTCGGAAGAAAAACACTAAATTACAGCTGTTTGAATCCAAAATAATTTATGGCGACGTCAACGGACTTCGTTGTCATAAGTTGTGTTTAAACTCTTAATCCAAAACTAATTTGAAACAAATAAACAAACACTATTTCCTTCGACTAGAATCCTGTCAAATATGAGCATGCTAACCAATAAATGACCTATAGAAAGAAAAAAAGCAAAACTGAAAAAAAACAACCTTTAGTTAAAGACGTCAACGGTCACAGCAACCATAAGATGTATTTTAGTACTGGAGAACTTCTAGTAATCGATGGCTTATATCAAAGCAGGACTAATAATGCCGACAAAAACGGTCAAAACTGTTAAAAATATTTTTTTTCTATCCAGGTAAGTGGCTTTTGTTGTCATTTAATGTCGCTGAACTGCTGGATCCAATCAAACTCCTCCAATAACAAACCAACCAAAAAGAGTTCCTTACACACCTTTTAAAGTTGGAATTTCACCCTATAAGTAAACCCTAAAGTGCAAGAGGACTATCTTAGATTTTTGTCTTTTGTACGTTGGCTGTCTTCCGTCCCTAATTAATCCTCCCAGGCACATAAACTCTGAATTTGTCGAGCTCCTATCCTTTCATGGCAGTCTCACTTTCAGCTCTTTAAGTTGTTTTCCTATAGTCTCTGTCTTCGTTTTTTGCACATTTATTCTGAGTCTAAACCTTCCACTACTGTCATGTATCCTGTCTGTCAGTTCCTGCAATTGGTATGGCGACTCTGCAACCAAGTCAATATCATCAGCAAAACGCAGATTGTTAAGTATCTGTCCATTTAGTGTAACTCCAGCTTCAACTGAATTCAGTGCGCAGCTCATCATAGCCTCCAGAAGTAAGTTAAACACGTCTGGTGACAGGCCGTATTCTTGTCTTACGCCTACTGTGATCTTAAGCCACTCCGTTAGTTTTCCACCCATTCTGACTGCACTCACTCACTTTTTATATAGATCTTCTAGTGGCATCACCAAGTCCTCTGGAATTCCATAGTTCTTTAGTACCTGCCACATTCCGTGTTCTCATACATTATCAAATGCCTGTTTAAGATCTATGAAATTGCTGTACAAAGTTCGATTCCTTTCGAGGTAGCCTACTTCTGCGATAACTGAATCCTGCCTGTTCCTCATGCCACCACCTCCTCAACATATTTCCTCAGCAGTTGTTGTAGTATCCGGGTGTATACTTTTCCAGGAACACTCAACGGAGTAATGCCTGGGTAACTGCTGCATTCCCTCTTGTCATATTTCTTCTGTATTGAAACGATTATAGACTTTCCCTAATAGGTAGGACACTTCTTAGTGTGTCCACTTAGACACCTATAAAACATATATATATATATATATATATATATATATATATATATATATATATATATATATATATATATATATATATATATATATATATATATATATATATATATATATATATATATATATATATATAAGCAACTATGATTTTATTCATTTGTTAATTTTAAGATTTAGATTTTAAAATTTATGATAATCAAAGAGCAGCTTCGCTGGATTTGTAATATGCCTGTTCCTAGAGTTTTAAAATGATTATTAAGGACCTGTCCCTCTAATAGAAAAAAATATCTATTTTATGCTTTTCAGACCATATTATAAACCATTTTATAGCGAAATCATTTGTGCGACTCTACAATTCTAAATATTTGACTCAAATAGTCACAAAATAGTAATTGAAATATCTTCAATAATGTGATTGGCATCAATTGAGGCGAAAAGCGAAAATGAGATAAAGTGTTAGTCGTGAAATCAACTCAGAATAGAAAGAGACATTTGTCTAAATGGTTGTTCGCGGACTGAATGGTAGGAAAATTAGTTTGAACGGTTCCCACAGTTCGAACGTCGATAGGAAACATAGTTTTGTTTGAGCCGCCAGACCCAATCCTGGAAAAAGTTGTAGGACGACCTCAAATCATCCTCGACAAGATACAGCGTCATTATGTAAAACCAACACACATGCAATCTTATTAATATGTGACTCAATGACGTTATGTTATTATAAAATTAAGTAAGGTCGACCTCAACGGTCATAGTAGCGACAAGTTGTCGTTAAATGTGGCATACTAACACTGAAACTAACTATTACTATAATTTGGGTGCGAACAAATCACAAAGTACGTGATACGGATTCCGAGACACCGCCGAGAGCAGACGCATATCAGCACTACATGTTTGTCGTGAATTCAACTCAGAATGGAAAGAGAAGTAATCTACATGCTTGGGGGGGGGGCCCGATAGCGCAGTGGATAACATCTGGCGTAGAGTGCGAGAGGTACAGAGATCGAATCCCATAGGCGGACATGCTTTGTAGGCTGCAATTTGCGCCGTGTATTGCAGGCTGTCTGTTCTGTTAGTAGTTAAGATTTATCGCATAACATGTACATGTACAGCGCAGTGCGTTTGCAGGCGCTTAATTAAAGAATAAATATTATTATTATTATTATTATTATTATTATTGTTCGCGGACAGAATGGTAACCGATTTACATACTATTAGGTTTATATGCCGTTCACTGTGGCATAAAACAGTTTTCTCGGACTGGAACTTATAATTAAAAAAGGCCTTATCGTATCATCGGAAAGGGTGAGAACGTTTCAAAACACTTTAATTGTCGACATCAACAGCCTTTGTTACCATAAGACGTCGCATGACTGTTTGATCTAAAGTAACTCCGCCATCAGAGGGGTTCCTTTAACACCTCTCTAAAGCCTTGCTCTTGCCCTATAAGTACAGCTGGCGGAAGCGTAATCCACCGCGCATACTGTGGTAGTGCCAGTCCGAGGCAGGGAGGAAAGAAGAGGGCGACCGTGTTCATTTTTGTGACGCACTGTCGTTGAACAGTAGCGAACTAACCAACGAGTAACTTCTGTGAGAGAAGTGTATGTGTATTGTGTATATTCGTTTGTGTATTGTGTATATTCGCTCCGAAATATTTATGTGACTTAATTCATCGCCCTCACTCTGCTGTTTCTCTCCGTCCTCTTCGTTCATCTGACCGTTTGGATCTCCTCATTCCCCGTGTCAGGACTTCTCTGGCTCAATCTAGGTCTTTTGCCTCAATTGGTCCTGCTCTTTGGAATGAGCTTCCTCCGCTCGTTCGTTCTTCTATTCTCTCAGGTAACGTCTCTATATTAAATAACGTCTCTATATTATATAGCTTCCACACTTGTCCATGCATTTGTTGTTTCTCGACTGGACTACTGCAGTGCCATATATAACGGACTGCCGGCCTGCCGGATTGAGCCCCTGAATAGAATCCTGCGTTCTGCCCGCCTTATAGGCCGCATCCCCAAGTTTGGCAGAGTGTCTGCGTATATGAGGGATGTCCTACACTGGCTCCCCTACCCGCAACGCATCACTTATCGAATCTCTGCCTTGGTTCGGCGATGCTTTGAAGGCGTGGCCCCTCCATACCTGCGGGAGCTCTGCTGTCCCACTTCATGTTCGCAACGTCGTTGCTCTCTCCGCTCAGCTGGGCAGGCTGAACTTATTGTTCCCCGTGCGCGGACAGCCATACAACAGCGCCGTGCCTTCTCTGTGGCTGGCCCCATGACCTGGAATGGGCTCCCTACCAAACTCCGCCAAATACCGATTGGTCATTTCACCTTGTTTCTTACTGTTCTCAAAACTGCGTTGTTCGACCGTGGTTGGGCTGGGAGCGCTCCTGAGTAGGCAATCTTGAAGTCTTGAAGGGGCGCTATAAAAAACTCCTTTAATAATTCATGAAATCAAGCGTTTGCTGGCAATAACACAGCAAACGCTTGACTGTTTGATCTAAAGTAACTCCGCCACCAGTGCGGTTCCTTTCAACTTTAAAGCCTTGCTCTTGCCCTACATGTGTCATTTGAAATAATTGGCGATTGATCGAAATCACAAATATATAGAGTCTTATACATATGATTTAAAGGTGTCTAAATCTTGCATAACGAAGAAGGACAAAACTAATCATTTTTGTTATGACATAATAATAATTATTATATATCGTAAAACAGAAACAAACCCACCAAGCAGTCCGTATACCTTAAACATTTATCAGATTATTCATTTTATTTCACATTGACGATATGCGAACGAAATATCGTAAAACCTTAATATATCGCTTCAGAACAGAAAAATAAGTTCGGTGCGCAAACTTAGCAACAGTAGAATCAAACATCTTAGAAATTATTATTCAACTTCTGCAGTCACACTAAATAATTCGTCGAAATGACATAGCTGTTGAATATCAAAGACATGCGCAGAAGCGAGATATGCTTGAACACCTTTAAAACCGGTGTATCAGCTGCTATATAAAGTAGTTCGCCGTTCAAAACATATTATCACCAAGCCATCCTATTTGTACTCTTTCAGAGCCGGTCTAAAAGCCTCGAGAAAGGAGGAGCAACTAAACAATCAAAATATATTACAAAGTTTAAATTATCTATCAACGTCAACGGCCATCGATGGCCGAATGGGAATGTGACTAATTATGCGGAAAACAAGAAGACGAAAAAGAACGTGAAAATGTGATGAAGGAGGAAGAGGACTAGAAGGAAAACGAAGAGGACTAGGAGGAGAACAGTTCCATAAAAGAAGAAGGCGACTTTACTCATCTTTGTTGTGATACATTGTCGTTAAAGAGCAACTAACTAGCTAATCTTAGCCTTAGGGCTATCCGTCGCTCTGTCTCATCTCCGATTTTCACTTCGACTGTCCATGCATTTGTCTGCCCTAGACTTGACTACTCTAGTTCCCTCCTCGTTGATCTTCTCAAGGTCCGTCTCGCTCCTCTTCAGTCCGTTCTCGATGCTGCTGCTAGACTAATTGCCCATCTTTCTCGATTCTCTCATATCACCACCTTTATAGCAGAAGAACTCCACTGGCTCCCACTTTCTGCTCGCATCCAATTCAAGGTCCTCCTCCTTGGCTCTAAGACTCAACTTGGTTTCGCTCCGAAATATTTATGTGACTTAATTCATCGCCCTCACTCTGCTGTTTCTCTCCGTCCTCTTCGTTCATCTGACCGTTTGGATCTCCTCATTCCCCGTGTCAGGACTTCTCTGGCTCAATCTAGGTCTTTTGCCTCAATTGGTCCTGCTCTTTGGAATGAGCTTCCTCCGCTCGTTCGTTCTTCTATTCTCTCAGGTAACGTCTCTTTCTCTGTTACCTTTCTTAAAACTTGCTTTTCTCTCGAGGTTTCTCGCACTGGGAGCGCTTCTAAATGGCTTTCCCTCTAGAAGTGCTTTATAAATGTCCGAATACAATACAACAATCGCTACCAATTCCTCCTTTATCGTACCAGCCGGTAGCTTAGCGACTGGTTTCGACATGAGGTTTAGCGGCGGCGGATGGCGGCGGCGCCGAGGGTTACTCTGGTATTGAAAGTCTTACTTACTTACTTACTTACAATCCTGAAGAAAAGAAGTACGCGAGTTTAATCATCTTTGTTGTCACGTGGTGTCGTTAAACGGCAAATAACCAAGGAACATTTGTTCGGAATACTGGCGAGTGAAAGAAATTCACGTATATATAGTGTCTAAAACAATCGATTTAAAGGTGTTTAAATTTTTTTACTTAATAAAGGAAAAGGCGACGTTAATGATCCTTATTATTATATTGCGTCGTTGAACACTTGAACTGCATATAACCATCCAACCAATCCGTATACCTTAATCAGTTACAAGATTATTCGTTTTATGCTACAGTGATACCATATAAGATGTCGTGAAACTGTTAGATTAAATCCATCAATCGGTTAGGTAGATTACGCTGTCAGTGTTAGTACTCTAGAAGTGCCAGTGTCGGCCCTGGACGATAGAATGGGAATGTGAAGAGAACAAAAATGCGGAAAATAATCTGGAAACTGTCATGAAGGAGAAAGAGGAGGAGAAGGAAGAGGACCTGGAGAGCAGTTCTCGTCAGACAGCCATGGGTAGAAAGTGTAAGAAACTAAATTTTCATAGACTCGACATGGCCTGTCCTCTCCTTCGTCACCTGATCCTCCCACTCCATTTGCGGCTGTAATGTCTCGTTGCGCAACTGAAACTAGTGGAACACAAATTTTAAAAAAATTCGCATTCGGAACTTTGAAGCCTGAACTTTTGGGCTACAAGCCACCAATTTAACCATTACGTAGGTTATTGCGAGTGCCGAGTTACCTTTAAAACACTTATATCTCTCCATATTGTAATCTTCAGTTCCATCTCATACCAATGGTGTGAAATTTACGCCATATTCAGTCTGTCTCGTGTATACCATAGTATTTATTACAGCACTGTCAACAGTATTACTTTACGTGGCTAGGCTATAACTTCATTTTCACCGCACTGTAAATGCCTTCACAATTGTCATCAACTTCCTGAAAGAAACCCTGGAATAAAAAGCACAGACAACGGACAGGTATTTCCATCAAAAATTGAACTAAACTTCTTTAAAGCTTTTGGATTCAAACCCACACAGGTGGTGCAAATGCGAAGTCACCCTAATCATCTTCGCTATCACACATTGTCGATAAATAGCTACTATGCCTTCTAAAATAGGTACTTAGTTACTAACATCCGCCCATTTCAAGGTTAGGTCGATGTCAAAGGCCCTGATAATAACAACATGTCGCTTAACGCTGTAATATACTGCTGTATCGTGTAATACTTAGTTATATTTAAATCGTTTTACTAAAGTTATATAGTCAGATAATTCAATCAATCGCGAGTGCAAATTGTAGGAGCTGCGTTATACAATACGAGTCAATGAAAACTGTTCAAAGTAATTACACACCTCTTTTAAGTAAACTATTCGCCCTATAAGTACATGCAGGCGACTTCCCATTTTTAGTATGGAAAACTGGCCCACATTAAAAAAAATGGAACTGACGAGATTATACAACACAGAATATAATAAAGTGCAATACTAACTCCGCCACTTTCCCTAGTTCCAACACTGCTAGGGTAGTATATTGAGGCTGTGTTATGCCAATATAATTTCTGCCGACGCCAACGGCCTATATGTTACCATAAGATGTAAGTAAACTCTCAATCCATACCATCCTTTCAATTCAATTCAATTCAATTCAATTCAACTTTATTGATCCGAATTCAATACAAAAGTACAGTAGGCACCAATGTAAAACATTCGGGATACAATAGGGAAAGCCCAAAAGGGACATAAGTCCCGCTTAATTAGGGCTGCCTATTTGTTACATAGTAATAAGATGGCACCAAAAAAGAAAAAGCAAAATGATGGGGACAAAAACCAGGCCCTGAAAATACTGTCCTTGAGGTATAGTATGAATGAAAAGTAAAGGACTAGTTGAAAATACAAGAAAATGCAAACAAACAAAACAAAACAAAAACAAAAAAACGAACGGCCATGTCTACTTAGACATCCTCAGAGTGCTGTCAAACGACGCAATTATGATCACTAAAACTTCATACCATTTGAATAAAAGAACAAGTTACGATGGTATTATGCCAAAGGAACGTTAAAAATAATTTCTCTCGATATCATAAGATGTCGTTAAACTCTGGGTCCTCCACATTGCATAGCGATCGTGATCAATTGCTAAACTCACAATGACTCAGCGCCATCGATTGGTGGTTGGTCATTATATGGTGACTGTTATTAAACGCACAAATTAATTATTAATTAATTAATAAGAGCAATGATAATAATCATCTTCATCGTCGTCACGGTACGGAGCACAAGAATTAGTAGCTCACATTGTTTAACGACCGAAATTATTTATGATGGGCATGTTGTTTGTGCAACTGGTAATGTTACATGAGAATTATGAAGTCAACGGCCGATGTTCGCCACGAGATGTCGTTAGTTAAACTAAAGAATAAAAGAATCATTAGGTTGCTTTAAAAAATCCACCATTGTTGTTTGTGTTTGGATGGTGCCAATCCAAAGCCTGGAATAAAGCAATCCATCTAAGCAGCTCCTCTGCCTCCTTCTCTCCATAGTATTCTGCCATCCGGACCTCGTTCATCGCCTGACATCTCTGGGCAACCGCCTGACTGGACGCAGCGCTCTTGAATAAGCTGGTGCCCTGGGCTTAACTTTTAAGTAACGCTTAAGAAATTCTGGGCTTACTACTCCATTACGCTAATTATGGTAGTACCAGTACTAAGCGTGGAGAAAAGAGGATGGCGACGTTAATCGTCATTGCTTGAAACTACTCAACTAACATTGATAACTCAATCACTGCCATAAAACACTGGCAACTATTACTTTACATGCCAACCACTCACTTCCAAATGGTAACGCTTGTAGTAGTTTCCAGTGTTTAACGACACCTGATGACTACCACGTCACGTTGATGGAGTCCTCCTCCATTTTCCAGGCTTCGGACTGGCATCACCTGGCATTAGCGTCATAGCCGACAGTGGCGGAGTTTATGCTGAAAAGTTTAGTTTGAAATATACTTAGACAACTTTTAAACGCATTAAAGAGAGTCTATGATAACCGTCAGTTTCGCTACGATTTGCAGTAATACCTGAAAACGTATACTAAAAATGGTCGAATGAAAGCAACTTTGGTTCGAAGCCTACTTAGGCGTACTAAACAGCGATCCCTTAAAACAGCAATCAGTTTCTGCAATAGCATCGTTTGGTTAACTAGACACCTTTTAAACACGGATACAGTCTCTATAATTTCTTCAATTTCGTTTCATTAACCAACTGCTCCTCACGAGGAAGGTAACAAAAGGAAAGGTCGACGTCAACGGTCATAGAAGCAATAACATAATAACAATAAAAATAATAATATAATAATCGTGTTTATTGACAACCTCACCAACAAATCGCAGTAAGTTACATGTCGTTAAACACTGGAAATTTCCATCGCCAGTGTATAGTTCCGCCACTCCAGCATTCGGACTGTGCCAGTCCCAAACCTGGATACAGGTGGAGAGCGACGCTATTTATCTTTTGCTGTAAACAGTAACTGTCACTAAACACTAGTAAACAACTCCGCCACTGCTATTCAAACCCGATTTGAAAAAGAAACGAATGCCATGTCTTCAAATCAAATCAAATTTTCATTATTTCGAATCGTATGAAGTACATGATCATTAAAAAATCAGTGTATAACAAACAGCAAAAGAACAGATCTTAATTATTCTATGTCCTAAACTTTAGGGCAGTGGTCTCCAACCTTTTTTCAGTGAGGAGCCGCATTGCACAGTTTAGCAACCTTTGGGAGCCGCAAGGGCAAAGTTTAGCAACTTTTGGGAGCCGCCATGGTTTTAGGTCGAATTTAGAGCACAACAAATACTAGCAAATGGCACTATTAGACGCTAGCGTTAATCATAGGCTTAATATATAATATCATTATATGGACCGACACAGAAAACAAAGACCTCGTAGAATTTTGAGCTCAAGCAACACGGAAAAAGGCCATTTTTAGCGCAATTTTATTTCGTCGCATAGAAAATGTCATTTCCTGGAAAGTTCTGGAGAGCCGCCACAGAACGTTTCGAGAGCCGCATGCGGCTCGCGAGCCGCGGGTTGGTGACCACTGCTTTGGGGTCTTTAATTCTAATAGTAGATTGTCGGATCTTAGTCCTGCAGATCACCGACCAATAATTATGCTTATTTCTGGAATTGTAATCGTGCACTGTGGCATTGTCAATAAAATAATATGCATAATAATAATTTGCATAATAATTATTTGTCTATTTTGACATCACGAGTAAGCGCATGCTAACCAGTGAACGATCTGCAATAGAGAAACTTAACTGAAATATAATAACTTTCATTAAAGACGTCAACGTCCACAGTAGACAAACGATAATATTTCAACACTGCATGGAGTACTTCTAGTAATCGGCAACTAATATAAAAGCAGGATTAATTATGCCTAACAATCGGTCAGAACAGTTCAAAACAACTTTTCCATCCACTTCAACTGCTTTTTGTTGCCATTTAATGTCGTTAATCTGCTGGATTAAATCTAACTCCCCACTAAGAAACCAATTCATGCAATTACTTACACACCTTTATAAGTAAACCCTACACCGCATATGACTATCTCATGCAGATATTTGGCTAACTATAACCCTTGGCTCCATAAGATGTCCCAAACTATTCTAAATATCAACCAATCGACTAGTGCCAGTCTGAATCCAAGATGAAGAGGAGGGAGACGCTAACGATTGTTGTTATGACACCCGTCGTTAAACAGAAATCTCTACTAAGCAGATTTCTGTAAAGCAGAAATGGGTGAGCTATGCTAACAACGGCTTATATCATCGATAGTCATGAATCAACGCGGTACCTCGAATTGGCAGTTGAGCGAAACTCATGGTTATTATAATGGCTGCATAACACGTTTTAAAGGTGTCCAACGATTTACATTTAATATATTGTATTTTCCAGAAATACTACTACTACTACTACTGATAATAATAATAAGCCGTTACAGAACAACACCATCTCTCCGGATTAGTTTTAAGCACCTGAGGGATCATAAATACCTCGGGTAAAAAATGAAAAATAAAAAATAAAATAATAATATTAATAAATGTCTCTCAGCAAGGGGCACGCACGGCCTCTCGTGTTCGCTTGGTTTAGGTCGACGGCCAGACACAGCGCCATCAACGACCTCATTCACTGCAGTCTTAATATAGCGATTACCCCGGCGATCAAGGAGCCGTCGGTAATAGAATTAATTAATTCATTTATTCATTCGAGGATTTGTATAGCGCCTCTTTAAGGGAACTACTCAGAGAGGCACTTCCGACACCAGCACGTTCAATTAGTACAGTTTTAAGATTAGTAAGAAAGAGGCCAGTGGGGACCACAGGGCACAAGCGGAGTACAATGTAATAGAAATGACACATGACAAAATTCAGAATTGCCCATGACCAAACGACAGAGTACCGATTGCACTACTCATCTCTATTATGACACAACTTCTTTTAAATTGCAGATAACCTAATATTCATTGAAGAAATTAAACGAAAATTACAACTATATTCGTTCTTATGAAGCCGATTTAAAGGTGTCTAATTTATAGCTTAAGGAGGAGGGCGGCGGCAAGCATTGCAATTGCACTGCGTCTTGAACAGTACACAGAGTGACGTGGGAGCCGCAATATTTGGTTATAATTATAACCAATTTACTGTTGTTCTTAGATTCCAAACTCAAACACACATCCTTACTGATGTTCGGATCTCGGCTTAGCCGACGTGACCGAGATCCGAACGTAAAACCGTAATAATCCGTTGCAGAACCGAAAAATAAGTCCTGTGTGTAAACTTAGCACAAAAAATCCAACATCTTAGAAATTACTTAGCAAATTCCGCAATTAGACAAAGTAATCCGTCGAAATGAATAGTGACTGACATGCACTGGCGTAGGCGTGTCCAATATATTGGGGGGAATTTGGTTATTTTTATACACTTTTTGCTTAGTTTGTACAGTCCATCTCAACTATGGGGGGGCCCGGCTGCCCCCCCCCAGAGTGTATGCCTATGCTGACATGGCTGCTGAATAGCGCAGGTAACAGTGGCCGGTGGATAGTCTTATCCCTCGCTGCCTTTTCTTCCCATCGACAGCGAAATGAATCTATTCTTCCCTCTGAGCGCAAGTGGAACAGAAAGTTCCACCAAAAAATTCTGCCACGGCAGGAATTTGAACCTCGACAATTTGATCCATAGGCCAGCAACTTAAACAACCGTACTCTGATTGTGTCAGTCTCAAGCCTGGCAAAAGGAGAAAGGCAACGCTGATCATATTTGTTATGACACAGTGTCGTTAAAAATCGACTTACCAATTAATCAATCATTAATTGTCGTACGAGCTATCGATTGCATGGATGTATCCAGAGTTTAACGACATCTTATGGCAACAAAGGCCGTTGACATCAGCAGAAATTATTCTGACTTAATAACAGTTGTATTATAATTTTTTTTAGTTAAAGGTAATCTGTAATTTGGATTACAGGAGTGAGTAGGTTCAGTTTAACGACACTGTGTGATAACAAAGATCATTAGAGTCGCCCTCCTCCTTAATCCGGGCTTGGGACTGGCACTGCCAGAGTACGAGCAGTGGCGGAGTTATAGGATTACACGCGAGTTTCTTGTACAATTTAAGCTAGCTGAGGAGCCCTACCACAGATTCAACGAGAATTACGAATATATGGTATTTGAAATAAGCGATTTAAAGGTGTGCAAATGCTTAATAAAAAGATATTGGCCTGGTTCTAGCGACTGAACTAAAATTAAAAGTTGCGTGTTTATATAGCATCATGTACTAACATTTTAAAGGTGTCTAAAGAGAGCGCTCAAACCAAAAGGCCACCGGTTACCACAATACCTCACCTCGCGTTACCTTAACCAATTAATAAATTATAACAACAGTAGTAATCATCATCATCGTCATCGCGGTGCGAGGCACAAATATTCATAGCTCCCATTGTTTAACGATATCCTGTGGTAGCCAGAGCCGTTGACGTCGACAGAAGTTATTTCGGATGGGAATGCTGTTTGTGCAATTGGTAATGCTACATGATAATTATGGCGTCAAAGGCCGATGTTTCCACGAGATATTGTTGGTTAAACCAAAGATTAAAATAATCATTTGGCTGCTTTTAAAACTCCAGCGTTGTTGTTTGTGTTCGGGTGGAGCCAGTCCAAAGCATGGAATAACGCAACCCAACTTAGCAGCTCCTTTGCCTCTTTATCTCCATAGTATCCTGCCAACCGGACTTTGTTCTTCGCCTGACATCTCTGGGCAATCGCCCATTAAGATTATTGTTGGTATTATTTAAATAATGGATTAGTGCATTTAATAACAGCCACCATACATGTATAATGACCAACCATCAAGAGCCTTGGACACGACGCTTTTGAATAAGCTGGTGCCCTGCGCTTGACTTTTGAGTAACGCTTTAGAAATTCGAAGCTTACTCCGCCACTCCCTAACTGTGGTAGTGCCAGTCCCAAGTATGCAGAAAGGAGGATGGCTACGTTAATCGTCTTTGTTATGAAACAACTAAACTAACATAGAAATTTCCACCACTGCAATAAACACTGGAGACTATTTCGTTACATCTTAACCACTTTCTAATGGTAAACTAGTAGTAGTTTCCAGTGTTTAAGGACATCTTATGACTGCCTGGGTCACTGACATCCTCCTCATCAGTTTCCGAGGCTTTGGACTGGCTTTATCTGGCACAAGAGTCATTGCGAACAGTGTCGGAGTGTATAGGGAAAATCTTAGTATGATATATACTTAGACACCTTTTAGAAGTATTGAATGCACCCATAATAAGCGTTAGTTTCGCTACGATTTACACTCAAACCTATACACTGAAAACTAAAACTGCAGATGACAACGTAGGTTCGAGGCCTACTAACTAAAATAGAAGGCAGCCTCTTATAAGAAGCTGGCCTGAAAGGTAGCCCTGGTTATGAATAGTTAGCAACTTCATTTTTGCTTAACCCTCTTGCCCCGTATGGCCGAAATATCGGCTTGTCATTATTAATCGTATTCCCGCAAGGCCGATAAACCGGCTACGCTGAACTTGTCAAATACCGGTACCCGTAAGGCCGATATTTCGGCATCGCGTCTATATTTTATCCCCGTAAGGCCTGTAAATCGGCTATGGTAATTAGCTATGTTTATTTCAATACAAGCATTGCCTCAGACAGGAAGTGACCTACTTTTAGTGTTATTAGGTCACTTGAAGGTCAATGTCAAGTGAGTTTCTTGCAGTGCAGTAGCATAAATAAATACGACCATAGCCGTTGAAAATTCCGAAATGCAAGGTATCTAGCAGTTCGAATGAAACAACTGTTGCGAAGAAAATATTTGGTGGAAAACGGTATACCCTTGGACAGGCGAGAGAAAGGATCATGGCCAGTGATAGCAGAGGAGATGAGTCAGTTTAAACGGCAAGCATGGCTGCGCGTGTGAGTGATGTTGGCCAGCACTTTCCTCAACGACCAGGGGGTGTCACTGGCAACAACAGATGTGTGGTTTGTCGAGAAAAGACTGCGAGGTTTGTGAGGTCCAATCCAGCTGCAGCAAAGAAGGACAATCCATACAAGGACACAGAGACTGTGTTTCGCTGTTCATTGTGTGGCACATTCTTGTGCATTCGCGATGGTAGCACATGTTGGGTCGACTACCACAGTAAAGTGGAATTCTGGCGCTAAAACATTGGATAGCTATCAGAAACTTTTACGTATATATCAGACTTCTCATCAGAGACAGTAGTATTTCAGTTTACATGCATTCTGAAGTTAGTGATTTTTACCCAGGAGCTCAGGGTTAGGGGCGTTTTCGCACAGGGCTGTAGGGTTAGCTCACTTCCGCTATGGGAGCTCAGGGCGAAAGGGTTAACCTCAGAATATAAGGGCCAATGACCAGTCCTACTCCTCAGCGCCTGGTCTTCCCAGCTACAGCCTAATTAATACTCAATTGATGAATATTTTCTCTTAGAAGTGTTACTCCTGAAATTCGAGAAACTTTTCTGCCCATGCGGGAATTTGAGCCCGGCATTTTGTTTTACAGGCCACCTTGAAAACGGCTTGATTTGAACATCTAATAAATATAAGTTAGCAAAACAAATGATTATTTTGCATTCCGTAATACAAAAAATTCAGAGAGTAAAAACATTACATTAGCGCTGTTTTAAGTCAAAGTAATTTATGTCGACGTCAACGGCCTTTGTTGTCATTATTATTATTATTGTTATTGAGCTTTTATATAGCGCCCTTCAGGGTGATCTACTCAGGAACACTCCAAGTCAACCATGGATAAAGAGAGTAGTTTTCAAGTTTGTAAGAAACAAGGTAGAGTGAGTCATAGGAACCAGGCGAAGTGCAACTTGAAGGCCATTCCAGGTTGCGGGACCAGCGACCGAAAAAGAACGGCGCTGCATAATGGCTGTCCGCGTGCGGGGACCAAGAGCTCGGCCTGGTCAGCCGAGCGAAGAGCAAATCGCCGCAAGACCCCAGAGGTAGGGCGACACAATTCCCGCAGGTATCGGGGGCAAGTCCCTCCAGACAACGCCTAACAGTGGAGAGACAGACAATGCGCAGCGGGAAAGGGAGCCAGTGCAGAACATCCCGCATATAAAGAGACCTGGACATATCTGGGTATGCGACCAATAAACGTGTGGCTGCACGCAAAACCCGGTCCAAGCACCCAAGACGGGGAGCTGGGAGGCCAGCGTAAAGGGCGCTACAATTATCCATACGGGAACCACAAACGCATGGACAAGGGTGGAAGCAGCCGCCTGCGGGAGACTACCCTTAACTGACGAAGTTGATAATAAGAGTCCCGACAAAGCAAATTAACCCTCATGCGACCAACATATTTTACTCCTTAATATGACCAACTGGGGTCCCGTGGGACCCCAATTATAGTCGATGATGCGTTCAGTGCTTTCTGCTCTTGTTGAAACTTCATTTTATTTTGCTACAAGTACAAGTTCTAACTGTTCATTGTTTACCTGGGTTTTACTTACCATCTAATTGTCTGACAAGATAAAATTAGGCCGGTTACATGAAGTACATTGGAAGTGGAAACCTGCCGAAGGGCAGAAAACTTAAAGAAGAATATATGAAGTACATTCACGCTGCCTTCTTGTTTTAACCGCGTTGGCACAGTGAGCATCGTCGACGCTTGGCCTTCGAGCTTTTAGATATTCAAGCTGAGTGTTGTTGACAGTGCTGAACTTCTACACCACAGTTCTTCACTGCAGATCTGATTGGTGCTAGGATTATAGGAGTCATTGCTCGTTGTCACATGTGAGGTGTTACTATGGCATATCCGAGCTCTACAGTATAAATAAGATACGTCGTCGCCGTGTGGTCTTCTGAATCTGCCAGTCTGGATTATTACCCAACCACTGAATGTAAGAAACAATATGTCGAGGATGTTGAAAAACAGCACCGTGAGCCAACGGCTGATTTTTCTTCTTTTTGTGTGCATTGTAGCCAGGTGATCTATATTGTCAACATCACTTTTTGTTCCACTATAATAGAGGATTATTTCTGGATTGCTGATCATCTGAACATCGGTGGCAGCATTGTGGTGTAGCGTGGATATAGCCAACACAGCTTTGCCGGGTTTAGAAACAAACATTTCAAGAGTAGTTGGTCATGGAGTATGCAGAGTCCAGTGAACGCTAGTATTTCCTTGTCATTGACAGGTTTCCATTCAGCACGTTGATCTTGAGGATTTCGTTCATTCTAGACAAATATTCGTCTCGACCTGATGCCGAATTTGCTCCAACTGCATCACCTTGACATCTTCCTACTTCTCTACCACGTAACCTATTGCCACGACCTCTTTTTCTAACTGACACACTGCTTTGACTATTGGTGGCTTGAACATTGCGTTTCTGAGTCGACTTCGTCGTCTGCACTTACCACATCACTGTTTTCAGAGTTCTCAGATACATGATCATCATTCTCCGAACCTGAGTCGTTGTCCCCTTAGGGACATCTCAGGTACTTTCTATGGCCTTCTCCAGACCTTTCTTTTTGACCGGGCCTTAATCGGGAGCGACACTCAGTAGACTTCTTGAAGGGGCGCTATATAAATTTATTATAGATAGATTATCCGTGCTACAGTATTCTCCATAAGCACTCTCTTCAAGAGTAGTGCTTCTTTTGCATTGTATCACTCCAGACCAGTTCTCATTGTAATAATATCTGTTCACAATGTAGCGTTCGGTTCTCTAGAAAAGCATTGCTGAATCTGGGGTCCTGCGGGACCCCAATGGATATTATTTATTTAAAAAATAACCGTAAAAGCAAAACCTGATTCCACTAGACATAAACAGTGAGCAATATCCAGGTGACAAATTCATAAAATGCCGTTAAAAAATATTGAATAGCACAGAAGTACCACAAGCCGATACTATGCTGGGGTCCCTCAGGACCCCAGTTGGTCACTTGAGGGCTAATATGTCGCATGAATGTGAGCTGTCGATCCAGAATTACACCACTATCCCGTACTGAGGAGGCAAAGGAAACCCAGGGAAATTCAAGTGCCAGACCCTCAAGGTTAATTTTTGCAAGCTGTTGGCACGTACCAAACCAGATGTATTGGGTTTTTGCCGGGTTTAACCGTAGACAGTTTGAGGACATCCAGGCCTCCAAAGGTCATAATAAGTTGTGGTTAAACTATGGATCCAAAACTAATTTCAAACAAAGAAACAAACACTATTTCCTTCGTTGGTGTTTGTCAACATCATAAACTTAGAATCCTCTCAAATATACGCGTGCTAACCAATTAACGACCTGCCATAGAAAACAAAATGAACTGATAAACAACAACCTTTCGTTAAAGACGTCAACGGTCACAGCAACCATAAGATGTATGAAGTACTTCTAGTAATCGGTGACTTATAACAAAGCAGGACTAATAATGCTGATAAGACGGTCAGAACTGTTCAAAACAATTTTTTCTATCCAAGTAAGTGGCTTTTGTTGCCATTTAATGTTGCTGAACTCCTGGATTCAATCAAACTTCTCCAATAACGAAGACACCAAACGAGTTCCTTACACGCCTTTTAAAGTATTATTATCGTTCTATAAGTAAGTCATAAACTGCAAGACGACTATCTTAGGTTCGTGTCATTGGTACACTAGATAATCTACTGTTATTATATAACTAGCTGTAAACCGTGAAAAAGCACGGTATATAAAACAATCATTGCAGTGATAACAATTAAGCTTACTTCACCGTTATATTATGACGTCATATTATAGGCCTATGGCCGTCGTCAAGACAGCCGTCGCCAAGGCGGCAGTATAGTGACGTCACAATAGTGTTTGTTACGGGACAGACAGACGTACATCGGTTATTATGTTGTTTGATCCTCTCAGATACATAAACTCGGAGACTTGTTCCAGCTCATATCCACATATGGCAGTCTAACTTTCAGCTCTTTGTTTTCCGATAACCATTGTCTTCCATTATTACACATTTATTCTGAGTCCAAACTGAGTCCAAACCTTCTACTACTGTCCTGTATTCTGTCTGTCAGTTCCTGCAGTTGGTATGGTGACTCTGCAACCAAGTCAATATCATCAGCAAAAAGCGCAGATTCTTAGGTATCTGTCCATTTAGTGTAATTCCAGCTTCAACAGAATTCAGTGCGCAGCTCATCATGGCTTCCAGAAGTAAGTAAAACAAACAGGTCTGGTGACAGGCCGCATCTCAAACCACTCTGTTAGATCTCCATCTACTCTGGCTGCACTCACTGACTTGCTATATACTGTAGATCTTCTAGTACCATCACCAACTCCTCTCGAATTCTATAGTTCCTTAGTACCTGCCACATTCCTTGTTGTCATACATTATCAAATGCCTGTTTAAAATCTATGAAATTGTTGCACAGAGTTTTATTCCTTTCGAAGTACTTCAGCTATAGATGTCGAACAACGAAGAGTAGATCTATTGTACCTCTTCCTGCTCTGAATCCCGCCTGTTCTTCATGCCACCACCACCTCAACATATTTCCTCAGACGTTGTTGTATTATCCGTGTGTTTACTTTCCCAGGAACACTTTACACACTAATGCCTAGGTAATTGCTGCATTCCCTCTTGTCATACCCGTTTTTGTATTGAAACGATTATAGCCTTTTCCGAATCAGTCGGACATTTCTTTGTGTCCACTTAGACACCTTTAAAACAGTTCTCTTAGTTTCTATAATAAAGAAGCGTTCACTCACTTAGACGCCTGTAGAACAGAAATAAATTGTGTCTATCTATCTAGCTATCTATCTAAAACATTTATATAGCGCCCCTTCAAGGAATCTATTCAGAGGCACTCCCTACCCAGGCCCAGTCAAAAAGAAATGTCTTAAGGAGACTGTAAAAGGAACCAGAGAAATCTCTAGGAAGGGAGCGAATCTTAAGAGGTAGATCGATCCAAACGGCAGGACCAACCATCGAGAATGCCCTACGCTGTGCTATGGCGGTACGAGCGTAAGGAACAACGAAGTCTCCCCGGGATGCTGAACGCAGGGATCTGCGCCCCGCACAAGCAGAGGTAAGAGTAAAGAACTCACAAAGGTAAGCCGGTGCCCGGCCTAAGACACATTGCCAGGCCATTGAGGAGACCCTGTAAAGGATGCCCTGCTGAACTGGGAGCCAGTGAAGAACATCTCTCATGTATTCGGAAACATGGTCAAATCTGGAGATACCCCCAACCAAGCGTGCAGCCGTCCGCAAGACCCTCTCCAGACAAGAAAGACGGATCTGAGGGAGTCCAACAAAGAGAGAAGAGCAGTAATCCAAGCGATTAACAACAAATGCGTGAACCAAGGTGGAGGCTGCAGAAAAAGAAAGAGAGCGGGAAACGACTCGGAGCTGACGCAGTTGGTAGTAGCAAGCACGCGTCAGCCCATGGATATGCTGAGTAAAAGAAAGTTCCTGGTTCAAAATAACACCAAGGTCACGAACAGAAGAGGAAAAAGTGAAGGATGGGAATTCAGTGGCAAGGGAGACCAGGTCGATCTTGGCCAACTGTTGGCGAGTGCCAAACCAAATATATTGCGTCTTCAAGGGGTTGAGACGCAAACGATTTGAAGACAACCAATCATTAAGGGTGCTAGTAGCGCTAGACATGAGCCGAACAGCTGCAGCTGCCTCAGTTGCGGAACAATGGGTGTAGGATTGGACGTCATCCGCATAGCAGTGATTCAGCAGTGAGCAAGATGCAAGAAGAGAACCTAGATCAGCAGTAAAAAGGATGTATAGTAGAGGTCCAAGAACTGAACCCTGGGGAGACCAAAAGGTGCAGGAAGCCAAGGAGAACGAGTAGAGCAAAAGATAGTAGAAGAGGAGCGGTCAGTCAGGTAGGATGCAAGCCAGGCTAGAGGCAAAGCCTTTATGCCAAACGATAAGGAAAGGCGGCGCAGAAGAATTTCATGGTCAACAGAATCAAAGGCAGCACGCACGTCATAGAGGGCCAAGAGAGTGACCTCGGAGCTATCGACAGCACGGTAGATGTCAGAGAGGAGATGGAGCAGAAGGGTCTCAGTAGAGTGCCCCTTACGAAAGCCAGATTGGCATGGAGGAAGAAACTATTCTATTATAATAATATAATATAATTATAATTATAATTATAGTGTCTATTATAATAATAGTCTGTTTGTTTACTTAAAAGCGTTTCAAACAGTAACGTCAGCCGTATAAATAAACCATCAGTTTTGTGCAATCTGAAAAACTTTACAAACAGAAGGTTGAGGTATTATAAGATCGACGCCAACGGTCATAATTGGACTTATGCTCTTAAAATTTAAGTTGGTTCATCAATTATAATCGTAATTGTAACAATATTGTAATTATGACAATTTATCAATTTATATAGCATCGATGGTAACAAGCTACTTCTAGGATGCTTCACACAAACAGACACACACACACACACACACACACACACACACACACACACACACACACACACACACACACACACACACACACACACACACACACACACACACACACACACACACACACACACACACACACACACACACACACACACACACACACACACACACACACACACACACACACACACACACACACACACACACACACACACACACACACACACACACACACACCCACACACAAACACACACACACAAACACACACGCACACACGCACACGCACACGCACACACACACACACACACACACACACACACAAACACGCTGTCAGCGCAAATGCTAATAGTCGGAGATAACTAGCAAACATTTGTCAAACACTGGAAATTTCAGTGACCAGTGTATGATCAACAATAAAACGAATATATAAGAGCGGTTCCTTTAAAACCTTTATAAATCCTTGCTCTTGCCCTATAAGTAAAGTTGACGGAAGACATGTACACCGCGTATACTGTGGTAATGCCAGTGCGAAGTCTCGAGGAAAGAAGGGGGCGACCTTATTCGTTTTTGTGACACACTATCGTTAAACTGAATCTAACTAAACACTGACTTTGTGAGAAGCAGCCATTCGAAATAATTCTCGAGTGAACCGAAAATCGCAAATATATTGCGTCCGATAGATGCGATTTAAAGGTGTCTAAATCCTGCAAAACGAAGAAGGGCAAAACTAATCATCTTTGTTATGACATATATCGTAAAACAGAAACCAACCAACAAAGCAGTCGTATACCTTAATCATTTATCGGATTATTCGTTTAATTTCACAGTGAACCGCATTGGATGCCGTATATATATTATTTATTTATTTATTTATTTATTTCGGATATTTCTATAGCCCCTCTCGAAGTCAACCACTACTCAGAGGCGCTCTCAACTACAACATTTGATCATCTGCTGCAATATTCACGCCGAAGCGCCACGAGCAACTGCGAGTGAAGGACTTGCCCAAGGTCCGTACGCAGTGGCTAGAGTGGGATTCGAACCTGCAACCCTCCTGTCACAAGGCGCCGAACTTACCACTGAGCCACCACGCTCGTCGCTAAACTGTTGGATAATTCCACCAATCTCTTAAGTATCTAATTCTGTCATTACACGTGCTGTAGAAGTGCCAGTCAGAGCCCTTGCTGAAAAGAAGGGAGACGTTAATCACCTTCGTTATGACATGGTGTCATTAAACAGGAAATACCTTCTACAATCGGTCAAATGTAAAAATTTAATTGTGCTCGTTTTTCTATAGCAACTGTATGGCCTCGACCCTGTTCAATTACTTATTCATTGATCGAGTAAGACCCTTCACCCTCCGCTGTCTGTTTGAATGGGTTGTTTTTTCATCCTTACACATCGTCTACGGCTTTACAAACGACAATATGTAACTATGTGTATATTTAGACACCCTTAAAAGCGGTGAATTTTACCACTCTGGTAGTGAGGGTAGTGGTAGTCTTGAAAAAGGAGGAGTGCGACGTCATAGCCCTTGCAGTCATAAGGTGTTCTTAAACACTGGCAACTGGTGGTTTATAGCGTTGCTTCCCAACGCTAAATATAGTGATTAAATTCATTTTATCGCAAAGATTAAACTGTATTATGCCATACCGTGAAAACTTTTTTCCTATTTGCAGCATTTGGTGTCATAAGATGTCGCTAAACTGTTGGATCCGATCGTAAGTGTAATAAAAAAACAGTGGCAAATGAGTACGGTGTATGATTAATGTCATCTGCCCTGACAACCAAAATATGTCATTAAACAATTAATATAACGACTACAATTGGATATTAAAATCATCCTGTACCTAGACACCTCTGAAACAAATCAATAAGGTGCTATAAGAACCATCAGTTGCCGAATAGATCAACAGCACCTAGCACCATCCGTTGTGCAGTGAGTTGCTCTTTTAAGCCTTTATAAAGCAAAAGGGCGACATTAATCACTACTCAACTGTGGTAGTGCTAGTTCCAAGCGTGGAGAAATCAGGAGGGCGACACTAACGATTTTGTTATGATACAGCGTCGTGGAACAGTAACTATATAAAATTATGTCATAATTATAACAAATTTACTACTCACATTGGATTCTCTATTGTAATTGCAATTGCAATAATTGAACATTTAATATAGCGCCTCTTGAAGACCAAACTATTCAGAGGCGCTCTCTACGCCAGAATACATGATGTTAAATGTAATTGACAACTGGAATGTCATCAATATAGCAAAACAATGCCAGAAAACAGAGTCTCTAGTAGTGAGCCCACGCACCCATGTAGAGCCGCATATCATATACAGTATACTATCCTGTTCCGAGTAACTTCGACTAAGGTCTGTTCATAGTTTGAAGCCACGACAGGTGGCAGCACATAATTTCGTAGAAGATGACGCATTACCTGCTATCCTTCGAGCCACCGGGTGCACGTTGTAAGGCATTCATCGGTTGCCGATCGGTAACTGAAGCGCCACCAGTGGCCAACGGACGAAGTCACTGCGAAGACCCGCCTCACTCCGTCGAATCGAAATATACCTGGAGTAATACATGGGCCATGATTCATATATATAACGGCTGATAAAACCGTTTAAATGGTGTTCAGCAGATCACAAAGAATGAGCCTTCCCAATTCGGTCAAGTGGCCAAGACGACTCGCTAAAAATTACGTAAAACCATGATAATCCGCATCAGGACAGAAAAATAAGTTAGATGCGCTAACTTAGCAACAGCGAAATCCATCATCTTATAAATTATTTAGCAAATTCTGCAGTCAGACAAAATAATACATCGAAATGAAATAGTACTCGAATCACGACAAACACCGCGCAAAATCTAGATCTTCTTAAACACCCTTAAAACGGTTTACATCACTATAATATGTAGTCGTCGACCGCATTTCAATCATGTTACACAATATTGCACGAAAGAAACAGAAATTTGAAACTTTATTTGAAACATTCCTCGCATTCCGAGCTTTGAACCCTGGACTTTTGTTTTACATGACATCAATTTGACCTCTAGATTATCTCGAGCGCCTAGACACCTTTAATACATTTTCATGAGTCTATATAATAACCTTCAGTTCCTTGGAATACCAACTCCATGACTTCAAGTGGTGTAAGAATGAATACTAGTGACAATGTAACACAGTTTTGACACCTTTCAATGGTGCTTTGGATGCTATAACTCCATTTCCCTGGTCCATTCACTTTTTATCTCCAGGAGTGACTATTGTAATTCGGTGCTTCCTGGTCTATCACGAACTACCCTTGCAGCGCTTGCCTCTGTTATCCACACCGCAGCTCGTCAGGTTAAAAACCTCGGCGCTAGAGACCACACGACTCATTCTCTACGACCGCTTAATTGGTTACCCATCCGGGCTCGTATATCCTGCAAAATCTGTTTCCTGATAATCACGATTATTTGAGGTTCAGCTCCACCGTACTTGTCATCTCTGGTTACACCACGTGCTGCCCTTGAACCAAGGCACGTTTACATTCAGTGTCAAAAGAAGACTTTATAGTCAAAAGATCAAACCTTCAATTTGGAAATAGGATGTTTGAAGTGTGGTGGTCCAGCTGAATGGAACTCTCTGCCAGAATCAGTTCAAAGATCCACTTCAATTAATACTTTTAAAACTAAACTCAAAGCTAATTTATTCTCAAGTACTATAACTAATCAATGCATTTTAACGCGTCTTTTGAGTAAGACTGTTTCATTAAGGCGCGTTATAAATTTAAGTTGTATTGTATTGTGTGGTATTTTCAATGCTCTGCGCATACCATATTGACCTCATCATGCCAAAATAATTCATGTCAACTTGTACTTTGTTGCCATAAGATGTCGCAAAACCGTAGAATAAAAGAGCACAGGAGACAGAAAGGTTTCTCCGTGAAATGTTTCTTTAAAAGTATTGGATTCAAAATGCCAATTAGGTAACCCAACCAATCAGGTGGTGCCAGTCCGAAGTCTGCTTAAAAGAGAGCGTCACGTTGATCATATTCTTTATTACACAGCGTCGACAAACAGCAGCTACCTTCTACAATAGATAGTTAGCCACTAACATCCGCCCATTTCAAGGCAAGTTCGACTTAAACGTCCCTGAGAATAAGAAGATGTCGCATAACTCTGTGAAGCATTAATGCTATATCGTGTAATACTTAGACACCGTTATATCGTTTTCATAAAGTTATATAATTACTTAATTCCGTCAGTCCTGAGTGTAAACGGCAGGTACTACATTATTGCGAAACGACCGTCAAAACATTTTCAAGGTAATTACACACCTCTTTTAAATATAATTCCTTCGCTCTATAAGTGAAAGCAGCCTAGTTAGGCTATCTTATACTGCTGGTATAGATATAAAACAAACATACAATACAGAAACTAATAGGTGCAATACTAACTAATTCTTCCACTACCTGTAGGCCTAGATCCAATACTGCCAGGTAGTATAATAAGGCCGTATTATGCCAAGATCATTTCTGTGGACGTCTTTGTTGCCACAAGATGTCGCTAAGCTCTTAATCGATTTCATCCTAACGGCCATGTTTCATTAGCCACGATCACAACGCTGTCATCCGAGGCTAGAATATTTACCAACACCTTAAAATGAACTCTGCCGCTGCTCGTACTCTGGCAGTGCTAGTCCCAAGCCTGGATAAAAGGGGGGACAGAGGCTGATGGTCTTTGTTATCACAGTGTCGTTAAACTGGAACTACTACTACCATTTGAATAAGATATTCATAACAATGTTCATTTATGGTCGCATTATGACATAAAAATGGTGAAAATTGTTAAAAATAATTTCTGTCGATGTCAACGGCCTTTGCTACCGTAACGTGTCGCTAAACTCAGCATCTTCCTCTTTGTATAGCGATCGTGATCAAGTACTTAACTCACAATAAATCAGCGCCATCGATTGACGGTTGGCCATTATATGGTGATTGGTATTAAATGCACTAATTTATTATTAATTAATTAATAATGACAACAGTAATCATCATCATCGTCATCAGGCACAAGAATCAGTAGATCCCATTGTTTAACAGTTGAATTCGACAGAAATTATTTATGATGGGCATGCTGTTTGTGCAACTGGAAGTGTTACATGATATGACGTCAACGGTCGATTTTTGCCAGAAGATGTCGTTGCTTAAATTGAAGAATAAAAGAATCATTAGGCAGCTTGTTAAAGTTCACCATTGCTATATGTGATTGACTTCATACTGGCACTACGTGGCACTAGCGTCGTTGAGGACACATTGGCGGAGTTTATAGTGAAAAGCTTTGTTTGAATATACTTAGACACCTTTTTAACGCATTCAAAACACTTCATAATAATGGTCAGTTTCACCTTGATTTGTAATGAATGAATTGAATGCATTGAAACAATTGTAATTATTATGATCACATATGCTTTGTTAATTAATAACATTTATAGTTGAATGTGTTAGTTACCTGAACAGTTTCTTTTAAAAAAGGAACTTGGCACAACCATATATTTCATTTAATGTGCATGATGTATGCGAAATTGGTACTATTTCATTCATGATATGATTGCAGTGGTAGATATTGTCATAAGATCTCATTGAACTGAGGAATAAGAAATAATCAATTAAACATTTCAAAAATAAAATAAGACTACAATGTCATAATTATAATTATATGTACTGTGCATCTGAAGTTGTTTAAATATTTCTTGCGAATGACAATAGTTGCGAAGTGTTTTTTAATTTGCATGAAAACATTTTACAGCTATGTACATTATAAATAACATTACATATATTGCTTTAAATGATGTGACATTATTGATATTGTAAGATTATGTTTGACACCTTTAAATGGTGTCATTCGGACACTATAAGTTTATCGTTTCCAGTGTTGTATTGCTATAAGGGAAATATACAGGTAATTGTGATTTGAATACATTGAAATCCAACTTTAAAGATTGTAATTATATGTTCATATATGTTTTGTTAATCAACTAAATTTATAGTTGAGTGTGTAGAACACCTGAACAGTTATTTGAAAAAAAACCGGTATACCACATGTTTCATTTAATGTGAATGCTGTTTATGAAATTGTTACTATTTCATACATGATATGATTGTAGCAGTAGATATTACTATGGAATGTCATTGGACTGTAGATTAAGAAATAAGAAAATAGGGCCGACTGTGCATTTATATTTGAAATTGTTTAAATATTTCTTGTGTGTGGTAATTGTTCCAAAATACTGTTTAAATTGCATCGAACATTTTATTAATATGTGTATCATAAACAATATTAGATATATTCCTTTAAATGATGTGACAATAGTGATATTGTGCAGCTCTGTTTAACACCTTTAAATGGTGTCTCTCGGATGCTATAAGTATTTTGTTTACTGTGAATTGCACTTGTAAATTGTCGTCAACGGCCATTGATGTAAAAAGACGACGTTAAACTTTGGATTAATAATAATAATTACATTTCTGAATTGTCGTCAACGGCCATTGATGTCATAAGGCGACGTTAAACTGCGGATTAATAATATAATGATTTGTAATTAAACAGAAACTGGTCGATTGACAGTAACGTAGGTTCGAAGCAATCCGTTAAGCTCGACCGAGAGGCTGCCATGGGTATGAAGAGTTAGCGACTTCATTTTGCTTCACCTCGGCATATGAGGACCGGTATCCAGTCATCCTCGTCGGCGCCTGATCCACTCTGCGAGAGTGTACTCAACTGATAATTGAATCCACTTGAATCGCAAGTAGAATAAAAATTCGAAATATTTTCCTGCTCTGGCGCTAACTTGAACCCCGAGATTTTGATACTTACAGCCAGCAACTTAAACAAAGGTTTAGACACCTTTAAAACAGTTCTTTCTGAACATATAATTATTATCACTTAGAAAAATGTTTGGCCTTCATGAGGGATTCGCTTTGGACCCTCCTTTTTACTATCTACGCCTTTGATCTCAGTCGTCTTCTTCCATACAGTTACATACAGGTTTACACCCACTGCTTTCCCTCCGACGCCGCTGCTGGAGTGCGCCTCATGTGCCATTCCACTGACTCCTTGGTCGCCTGGATGTCTTCCAACCGCCTTCGCTTGAATCTCTCTAAGACTCAGTACATGTGGCTGGGCACACCAGGCCGGTCGCTAAGATCGATCACGCTAGGCTCAACTCTGAATTCCACCATATTATCTTTCCACCAAAATGATTTATGTCGATGTCAACGACTAGATGTCGCTAAACGCTAGTTACCAAAACTGTAAAAATGTGCATTTTTCCACCTTTAAATAGCTTAACCATCCCACTGCACATACTCTGGTTGTGCCAGTCTGAAGTCTGGAAAACATAAGAGGAAGACGTCAACGGCCCTGGCAGTCACAAGATGTCGTTAATCACTAGATACACTACATAAACTGAAGAGTTAAAGCTGTCACTAACCATTATAATTAACATCAGTGTCGTTCATTAGTGCTGCATTAGGCTAATTGTATTGTAATTGTAATTGTAATTACGACAATTTCTATAGCATCGTTGGTAGCAAGCTACTTCTAGGATGCTTCACACACACGCACACACACACTGTCTACTGTCAGCGCAAAGGTCAATGCTCGGAGGTTTTGGTTAGCAAGTAAAGTTTCAACTGTTTCTTAAAAACAAATATGCTTTTGGTTTCCTGGATATCAGCAGGAAGACTGTTCCAAGCACGCGGGCCAGCGACCCGAAAGGCTCGATCGCCCATTGTCGTTTTTGTCACTGGCACGAATACATCAGCGGACTTTGCTGATCGCAATCGCGACCGATTAGGGTCGTCCGATAGCGGCCTGGTGTTGTCTGCGAGGTAGCGTGGTGCGCAATTATTCAGGCATTTGTGCACCATTATGTAAACGACCTTTGTTGCCATAAGATGTCGTTAAACTATGGATACAATCCAATGCAATCTCCAGATTTCCCTAAAAAAGCTTCATTGCCTTTTAGACTGAGATTCTGTCAGTCCCAGTCCTCGATAAAGGAGTAGAGCGTTGCTAATCATATTCTGAAAGAGACGGCGTGATTAAAGAAGAACTACACACATACAATCTTAGAAACATATCACTCAGTTAACATGTAATATTATAAAATATAATATAAAATAAAGTAAGGTCTATCTCACTGTTTTAGCACCCACAAGATCCCATAAATATGGGATACTAAAACCGAAACAAAGACCATTATACAGCGTCTAGTCAGACACCTTTAAAACAGGAACTTCATTCTTTATAATAACGTTCAATTTCGTTGAACCGCCGGTTTCATCAAAAACGTACCATGTCAAAATGCTAAGGTATGCTAAGGTCGTAGAAGCAGATTTCGTTAAAAACTGGAATTTCCCATGGCCAGTGTATAGTTCCACCACTTCCACACTCTGGTGGTACCAGTCTCAATATTGGATAAAGATAGCGGCCGTTTTGTGTACGGACGAGGGAGATAACCACGATACGTCGGTATATAACGTAATCCATCACGGTAATTGAAATACTACTTGTATTAAATATAACTTCCTGGACACCTTTAAAACGCACTATACAGCGGCTGTAATAAACACGAGTTTCGCTGAGGTACCGCGCTTATCCATGACTATTTATGCAATAAGACGTTGTCAATCCAAAAATATACTTCATAAGATATAATTATGTTATTAAACAACTGGAATTCGTTCAATGTAATGACTGATCCAGAGTTTAACGACATCTTATGGAAACAAAGGTCGTTGACGTAGACATAAATTATTTTAGCTCAGGCCAAATTTAGTATTAATTAAAATATCCTCAACTAATTAGCGTGACATCAAATGAGGCGAAAATGTGGGAACAGTGTTAGTCTATCTGCGACTCTGATTCACACTTCGGTGTGACCATGCACACGTGATAATTTTAATAATTAAATAAACAAATTAATTAATTAATTAATTAATTAATTAATTAATTAACTAATAATAATAATAATAATAATAATAATAATAATAATAATAATAATAATAATAATAATAATAATAATAATAATAATAATAATAATAATAATAATAATAATGAAACAGTAATTCGTTTAATCTATTTTGTTTCATACGAACGGTGAGAATAGTTCACCCCTTTTAATTGTTATATTCACAATATAAATAAAATCAAACGCGCCGTACTTTTTAACTGATCTTGTGTTCTTTTACGTCTATATATAGTACATGAAATAGCCGATTTAAAGGTGTGAAAATGCTTAATAAAGAAGGAGGCCGACGCTAATTATCTTTCTTATGAGACTGTGTCGTTAAACAGTAAATGACCAACCAAGCAGTCCGTTAACCTTAATCAATTACCAGATTATTCGTTTTATGTTGTTAAACTGTTGAATAAAATCCATCAATCGGTTAGGTAGCTAACTCTGTCACTTCCTGTGCTGTGGAAGTGCCAGTACAACTCCCGGATGAAAGAGGAGGGAGACATTACTCACCGTCGTTATGATACAGCGTCATTATACAGAATCTACCTTCTACGATCGGTAAATTGTAAATTATGTACACGCTTTTCTATAGCAACTGTATGGCCTCGTTTCTGTTCAATTAATAAATCGTATGGCATTATTCATTAATCGTGTGAGACTTTCCGCAGTCTGTCAAAGTTCAGTGTCGACCAATGTAGCGATTGAGCGAAATTACCATTATATAGTTTCTTGAATAACCGATTTAAAGGTGTTTAATTCCTGGGTAAAAGGCGAGGGCTACGCTTTGTTTTGACGCAGCGTCGTTCTACAGAAACTACATTCTACAATCGGTAGTTTGTAAAAATGCAAATGTACACCCTGTTAATTTAGTAATCGGGTTAAATTGTTCATTTATTGGGTGAGACCCTTCCGCTATAGGCCTAGATCTGTCGAAATCTAATGTAGACTGGAGTAGTGATTGAACAAACCAGAATTACAAGTGCATAATATCTTAAAGAAAGAAACGATTTAAATGTGTCTAAATGCTGGATAAAAAAGGATGGAGACGTTTATTATCTTTCTTATGAAACAGCGTCGTTAACTAGCAACTAACAAACCAATCGTTAAGTGGAAGTGCAAGTTCCAAGCCTGGAGAAAAGAGGAGGGTGACGTCATCGTCTCTGGCACTCATAAGGTTTCGTTAAACACTGGAAACTAATACTTCATATCGTTGATTTCCAACGCTATATAGTCAATAAATTCCTTCGATCGTAAGTATCAATCTGTCTTATGCCGTAAGATGAAGACAATTTTCCTGTCGACGTCAACTATAGATGTCGTTAAACCGTTGGATCGATCTCTAACGCAATCAAAAAACAATAGAAAAATAAGTAAGAAACAATTTAATCTACTTTGGCATCCAAAAGACGTCGTGCAACATGAATATAAACACTAAAACTGGGTAATTGAATACTAAAGTCAACCCGCACTTCAACACCTTTATAACGTTGTCACTCGGGTTATAAGAAAGATCAGTTTCGTTCAATTGGTTGATAGTAGGATGGCATCCCTTACAGTGAATTGGTCCAGTAAGCTCTTTGTAAAGCAGGACACGGACAATCTCATTTTCATCATAACACGGTGCCGTCAAAACAGTAACTAACCACAGTGACTTTGACGACGACGGCCTTGAAAATTACAATATATAGTTATATAACAAATTTACTATTGATACTGGACCCTCTGCTGTGATTGCAATTGCTATTGAATTTAATATTTAATATAGCACCACTTCGAAACCAGCAATTGATAGGCGCTTTCTACGCCAGACTACGGATTCCCGTCCACAGATTATAGATAGTATCATATTCCGAGTTAGTTGGACCGTCAAAATGCCACAGATGTTAGATTAGGGACTGATATGGCCGTTGAAATGAGCAGAATCCGGATCTCTTTGAACACCTTTAAAACGCACTTATCATATTCTATATATAAATATTCCTCTATAGTCTTCAGAATAAATTACCTGTAATATGCCAAAAATAATTTCTGTCGACGTCAACAGCCTTTGTTGCTATAAGATGTCGTTAAGCTTGGGATCCATCCATCTTCATAATAGATTTTCCGATTTGTATATCAACGCCATCGCGAGGAATCTTGAGGAAGGTAGCTGGTTGAAGTCTCCGAGGAGTATAATGTAAGAGTCATCATCCGTTGATATTATTTCTTCAAGAGTGTTTTCAATATAGGTGAGTAATAATTCGGTGCCGTAAACAGGCCGCGGTGGGTGGTAAATCCCTCCTATATAATGTCTGATCGACCTATTTCCAGCCACAAGACTTCAAAATTAGGCGATATTGATACCATTGGAATGAAGATGCGCGCAGGTCTAGACTCTTTACAGTAAATGGCGACGACTCCTCCTCTTCGATTCCTACGATCGCGCCGGTATAGAGAATATCCTTCATTGACCATCATCTGGTCAGTGTGATGTTCTTTCAGCCAGCTCTCGGTAATTACGACGATGTCAGGACAATAGGCACCAACATCAGCGATGACGTGCTGGAGCGCATGTGGCTTGGCCAGACTGGTGGGGTTGATGAGTAACATCGAAGGGTGGGCGTTCATCGACGCTCCGGTTGGTTCATCTGACAGGAACGCATCTGGTCGAGTGGATGACGTAGGTGTCTGTCCGTGTATGATTGGGTAGGTAAGTTGCCGCTCAGGCAAATTTTCCAGTTGCCGGGTCGTCTTCTGACGTCCTCATATGAGAACGAGGGGGATTTCCGAGTAGGGGGGATTTCCTTAAAGCCAGGATCTCCCCTCGCGTAAGGGTGGATCCCCGTGACGTCATCATGAACCGTATGTGTTGTTCTCCGTTCGTAGTATCGTTCGCATCCTCCGTTCTCGTAGCATCATCCCGCGCATATGCAGAAGACGATGTCGCTCTGTTCCTTTGGCACCGTCGGATTCCCCCACTCCCGCGATCATCTATACCAGGCATGGCGAACCTTTTTTAGCTCGCGTGCCAGAAAACAGTTCTTAGAGAAAGTGGAAAATTTCGCGTGCCAGAAATTTTATTGAACCAATGAACACGGAATGAAGTACTCAAAAAAAGTGATATCTAATACTTAAAAGTCATTGGATAAGTTTTGGACGTGGCTACTTAATAATGCGATTGATTTATATTTACTATAATTTTATATGACAATGAAGCAGGAAAGAAATTGCTGAATGTAAGAAAAAAGAAATATAAAAAAGTATGAAGAAACTAAAGTTCAGAGTTCAGGTGGCGTGCCAAGCAAAATCTGTTGGCGTGCCAGGTTGGGCACGCGTGCCATAGGTTCGCCATTCCTGATCTATACCGTAAAAGGCCCCAGCTGGCGATTTGCTGCTAAAGGTCCCAGTTGACTGCTAGCCGAGTAGATGGGGATTTCCTTAAAGCCAGGATCTCCCTTCACGTAAGGGTGGATCCCGTGACGTCATTCTCGTAGTACGTCACGAAATAAATCCGCGTAGAACGGTTAACAAATTATTTAGAATATTATAAGACTTAGTGGTAAGGGTAAAAGTTAGATACTTAAACGTGTAAATAACGTGTAAACAAATTGGCAGCCATCACATCTGTCTATTTACCTTTACTATAAAACAGCGTCGCTAAAATGGCAAGAATCCAAAACAATTTAAAGGACGTTTTGTGTACGGACGAGGTAGGTAACCACGATACGCGGTTTAATTATATCGCAATCCGCCACATTTATTGCAATACTATTAAATATAACTTTTTCGACACCTTTAAAACGTGACATGAAGCGGCTATAATAATCATGAGGTTGCTCAACAATGTGGTCATAAAAGGGGTGGATTGGCCATCCTTGTCAAAAATGGAATTAGTTTCACTGTTTTGGACTTAGATGAAATTAACAATATTGAAATTCAAGGCATAAAAATTAAAACTGAAACTGGTTATTTGGAAATCTTAAATACTTATATTTCGCCAAGTAATAAAATTATGAAAGGACAACTGGAAAAAATATTTCCTTCTAAAAGAGCTTTAGTAATTGGAGATTTCAATGCTCATAATCAGAGCTGGGGATGTACAACTACAAAAGATAGGGGTAAAATTCTTGAAGACATTCTTATTGAAAAACAACTAACTGTACTAAATACAGGACAACCCACACGTATACCACCTGCAAATTCTAAAAACCTTTCAGTTATAGATCTTGCAATAGTGACCAAAGAATTAGCATTAACTTGCATACATAGTGTTAGTAACAATACTATTGGTTCTGATCACTTTCTATCTAATATAGTATTAAATGAAGAGGTCTTGATAGAACCAAATAGTAGTATGCATATGTGGAAATTTAAAAAAGCTGATTGGAAAAAGTATAAGGAAAATAGTCAGAACTGTATAAGTGATAGCATATTAGATGAAAACATAAATGATACTTTTAAAAATATAGTTGAATCTCTTACCTCGTTAGCTAATAATTCTTTACACTGTCAGAGAAATTGTGAAAGTAGTAATAAAAGAAAAAGGAAATATAAACCACTTCCCTTCTGGAATAATAATTGCTCTGAAGTAATATATAAAAGAAATAAAGCTAGGAATAAGGCTTTAAAATCTAAAGAACTAAAAGACTTTGTTGAATATAAATCAATCAATCAATCAATCAATCAAACATTTATATAGCGCCCCTTCAAGGAATCTATTCAGAGGCGCTCCCAGCCCAACCCCGGCGAAAGAGAAAAGTCTTTAGAGCAGAGAAGAAAGCGGTGGATGAGTTTCGAGGAAGAGACCGCAGCTCAGAAGGAAGCCCATTCCAAATTTTGGGACCAACGACGGAGAAAGCACGCTGCTGCATAGTAGCGGTGCGTGCAAAAGGAACAGAGAGATCACCACAGCAAGAAGCAGTTGTTAAGAGAACTTTAAAAATAGAGGCGAAGACTGGTTGGGAATCTTATTGCTCAGAACTTACTTGTCAAACTAAACTGAGAACGGTGTGGGGGATGGCACGGCGCATGAATGGAGTGGCTCCATATAGTTCCATGCCAACATTAATTTGCAATGATAAAATTGCTGATACTAATGCAGAAAAGGCTACTTTGTTAGCTCAAGTGTATGCCAATACTAGCAGTACCATAAATTATAATACTAAATTTCTAGATTATATAAAAGAACCTAAAATTAAAAATCATACTAGTCCTTCTATAACTAACCAAGACCCTGAAATTGAAGGTTTAAATGAAAAATTTTCCTTTATTGAGTTAAAGGATGCTATTAGAAATTCTAAAAATAATACATCTCCAGGTAATGATAAAATTCCTTATGAATTAATTAAGCATTTACATAAAAATGCCCTTAAAATTCTCCTGGTATTCTATAATCATATATGGACAGAAAATAAATTACCAGATGAATGGCATCATGCAATCATCTTTTTAATTATTTTGAAACCAAATAAAACTGCATCAAGTCCTGATTCTTACAGGCCAATTTCACTAACATCTACTATATGCAAAATTATGGAAAAATTAATAACCAATAGATTACAATGGTTTCTTGAAAAGAATAAAATTTTGTCAAAAAATCAATCAGGATTTAGAAAGAATAAAAGTACAATTGACCAAATTCTCAAATTACAAGATACTATTCTGAAAAAATTAAAAAATAAAGATTCTGTTTTGGCTGTTTTCATTGATTTTGAACGTGCCTATGACATGTTACATATACCTACATTACTAATAAAATTGCAAAATATAGGTTTAAAAGGCCATATTTATTACTGGATAGAAAATTTCTTGTCTAACAGAACTTTCCAGGTTAAAGTTGGGGACTCACTATCTGATAAATTCTTATTAGAGAATGGAACACCCCAGGGATCAATTATCTCTCCCTTACTTTTCCTTATTATGATTAATGATATACCCTCTGGTTTGGATAATAGCGTTGAAATGACACTGTTTGCAGATGATAGCTCCATATATGTGGGACATCGCAGTATTAAACAGTTAGAAAAGAAAATACAAAATTCCTTAAATACTATTCATAAATGGTGTAATGAAAATGGTTTTAAAATTTCAATAAGTAAGACGGTAGGAGTAATCTTTACTAAAAAAAAATGTACCAAAAATTCATATAAAAATAGGAAGAGAAAATATCAAAATTGAAAAAACTGCTAAGTTTCTTGGAGTTATTTTTGATAATAAATTATCTTGGAAGCCACATATAGAATATATCATAAATAGATGCAAAAAACGTATGAATCTTATGAGAGCAATTTCTGGATTATATTGGGGAGCTTCAAAGAAAGCTCTACTCAGTATATATAGAGCTCTGATTCGATCTGTGATCGAATACGGAGATGTAGCCTATGCTTCTGCCTCTAAAACACACTTAAATAAATTGGTATCTATTCAAACTGAGGCGTTAAGACTCTGCTGTGGCGCTGCTCAAGGAACTGCTGCTGTAGCTCTTCAGAATGAATGCGGTGAACCTCCATTACATATAAGAAACTTGCAAAATTCACTTAGATTAGGAGCAAAAGTCATTGGAGACCCTTGTCACTCAATGACAAAAATCTTCCAACCGCACTGGACTAATGAATTTAAGACTAGAGATAACAAAAGTCTGTCTACATATCAACGTACATTTGACTTCTTTTATTCCCTAGATATTAATTATAAGGCTCCTTCTTTTCCTTCAGAGCCTCCTTGGCTCAATAAAGACATTCATGTAGACATTAACCTACACAAATCCATTAGTAAAAAAGAAGATAATCCTGAAATTCTAAAACTCCTCACTCTGGAACACATAAGTAAATATAAGTCCTTTACTCATATTTACACAGATGGTTCTAAAGCAGACAGCTTAGTTGCCGCTGCCTATACTGTACCAACCTTGGATATAGATAAGAAGTTACGCCTTTGTGCTAATTCCAGTATTTATGCTGCTGAAATGACTGCAATAAAAGAAGCCTTTACCTGGATAGTAGATAATGAAAATCAGAGCCTTAACCATTTTGCTATATTTTCTGATTCTTTAAGTGTGCTTACTTCGCTTAAGAGGTCCTTTTCTGAATCTAGACCCGCTTTATTACAAGACACAATAAAAATATTTAATCAAATAAATATGAGTGAAGTATGTTTAATTTGGATTCCTAGTCATGTAGGTATTCTGGGTAATGAAAGAGCTGATTCCTTAGCCAGGCAGTCTTTGGATTTGCCCGTAATTAATTCCACAAATTATTTAGAATTACAAGAAGTATTTCCAATAATTAAATCTTATATAATCTCCAAATGGCAGAAGGAATATGATAGTGATATCAAAGGTCTTCATTATAAGAGCATCTGCCCTGTGGTAAACACAAATAATAAATTTATGGATCCCTCTAGGAAAAAGGAAGTACAAATCTCCAGACTTAGATTGGGAAAAGTTAACCTCAATGAAAAACTTTTCCTAAGGAAAAAACATGCTAATGGTTTGTGCAACTCTTGTCAAGTCAAAGAAAATATTAATCATTTGTTATTACATTGTGGAAAAGAAAACATATCCGATATATTAAGAGAAAAGTGTAAATTATTTAAATTAGAATTTAATATTAAGAACCTGCTTGATGTGGGCTGCATACAAAGTGAATTATTCAGACTGGTCAGTCTTATTAATAAAGGAAAGGTTTTGTAGGTTGAAATACTAATATGTAATGTTGTCTGTGAACTTTAATAGGTAGTTTTAAGCTTGTTTAGATTTTCAGGTGTTGGGCTAAAATATGTACATAATATAAATATGTTATAGTTTTTCTTCTTCTTTTTTTTCTTTTTTTTTAACCAATTGTATATATTATGTTAATATTGCTTGTATTAACAGATGTTTTGATTACTTATGTAATACTTTATAACTAAAACAAGATTTTCATGTCAAAATTCCATTTATAATAAATAATCAATAACTTGTATTAACAGATTAAAATTAATAGATTAAGAATCTCTGATCAAATTACAATTCTGTTTCATTTATTTTCTAATCTATAACATATGATGAAGAACTGTTACTGTTGTTTTCAATGTTTGCATGAATCTAAATAATATTGTTTAATTGCTTTGAATGAAAAAATGTCGAACATTCAGAAATTGAATTTAAAAAAAAATTCATGTCATAATTATATGTATCATACAATTGATAATGAGGCTGTTTTATAACTGAATAACTATATTAAAAATCTCATATTCATCAAACATTCATTCAATTTATTTTATATTTATAATTCTTGTGAATAACAATTAATGCAATATGTGTTTAATACGCACTAAAGACTGTCTTATCATAACACAAATATCATTGACATTATCAACTGTATATCTGTGTGTATATGTATGTATATATATATATGTATATATATATATGTATATAATTTATACTGTTAAAAAATGTGTATTTGAAACATCGTAGGATGCTGTTTTGACACTTCTAAATGCTGTGAAACGCTGTAAATTCTCTGTTTTAACTGTATTGTACATACTATTGAATTGTCGTCAACGACCTGTGATGCCATATGATGACATTAAACTTTTGAATAAAAAAAAAAAAAAAAAACAATGTGGTCGAGGGCTTACGTAGACTCCATGGCTATCAATGCAATAAGACGTTGTTAATCCAAATAATTATAGTTGATAAGATATATGTGGATAAACTCATTGTCGGAGGCTTGGGGTTCAACACCCCCTAGCTTTTCCTAGGATCTCCCAGTTAAGTCTTCATTGCACACCCTAAGGGGGTCGTTTCCAAACCCCTCAGTTGTGCTACTTTACTTATAGTACAATTCTCACACTGGATCAATTACAGGAATTCAATTCAATGGAATGGTTGATTCAGAGATAATCTTATGGCAGCAAAGGTCGTTGACATCAACATAAATTATTTTAGCTTAGGCCAAATTTAGCCAAAGAGTCACTAAATATTAATTAAAATAGTCTCATTTAATTAGCGTGGCATCAAGTGAGGCGAAAAAGCGATAGTGTGAGAACAGTGTTAGTCTATCCACGCCTCGGATTCACATTTCGGCGTGACCGTGCGCTGATTACAAATTTAATTAATTAATAAATAATAATAATAATAATAATAATAATATTAATAATAATAATAATAATAATAATAACAACAACAACAACAATAACAACAACACCAACAATAACAATAACAATAATAATAGTAATAATAATAATAATAATAATAATAATAATAATAATAATAATAATAATAATAATAATAATAATAACAATAATAATAACAATAATAATAATAATAATAATAATAATAATAATAATAATAATAATAATAATAATAATAATAATAATTATAATAATAATAATAATAATAATAATAATAATAATAATAATAATAATAATAATAATAATAATAATAATAATAATAATAATAATAATAATAATAATAACTGACAATGGGGGAAAAAGGCTACATGTTTGTCGCGGACAGAATGGTAAACAATTTGCTTAGTGTACGATTTCTGTCCAGTTCAGTGTGAAATAAAACAGTTTCCTATAGACAATAATTTGTTCAATCCATATTGTTTCATACGAACGGTTAGAACTGTTCGAAATAATTACACACCTCTTTAATTGATCTATGGACCCTATTAATTAAATCAGAAGAGCGTTGCCGTATTCCTGGGAGTTGTCCTGCATATTACGCATTTGTTGTCATAAGACGTCGCAAAAACAAACAAGACCGCTACTTTAAACGCCTCTCTAAAGGCTTCCTTATGTCGCATAAATAAAGCTGGCGGAAGCGTCAACCTCTGCAAATTGGCATACTATTCTTAATATTAATGTAACATATGGTTTGGCTTAAGCATTAGGGAAACAAAATATTACATTTGTAATTGTAATTGTAATTGTAATCGAAAACTTATATAGCGCCACTCAAATCAGCGGCGCTTTCAACCCGCATCAATGCCAGCACCGGCAAAAAGGAAAGTTTTCAGGCGTTTACGGAACTGGAGAGGAGAGAGGGCAAGAAGCTCTTGGCGGAGAAACAAGGGGAGACAGTTCCAAGCAGAGGGGCCAACATAGGCGAAACTTCTGGATTGTGCCGTGGAAGATCGCATGCGAGGGACAACCATAAGGCCGCGAGCCGAAGATCGCAAGGAAGCCCTCGCAGGCAAGGAAGAAACTGGGTTGTAAAAATTCATTAGGTAAGACGGAGCAGAGGCAGTAAGGCAGTTGCGCATGAGAGTGAGGGTTTTAAACTGAATTCGCTGTTGAGCAGGGAGCCAGTGGAGGGAATCACGGATAAAGGCAGAAATGTGGGCAAACTTAGGAATGTCACCTATAAGCCGAGCAGCAGCATTAAGGATAGTCTGGAGTTTGTGCATATTGGAGGAGGAAAGGCCAATGTACACAGCATTGCCAAAGTCTACCCTAGTGCAGATCAGAGCATGGACCAGTGTAGTAACAGCATGAAATGAAAGAGACTTGCGGATGGATCGGAGCTGGCGTAGATGATAAAAGCAAGATCTGGATACAAGGTTAACTTGATCAGTAAAGGAGAGGGTAGGGTCAAGGACAATCCCCAAGTCACGAACAGAGCAGGAGAATTGAATGAGGGGAAACCTAAGATGTAGAGATTCAAAATCAATCTTGCTGAGTTGGAGGCGACCACCGAGCCAGATAAACTGAGTCTTGTCAGGGTTCAGCCGCAAGCGATTAGAGGAAAGCCAAGAATCCAGAGCAGAGGCTGCTGCTAAGATGCGTTCGACCATTTGGACAGCAGAAGAGGCTGGACCATGAATTAGAGACTGGGTGTCATCAGCATACTGATGAGACGAAACCCCATACTGCTGGAAAATCCCCCCAAGGTCCGAAGTATATAGGATGAAGAGCAGAGGAGCAAGAACAGAGCCTTGGGGGAGACCATAGGAGGTAGTGGCCCAAGGAGTACGATGTGATCCAAAGACAACAGATATGGACCTGTCAGAGAGGAAAGAGCGGAACCATAAAAGGGCACTATCAGAGATACCGAAGGATATAGATAGCCGATTTAAGAGAATAGAGTGGTCTACCGTGTCAAAGGCTGCGCTGATATCATAGAGAGCTAACAGGGTGACATGACCACGGTCAAGAGCTTGGAAGACGTCGGCTAGGAGCCGGACTAGTAGGGTTTCAGTTGAGTAGGATTTCCTAAACCCAGATTGAAATGGAGGCATGAGGGAATTAGATTCGAGGTAGTGAACCAATTGAAAAGCAACACACCGTTCCAGGAGCTTAGAAAGGAAGGAAAGGTTGGAGATGGGCCTAAAATTAGCTGGAGAATTAGGATCCAGACCTTGACGCTTAATGGAGGGAAAGACGACAGCCCGCTTGTGGGAGACAGGAACAGAACCCTGGGTCAGAGAGGAATTACAAAGTAATTGCAAAAACGGTCCAAAGTCATCAATGAAATCCTTAAGTAAAAACGGGGGCAACAGGTTCAATTCACAAGACTTAGAGGGGGAGTCTAGAACTAGTTGACGGATGGTAGTTAACTGAAGAGGGTCCCAGGTTGAGAGCGAAGAAGTCGTAGGTAGAAACGATGGAGGTGGAGCATTAGCTGTTGCTTGGCGTGTTGAGTCAATCTTAGTCTGAAGGAATTTCAGGAAATCGGCAGCCGTAAACGATGACTGATTCGGAAGACGAGGAGTAGATGAACGACCAAGGACGTCAGAGAGCGCGGCCCAGAGACGGCGCGAATTCCCCTTCTCACGCTCGATCAGAGACTCCCAGTAAGCAGTCTCTCTGTCGCGAAACTCCTGCTGCATGTTCCGTAGGTGGTCAATCCAGATTAGACGGTCAGACGGATTGTGCGTGTGTCGAAATTTGCGCTCCAGACGTCTAACGTTCCGACGCAACGCGCGGCATTGGTGGTCGAGCCATGGTTGCAATGGCCTGGAGCGGACACGGTGATGACGAAGCGGCAGAAGGGAGTCAACGAGAGGGAGCAACGTGGCGTCGTAGAGAGCGAAGAGATCCTCGGTCGAGTAGTCAGATAATGACGAGAGGTCCCCGCATAGAGGACTGCTGAGGAGGCCCTGGCGGAAGGCCTGTCGATCGAGGTTCCTCCAGCCACGGGAGAGGCGCAGAGCGTAGGTAGGCGGAGAGCAGAGGAACGGCACAGTGAAGAGAAGAAGTCCATGATCGGAAATAGAGGACGGTTCCACGCGAAGGTTAGTAATCCCACAGTCATCGCGTGTGATAACGACGTCGAGCCAGCCGCCAAGAATATGAGTCGGCTCAGCAACATGTTGCGATAAGCCGAACTGCGAGAGAATGTCTAAAAACCGAGCGGTTGCTGGTAAGGATGGAGTCTCGAGATGAATGTTCAGGTCGCCTGTCATGATGAGTTGTGAGTTGAATGTAGCGAAAACTTCAAGTAGTGCAGTTAATTCTGAGAAGAAGCATAGTGCTGCAATACTGCGTTGCAATAGAGGAAAAATACCTTTTATTCTGATTTGAATACATTGAAATCAAACTTTAAACAATTGTAATACATAAATTAGCTTATCTTTGCTTTGTTAGTTAACGAAATTTATAGTTGACTTTGTTAGATACTGGCCCGGTTTAAAAAAAGTAACTTGGTATACCACCTGATTCATTTAACGTGCAAGCTGTTTATGAAATCATTACTATTTCTTCCATGACATAATTATAACGGTAGATGTCATTGCACTGAAGATTAATAAATGATCACTTAAAATTTAAAAAAATAGAATAAGAATCAAATGGTATAATTATAGTTAGCCTATATGTGTTGTACATTTATGACTTGAAAGTTGTTTTAATTTGTGTGTGTGTGACAATTGTTGCTAAATACTGTTTAATTAGCATCAAACCATTTTATGGCTATGTGTGTCATAGACAATGCTAGATATATTGATTTAAATGATGTGACATTGGGGACATTGTACGGATCTTTTTGACACCTTTAAATGGTGTCTTTCGGACGCTATAAATTTCTCGTTTTACATAAGTTATGTTTTTGAATTGTCGTCAACGGCTGACTGATGATGCCACAAGACAATGTTAAACTTTGGAATGATAACAAAAGTAACCACTTTGATACTGAAGGAAAGAAGAGGGCGACGCTAACATCTTTGTTGTGACACAGTGACTGGTGTTTAATCAATCATTAAGTAATCATTGTGAGGAAACTTTTTTCGGCTACTGGCGATTATTATTATTATTATTCCAAAAGTTTAACGACATCTTATGGCTACATAGGCCGTTGACGTCTTTACAGTTTTTTTTTATATTTCAGTTCATGTTCATATAACTTTCATTCATCAGTTTCTTTCTTTCTGTTTTCTTTCTTTCTTTCTTTTTCTTTCTTTCTTTTGATTGTCTCATCGTTTGTTTCCTTGTTTGGCATGTTATTGAGATGCCGTTGATTGACAGCTGGTAGCAGTCCATCTTTTTTAATATATAGATTAATATTTTAATTTACGTGTTTATATATACACACGTATGTACATATGCATCATTATTCATTTAGCCACTTGGCTTATATTCATTTTCTATTTGGCCCAAAGGCTCTTTTTCGACCATATCGGTTCTTTTCTTTTTTCAATGACTGGTCCTATACATTGATTTACACACACACGCACGCACGCACACCAGTTTAGCAGTATTGTCCAAGGACCAATAATATTATAAATATCATTAGTCATCGATTATATCCAATTTAAAAAAAGAAAGAAAAAAAAAGAAAAAAAAGAACATATTAGGTTATGAATTCCATACATTTTAAAACATTACAAATCACCAATTTATATGTAACAAGCAATTATCAGTGTCCAGAAAAAAAATTGTTATATGGTTAGATAACACAACGAAGAAAATAATTTCTTGGATTACTTCAAATTAGTGAATTACCTAGAAATTAACAGATGATACTGGCGATTGAACGGAAATCACTTATATATACTCTGGGGGCCGTGGCGCAACGTGTAAAGCGTTGTCCGCGCGCGTTGAGTATCTGAGTTCGATTCCGGTTGAATCCAAATATTCAGCGCAACAATTGTGGGGCGTGGTGGCTCAGTGGTAAGTTCGGCGCCTTGTGACCGGAGGGTTGCAGGTTCGAATCCCACTCTAGCCGCTGCGTACGGACCTTGGGCAAGTCCTTCACTCGCGATTGCTCGTGGCGCATCGGCGTGAAAACTCCGACACAGTATCAAATGCTGTAGTCGGGAGCGCCTCTGAGTAGTGGTTGACTTCGAGAGGCGCTATAGAAATATCCGGAATAAATAAATAAATAAAATAAAATACTCCATGTAAAAACCGATTTAAAGGTGTCTTAATTCTATTGATAAAGAAGAAGGGCGACGTTGATCATCGTTGCTATGACAATGTGGCGTCGTAACACCTTTGCAGTCCGTAAACTGTAATCAGTTACCAGTTTATACGTTTTAGGTCACATTGAACGGCATTAGTATATAATAAGGTGTCGTTAAACTGTGGAATCAAATCCACTAATCGGTTAGGTTGCTTACTCTGTCTATGCTCGTTCTCTGGAAGTGCCAGTCCCAGTCCTGGATAAAAGAGGAGGGATACGTTAATGATCTTCGATATGACACCGCGTCTTTCTACTGAATCTGCCTTTTACGATCGATAAAATGTAAAAAAAATGTACACGCGTTTCTATAGCTGATATGACCTTGACCTTGTTCAATTATTTAAATCGGGTGACATTATTCAATGCTTGCGTGAGACCCTTCACCATCGATCCCTGTCAAAGTTCGGAGATCTTGGATATAATATATAGTAATTGAACGAAATTACAAATATATAATTTCGGTAAGAAACGATTTAAAGGTGTTTAATTTCCGGGTAAGGATGGAAGGCGACGCTACTCGTCTTCGTTATGACGCAGCGTCGTTCTACAAAAACTATCTTCTACAATTGGTAGAATATAAAAATGCAAATGTACACTCTGTTATTAATCGGGTGAAATTATTTCATTTATTGGGAAAGACCGTTCACAACCGCTATCTGTCGAAAATTAAACGGATATTGAAGCAGTGATTGAACGAGAATTACAAGTGCATAATATCTTAAAGAAACGATTTAAATAAAATTATGAAGGATGGAGACGCTTATCATCTTTTCAATGCGACAGAGTCGTTAAATAGCAACTAAAAAACAATCGCTAAGTGGAAGTGCCAGTTCCAAGTCTGGAGAAAAGAGGAGGGTGAAGCTAACGGCCCTGGCACTCATGACATGTCGTCAAACACTGGAAACCAACAATTTATATCGTTGATTTCCGACGTTACATAGTCAATAAATTCCTTCGATCTTAAGTATTAATCTGTATTATGCGTTAAGATGAAGACATTTTTCTGTCGACGTCAACGATATTGTTGCCTTAAGATGTCCTTAAACTTTTGTATCAGATCTCTAATGCAATCAAAAAAACGAGAGACAAATAAGTAAGGAGTAATGCAATCTACCTTGGAATCCAAAAGATGTCGATACAAATGAATATAAAAACTAAAACTGGCTAAGCAAATACTAATGTCAATCCATACTTCAACACCTTTATAACATTTTCATTGTGGTTATAAGAAAGAACAGTTTCGCTCAATCGCTCAATAGTAACATATCATTACTCAGAGTCAATTGTTCCAGTAAACCCTCTGTTAAGCAGGACAGCGACAATTATCTTTTTGACGGTGTCGTCAAACAGTAACTAACCAGAGTGACTTTGACGACGACGGCCGTGAAAATTGCAAAATATAGTTATATAACAAATTTACTATTGATACTGGACCCTCTATTGTGATTGCAATTGCTACTAATTTAATATTTAATATAGCACCACTTCGAAACCAGCAATTGATAGGCGCTCTCTACGCCTGACTAAGGACCCCCGTCCACAGATGATAGATAGTATCATGTTCAGAGTAACTTGGACCAAGTTACGTCGATAGCTTTAAGCGACGATAGGTGGCAGCATACTTATTACACTGCTGCCGGATGTGCATCATCGGCAGAAGATTACGCACTTCCGACTATCCATCGAGCAACCGTTCGGTTGACTGAAGCGCCTCCAGTGGCCAAAGGTCGAGATCAATCTGAAGGCCAATGTGATTCTCGTTAACGAAAACGGCAACGAAAATGTTCGTTAGCGAAAATAAATGATTTCGTTAACGACAACTATAATAACTGTAACTAAAAACTATAAAAAAATAACACTAACGCAAATTCATTGGAATTTTCGTTATTAAAATAAAACGTGCATTATCGACGAACATGAGAACGTGAAAAGCGCTATAACTGTGACCCAAGTTAATTAGCGCAAATTTCAGTAATTAGCAGTCATAGTAATCTTGTGGCATTATTGTAACTAAGTACTAATTAAAATAAAAATCCAGTAACTACAACTAAAAAATAATTCTAACACTAACTGTAACTATAACTAAAATGAAGAGCCATTAACAACTAAAATAAAATCTCGATGTACATTGTTTATATATAGCTACTAATGAACAAGGTTTAAAGGTGTTCAGGTAGACCAGGGGAAAGATGCAGTTACGGGGGCCAAAACGACACGTTAACAAATACCGTAATAAATACTCCTCTGCAGAGCTGAAGAATAAGTCATGTGTGCTAACGGAAAATGTTAAAATTACTGGGCAAATTATGCAATTAGCCTAGATACTGCAATATGATAAAAATGTATTTGATGTTGCCCTCTATCCACAATTCAGAAGTGCATATAACTAAACAACAGAGTACCGATGGGACTACTCATTTCTATTATTAATAGATGCGATACGATACGATACGATACGATACGATACGATACGATACGATACGATACGATACGATTATGACACAGCTTCTTTTAAGCAACAGATAATCAATCAACACTAAACTTTGCGAGATCTAAACAATGATTCAACAAAAACTATATTTATATTATGTCATAAAGCCACAATTTAAAGGTGTCTAAAGTCTAAACATAAGAAGAAGGGCGACGCATATCATCTTTTTGATGAAATCGTGCCGTTGAACAGTAAATAACCAAAGTGACGAGGGAGCCACAATATTTGGTTATTATTAATCAAATTTACTCCTGCACTTAGATCCCAAAATCAACCATCCATCAGGAAGTATGGACCTTCCCAGTCACGTGGGCCAAAACGAGATCTGGATGAAATACCGTAAAAGTAACAATCCGTTGGAGAACCAAAGACTACGTTCTGTGCCCAGACATAGCAACAGTAAAATCCAGCATGAAAGAAACTAGTTAGCATATTCTGCAGTTAGACTTAATAATTCGTCGAAATGCCACAGATGTTAGATTAGCGACTGATTATGGCCGTTGAAATGGGCAGAAACCATCTCTATTTAAACACCTTTAAAACGCATTTATCATCCTCTATATATACATATTCGTCTATAGTTCTCATAATAGATTTTGCGAATTTGTATATCTGCGTCAACGGCCTTTGATGGCGATTCGTGAAGAACAGTAACTCGAACAAGAATGCGAAAATGTGATGAAGGAGGAAGAAGAGGAGGACAAGGAGGAGGACATGGACGAGGAGTAGCAGAGCAATGAGGGGGAGGAGGAATAGGAGAGCATTCCATTAGGTTGACCTCAGAGGCAGCGATGAGTGTGCTGTGCCAGCGACTTCATTTTCTTATCCTCGGCATATGGCTAGTCTTATCCCTCACCGCCTGTTCTTCCCACCGACAGCGTACTGAATCTATTGATTTGTTCTCTCAGAGCACAGGTGAAACAGAAATTTCCCACAAAAATTTCTGTCACGGCGGGAATTTGAACCCCGACATTGTTATGTAACCATGGGCCAGCAACATAACCAACCGCATTCTGGTAGTGCCAGGCTCAAGCCTGGTGAAAAGAAGAGGGCTACGCTAATCATATTTGTTATGACAGAGCATCGTTAAACAGCAACTAACCAACCAAGCAGTTCGTATACCTTAATCAATTGTCAGATTATTCGTCTTATGTCACAATGAACGGCATTTGGTGCCTTAAGGTATCGTATTTATGTTGGATCCGATCGCTAGTGCAAAGCAAAAACAAAGAGGCAAATGAACAGGTCAGGAAAAAGTCATCTGCCCTAGCAGCCGAAAGATATGTCGTTAAATAATGGATAAACTACTAAAGCTGGATACTGTTCTTTCACACCTTTATAACGCAACTACCAGTCGTTATAACATTCACCAGTTTCGCTGCACACTAGTTCTTGAATACTCGATAAACTGTTCCAGTTAAGCCTTTAGAAATTAGGAAAGTAATTATTTTACTGCGCCAAATGCCTTAACTGTGGGAGCGTCAGTCCCAAACATGGAGAAAGAAGGGTGACTCTAATCATCTTTCCTGTGCAGCGGTTTCATGGAGCAGTCACTGAGCTAAAAGCTATGACATAACATTGGTCGATAAACCAGTCGCTAATGTGCATATTGCAACAAATAATATTGAGACCATAATAACTGTACGAATATCGTATCATATCGTTTTTGGAGATTTGTATAGCGCCGCTCACAGCTGAGACCACTCAGCAGCGCTCCCAGTGCGAAAGCTCCGAGAGAAGAAAAAGCTGCAATACATAGTAATATAACAAATTTACCATTGATACTGGGCAGCAATTGAATATTTAATAAAACGCCAATTCAGATGCAAACTATTGATAAGTGCTCTCTACGACAGGCTACGAATTTCCGCCCACAGAACAAAAAAATCATGTTCCGAGTAACTTGGACCAAGTTTCGTTATAGTTTGGTGCGACGACAGGTGGCAGCACACAATTATGCTGCCACCGGATGCGACTCATTATTAAAAGATTACGCACTTCCGGCTATCCATCGAGCCATCAGGTGCACTTAGAAGAGGCAATCGTCGCTTACCGATCGGTAGACTGAAACGCATCCAGTGGCTAACGGTCGAGATCATTCCGAAGGCCAATGTGAGTCTCGTTAACGATAACGGTAGCGAAAATGTTCGTTAACGAAAATAAAATGACTTTGTTAACGATAACTATAACTGCAACTACAGATATCATTAACTATAACTATTACGAAAATAACACTAACGAAAATGCATCGCTATTTTCGCTACAAAAAAATTTAAAGTGTAATATCGACAAACATGAGAATGTGAAAATGCGCTACAACTAATAGCCTATGTTCGGATTTTTGATTTCTGGAGTAGGCTAATCCATTAGTAGTGGCGAATTTTTTAAAATTTAGTTATTTTCTTTAGCGATTTCGACCCAAGTTGACTAGCGCAAATTCGCAAAAACAGTAATCTTGTAGCCTTATTGTATACCAATATCAATATTCGTTTAATTCAACAAATGCAGTTGCCAATAAGGTAACAGATTACAGAAGCACGATAATATTAGAATTGCTTTGACAGAAGAGAATAGTGGGATGGGTTAATTAATACGCATCTTTGAATTTAGGATATTTTCAGGCCCCGTGAAGGAAACAGGCCTACATCTAGAATGATTCATACTATACGTGCCCCCAGTGACAAGTCATATTGTTTTTCATTGCTAATCATTTTATTTTAATAGATTTTAACAAGTACAAACAAGTCAAATTTAACAATACACGAGAATTCTGAGATATAATAGCTGACTTTAATTTAATTGACAAAAGTGAAGATTTAATCGAAACCATAATATTATTATTAGGGTGTTTTGTTCGTGTTAATTTTCTGTGACATTTTCGGGCTCTCCTAAGTTGCGGGCCCCGTGCGACGCGCTGTTTGCGCGCCCTTAAGGCCGGCACTGTTTGAACAAAACATGAGGAATAAAATAAAAATTTATCTTTAGCGGGGAGGGTAAACTTGTGCGTAAGTCGTTTTTATTTTGTCGTGGGGAAGGGAAAAATACCACGAAGGACATGGTAAGGCTGGCAACAGATTTTAAAAAAAATAAGCCAGCATCTGTAGCATCAATTGTATCAACAAAACCTGAGGTGGAGGGCAGAAGGAAGCCTCTGCGTATGGTTCGATGTAACATGCCTTCTAACCTATCCTTATCATATTCGCAGGCATAACCCCACCAGGTTAGAAAGGCGTACATGTACTTCAGTATGTAATACTAAAAAGAAATAAAACTCCAGTAGCTATAGAAGTAAAACTAAAAATAATATTATCCATGGCTGAAACTATAACTAAAATTAAAAACCATTAACTATTATTGTAGCTAAAATAAACTCTCTAAGGAGAATCACCCAGCCATAGACACCTCCGTCGACATAAACAATGTTTGGCTCAATGCGGAGTACACGGTTCTTATATATAGCTACTAATGAACGAGTTTTAAAGTTGATCAGGTAGATCGGGAAAGATGGGCCTTACCAATTCAGTCACGTAGGTCAAGACGACACGTTTACTAATTCCCTAAAACCGTGATTATCCGCTGCAGAACCGAAGCATAAGTCCTGTGCGCAAACAGTAAAATCCAAATGTTACAAATTACTGGGCAAACTCTGCAGTTAGCCTAGATAATAGATTACAATACAATTGTATTTGATATTGCTCTCCTTCCAAAACTCAGAACTGCACACGACAAACGACAGAACATTGATGGCACAACTCATCTCTGTTATAACACAGAGTCAGTGAAACTTGTATTAGCGACTGACCCAAAATTACATGTATATATTGTGTCTAAAATAAACGATTTAAAGGTGTCTAATTCATGGATAAAGAAAGACGGCGCGCAAATCATTTCTGTAATGACAAGGCGTCGTTGAACAGTAACTACACAGAGTGACGTCAGAACCTCAATATTTGGTTATATAACCAATTAACTCTCGTTCTTAGAACCCAAACTCAACCAAACATCAATACGGATGGGCCATCACTATTCAGTCACGTAGGCCAAGCCGCGATCCGAATGTAAAACAGTAATAATCCGTTTCCGGACCGAAAAATAAAGTCCTGTGCGTAAACATAGCAAAAAATAAAATCCAACATCTCATAAATTACTTATAAAATTCTGCAATTAAACAAAATAATCCGTCGAAAGGAACTGATATGGCTATTGTTTTTCTGAAAACATTTCTCTTTGTCAGTGAAGACACTGACACGGGTCGGGAGCGCCTCTGATTATGAGTTGCGCTATATAAATCCTCGATTACAATTACAATTACAATTAAAAATGGCTACTGAATTGTGCAGATAACAGAGATATTTAAACACCTTTAAGACGTGTTATAATCCGCTATATATAATCATCGACGGACAATGGATATTAATTCAACTACTCTGTTAATCGTGTAATAGTTGTAACACTAACTACGCCATTTGTACTCTGGCAGCGCAAGTCCCACGCCTGGTTAAAGGAGGAGGGCGACACTAGTGATCTTTGGTGTAGCTCAGTGTTGTTAAACTGAAACTGCAACTACTGAGAATAATTGAAAGAGAATTATGTCATGAACAAGAATGCGAAGAAGAATGTGAAGATTGTGATAAAGGATGAAAACAGTAGGACGACAAAGAGGAGGAAGAGGAGGATGATGAAGACAAGGATGAGGAGCACGAGGACTTTGAGAAGAAGAATGCATTGCCTTAGGCTGCGATGAGTGTGATGTGCCAGCGACTTCGTTTTCTTAGCCTCCTCATATAGTGGCCGGTGACTTTAGTCTTATCCTTCGCTGCCTTTTCTTCCCACCGACAGAGTTCTGAATATATTGCTACTGATGTGTCATCTATGAGCGCGTAAGTAGAACAGACATTTGCCTCCTCCTCCCCCCCCCAAAAAAAAATCTGCCACGGCCGGAATTTGAACCTCGACATTTGATCCAGAGGCCAGCAACTTAAACAACCGTGTTCTGATTGTGCCAGTCTCAAGCCTGGAAAGAAGAGCAGGGCGACGCTAATCTTATTTGTTATGACACAGCGTCGTTAAATAGCAACTAACCAATTAATCAATTATTAATTGTCGTACGAGTTTAACGACATCTTATGGCAACTAAGACCGTTGACGTCGACAGAAAATTCCGACTTAATACAAGTTGTATTATAATTTCTCTTTCATTAAAGGTAATCTGTAATTTCTATTACAGACTAGTTTCCCATGCAAGTTAAACTACGTGAGGACGATGGATTCGCGATTGAACGAGAATAACGAATATATGGTGTCTGAAATAAACGATTTAAAGGTGTCCAAATGCCTAATTAAAAGATTTTATCCTGGTACTAGCGATTGAACGAAAATTACAACTATATACTGTCCAAATGCTAGATTAAAAAAGAGATCGAACTTTGTCGAACAATTTCATGGATTTTAAACAGGCATCCGATAGTGCATGGCAACAGGGACTGTGGCAGGTATAAAATACACATGTTGTTAATGTTTTAAAGTCCTTTTTAACAGTGTGTCTATATTAAGATAATATTGCTTGATTGTATTGTTACTTATGAAAACTTTATCGATAAATAAGAGTCTCATGTTATAATTACACGTATGAGAAACATCAATCAAGCTGTAAAACAAATTTTAGGTAATAACTGAGAATCTGTAGTGACGTTGCGCTTCTCTTTTATTATCAAATTCGTATTACATGAATGTATGAAATCTTTCTTTGAATATATTTCTATAATATTATTTGATTGCATTGATTGATAACTTCTTGACATTTCAAAAGTAGAACAAGAACCTCATGTCAAAATTACATTTCTTATAAACTTGTACTAAAAGTTTTACTTATTTAATAAATAGATCAAGAATCTCATGTACATTAAGAAAGTTCATCAAGAATCACTTTACCGTATGTTTAAAATTTCTTGTGTATGATAATTGCAACAAAATATTTATTTAATTGCATCAGGTATCATCTATAACAGTAGATATATCATAGATTTTATTAGCTGTATTTTCCCATGTCTTTACACAATGAATACTAATGACATTGTAAAGTTCCGTTTTGACACCTTTAAATGGTGCCTTTCGGACGCTTTGAATTCAGTTTTATATGCACTGTATATGCAAAAATTATTTTCTCCAATGTCAACGGACTTTGTTGCCATAAGATGTCTTTAAACTCTGGATCAAGCAAGAAGCCATGGCAGTTATGCTTAATGTACATGCTGTTTGTGCAATTGGCAAGTTGTCACGAGGTGTCGTTAGTTAAACTGAATAATAAAACAATCATTAGGCGGCTTTTAAAACGCCATCGTTGTAGTCTGTGTTCTAATGGTATCAGTCCAAAGCCTGGAATAATGCAACCCAACTTAGCAGCTCATCCGTACCTTTCTATTTATAGTTTTCCGACAGCCGCACCCTTTTGATATATAACAACGCTCGGCAATCGCCTTTTTTTATATGGCGAGTAGTAGTCTTCAAAGAGGTGTGTAATTGTTTTGAAAAGTTAGTCCCGTTCGTATGGCGTGATGCATTGCTTAACAGCTTATGCAGTCCCAATCCAATTAATGTTAGCTGTTTATGAATTTCAATGACGATAGAGTTGTGTTCAAGTATGCATTATTATCTTGCATATTTTGCTGGTAAATGAACGCAGATCCAGATATGTTTTACTACTTGTGTAGTTTAAAAGAACGATAGCAGATATATTAGTATATTATAATGTGCATGTTTGTGTAACGTTTTATATATTTTTGTTCTTCTGTTCATCGTTGAGTAGCGCTTTTTGACATTCTGGACTATAATTACGAATGCGATGAAGGAGGATGGCGATTTTAATTGTCTTTGTTATGAAAATATCTTGAATACATCGACAACTCCACCACTGCCATGAAACACTGGAAACTATTACTTTACATAGTAAACACTCCAAAATGGTAACCCTAGTAATAGTTTCCAGCGTTTAACGAAATGCTTGTGACTGTCAGGGTTGAAGTCGTCCTCCACTATTTTCCAGGCTTCGGCTGGCACTAGGTGGCACTAGCTTCACTGCGAGCAGTGGCGGAGTTTATAGTGAAAAGCTCAGTTTTAAATATTCTTCAACACCTTTTAAACGGATTCATTAGACTGCATAAGAATCGTCAGATTCGCAACAACCAGAATTCATTAGAAATTATTGGGGATCAAAACCTAGAAACTATAATTATTATGTTACTGCTCGTACTCTGGCACTGGCACTGCCAAGATTAGAGAAAGGAGGATGGCGAAGCAATTCATATTATCATGACACAGCGTCTTTAAACTTCTACTTACCAACGATGGGAAACCATGAACAGTGGTTACCACTAGACACTAGAAACTAAAACTAAAAATGATCGATTGGAAGCAACTTTGGTTTGAAGCCTACTCACAAGAGAGCGGCAGTCTCTTAAAATGGTCTGAAAGGCAGGTATGCCTGTGAAGCGTAAGCGACTTCATTTTGGTTAACTCGGCATCCTCCTCAGCGCCTGTTCTTACCAGCAACAACCTACTCAATTGATGACCATTTTCCTTGGATCGTAAGTGGAAAAAAATTGAAAAACTAATTTGAACTGCGACATTTTGTTTTACAAGCCTACAAATTATCCAAAATGATTGGACACCTTTAAAATAGCTTCATACATATCCTTTGCCAAAAACACTACTGCAATACAACATCAAACAATATAAATTATATAAACGATATAGTAAGTCTCAGTATGAAAAAAAGCTAAATTGGAGCTGTATTCACATTTTAACGACAAACTGCATTGATTTCCCAGTCACTTTTAGTGCACATTCGTCGTTGAAGTGTTAAGCCAACTAAATTCTGTCGACGTCAACGGCCTTTGTTGCCATCGATAAGTTTTGGTTAAACTCTGGATCCAAAATGAATTTGAAACAAAGAAACAAAAACTATTTCCTTCCACAGGTTGATTGTTAACGCCATGAACCTATAATCATCTCAAACATACGCATTCTAACCAGTAAACGATCCGCAACAAAAAATTGAGCTGAAAAACCAGAACCTTTCATTAAAGACGCCAGAGGCTAGAGCAGCCATGATATGTATTTTAGCACTGAAGTACAACTAGAAATCGGTAACTTATATCAAAGCAGGACCGTTTGTTCGACATAATACATCCTGCGTTCAAAACAATTTTTCGTATACAAGTCAACTGCTTTTGCTACCATTCAATGTTGTTGAACTTCTAGGTCTGACCTTACTCCGCCTCTAACCATCCAACTAACGCGGTTCCTTGCACACCTCTTAAAGTGTTATAAATGCCCTATAAGTAATCCAAAAACACAAGAAGAATCGCGTAGAAACATGGTGTATCCTTATATGCTACAGTGAAAGCCTTTGTTGCGGTAAGATGTCGCTAAACTATTCGATAAAATCCGCCAGTCCGAATCCCGGATGGAGAGGAGGGAGACGTTAGCGATTGTTGCTATGACACTTTGTCGATTAACAGTAACCACTGCTAAGCAGGTAACCAGAAATGAAATATGTTATAGCGACTTCATTTTCTTAGTCTCGATATGTGATGGCAGATGACCAGGCCTCCACTTCGTCCCTGAAAACGAAGCTCGAAGCTCGACACCAACCACCTGCCTAACATCGCCATCTCAACAACCTGTCAGACACAAAAACAAAAACGAGAGAACCAAATGAAATTGATGGACGAAAGATATATTATATGAAAATGAACTGAATTATTTTGAACTTTAAGGACGCCAACGGCCTTTGTAGCTATAAGATGTCGTTAAACAATGGATTACTACTAATCGCAACAATATCGTAAAGCCAGAAAATAACAATGGAAAAAGTGTGGTAAGGTCGACTTCAACGGTCGTAGAAACCTTTATCATGTAACAGGTAACATGTCGTTAAACACTGAAAATTTCAGTCGCCAGTGTTTTATCCGCGCACACACTGCCGTACTCGGATGGTGCCAGCCCGCATATCTACCACGGCTAGGCCTACTACATGTATTACATGAACCTTCTTGGACACCTTTAACACGTGTTTCTCTGCGGCTATAATATTTTCAGTTTGGCTCATTCCGGTGGCAGCCCCGTAGTCTGTATTTTATAAAATTAATTTATATCGAAATAACGTCATTCAGCAATAACATCCATATAATAAGTACGGATGTTATTGCTGAATGGCGTTATTTTTCTCTTACTAATTTATTAAAAAATCTAGGTAAAGACATTTTGTTCCTTGACGGGAGCCAAACTGGAACTAAGAGGGATAAAAATTAAGAGGTTTTACACAAACTGACCAGGAATTTCTCAGCACGTGCAAGGTTTGACGGGCAACCTAAAGTTTGCGAACCACTGGCGTTCTGTGTCCTTTGATCCCAGACTCGACCAAACATCAGGAAGGATGCGCCTTCCCAATTCAGTCACGTGGGCCAAGACGAGATCCTAACGAATTACTCTAAAACTGTATAGTAATCCTTTGCAGAACCGAAGAATAAGTCCTGAGACTAAACTTAGCAACAGTTAAATCCAACATGTAAGAAATTACTTAGCAAATTCTGCATTTAGGGAAAATAATTCGTTGAAATGGCACAGCTCTTGATTAGCGACGGACAATCGGACATAGCTCTTTGACATGAGCAGAATCTAGATCCATTTGAACACCTTTAAAACGTATTCATCAGCTGCTATATAAACATATTAGTCGATCGCGTTCAACATAATTATACTTCAGTCATTTTAAATTTTCTGTCAACGTCAAACGAAGAAATCGAAGAATGGGAATGCAAAGAATTATACAAAAAAAATAAGAATGCGAAGAAGAATGTTTGTGATGAAGGAGGGACAGGACGAGGACGAGGAGGAAAAGGAGGAGGAAGAGAAAGAAGAAGAGGAGAAAACGAGAAGGAGGAGTTCCCTAAATTTAATTGTTTAAGTCCTGTGCGTAAACTTAGCAAAAGTCAACTCCAACATGTTAGAAATTACCTAGCAAATTCTGCAGTCAGACAAAAAAATAATTCGTCGAAATGGTTCAGATGTTGAATAGCGACTGACATCGCAGTAGTATTTGCGCAGAATTCGAGAACTACTTGAACACCTTTAAAATGCGGTTATCATCGCTATATATAAAAATATTCGTCGACCTTGGAGACTATTGCTTCAGTCTATTCATTTTTTCTCTCGGAACAGATGTGAAACAGAAATTTCCCACAAAAATTCTGCCAGGCGGGAATTTGAACCCGACAGTTCGATCCAGAGACTTGCAACTTCACCAGCCGTATTCTCCAGTCTGAAGTCTGCAGAAAAGAGGAGAATGACGCTAATCATCTTTCTTATGACAGACGGTCGATAAACAACAACTAACCAACCAAACATTCATTCATTCATTCATTCATTCGAAGATTTATATAGCGCCCCTTCAAGGGAACTACTCAGAGGCGCTCCCGACACCAGCACGTTCAAATAAGACAGTTTTAAGATTTTTGCAAGAAATAGGCCAGAGGTGACCCCAGGGCACATGCGTAGCTCTAAGGGGAGTCTATTCCAGACTACCGACCCCACCACTGAAAAGCTCGACTTTCCATAGTCGTGGAACGAGCAAAAATGGAACTAAAAGTACCCCTTTTCCCGCTAAGCGGAGGGAACGTCGGCCTTGGACACCTGAAACTGTGCAGCATAGCTCTCGAAGGTAAGCAGAGGCAGGGCCCTGACAACATCGCCATACTAAGGCAGCGATCCTGTATTCTATGCGTAAGTGCATAGGAAGCCAGTGAAGGACCTCCAGCATATATCTAGAGACTTGGCCATGTTTAGGAATATGCCCAATGAGACGGACTGCAGAGCGCAGAACTCGCTGTAAACACACTATGCGACTAGATGGAAGACCAAAATAAAGCGATGAGCAGTAATCAAGGCGAGCTGTGACGAAGGAGTGAACCAGTGTAGCAGTGGCACTGGGCGTTAGCGAACGAGTAACAGTGCGAGGCTGGCGTAGCTGGTAGTAGCAGTCCCTAGTAAGACGGTGTATTTGTGGAGCAAAAGTAAGCTCCTGGTCGAGCCAGACAGCAAGATCAGGGACAAGAGTTGAGAAGGTATAGTTGGGGAATTCAACTGCAAGAGCAGTTAGGTCAAGTTTATAATACAGTCCGTATTCTTTAATAAATTACCAGATCATCCATTTTATTTCACAGCGAACGGCTTTTGTTGCCATAAGATGTCGTTAAACTGTTGAATCAGATCGTTAGTGTAATCAAAACAAAACAGGCGAATCAGTAACGTAAGGAATAATGTCATCTGCCCTGGCAAAAGATGTCGTTAAATAATGGACATAGGCTAACTACTAAAACTGTGTAGCAAAGTCAGTCTGTTCTTCCACACCTTTATAACGGTATCTTTAGGTTTTATAAGATTCATCCGTTTCGCTCAATTAGAAGTTTCTGCAATGAAATGTTTCAGTTAAGCCTTGCGAAAATATGAGAGCGACAATAATCATTTTACTGCGGAAAATAACTTAACTGTGGTAGTGCCAGTCCGAAAAATAGAGAAAAGAGGACGACGCTCTTCATTTTTCATATGCAGAAGTTTCCTGGAACAGTCATTAACCAACATCATACGAAGGCGCTGGTGTCCTACGATTGGTCTTAGAGTGGCACTTTAGAAGTTTGGAGATTACAATTATGATTATGATTACGATTACAGTTTTGGCATATTCCAGCAATCGATTTTTGCTATCGATGAGTATTCATAATAGAAAACTCATGCTAGATGTGTCCATGTATGTACTAATTCGATATTCTCTACAATGTCAGATAGGTTTGAAATTAAGCATTTTTGCTGTCATCAACTTTATTTAGCATAAATAATTACTACAATCCTCCAAATAGCCAGGCTGTATTCAAGTGAAATGCCTAGTTCAAAATCTGCTTACATACCTTTTAAATGGAGTTTAAAATTCTATAAATATTATCGGTTTCCTTCAAATTGCAACTTTCATTATACTAGGCCAGTTGTAGCAACTAAACTTGAAAACTAATGCTAATAAAGGCCAATTGAATACAAGGATAGGATATTATCCCGAGTTTAACGACATCTTATGGCAACAAAGGCCGTTGACGTCGACAGAAATGTTGGCATATAACAGCTCATAAGTGAATACAACGTTGGTTCGAAGTCTATATATTACTATACTAATTAGAATATATATATATATATATATATATATATATATAGAGAGAGAGAGAGAGAGAGAGAGAGAGAGAGAGAGAGAGAGAGAGAGAGAGAGAGAGAGAGAGAGAGAGAGAGAGAGAGAGAGAGAGAGAGAGAGAGAGAGAGAGAGAGAGAGAGAGAGAGAGAGAGACCTCAATCTTTATCCAGCATTGGTTGGTTCAAACTGTGGCCCTAGGGCCAAAAGTGACCTGCCAGCTGTTTCTAGGTGGCCAGTCAAACCTTTCTCACTGCTAAAAATATTCTGGCCATCTTGTTTAAGACCTATTTATTTTATTCCTCTTAACTCCCGGTTTGCCTTATGTATCTTAATTATAATTGTCAGTCGATCTTAAAGCTCGATACCCTACCAAACTGTTGTTACCTAGATCTTTTCATAAATAATGGCATGACCGTCCCGTACAAAACATCAAAGCAAAATATCCATTTCATAGGCTCCCGCCTTGCGTGTTGTCATCCGGCCATATTAGTAACGGTGAAACAGCGAAATAATTTTTTGCAATTCTCAAATTTTACTCAAAGAGTCACTAAATATTAAAATATCCTCATCAAATTAGGCGAGAAAGCGAACTAGTGAGTCCTGAATCCTAACATTCAGCTCAGAATGAACAGAAATATTCTGCATGTTTGTTGGCGTACAGAATGGCAACCGATTGCTTAGTGTGAGGCTTCTGTGCCGTTCACTGTCACATAAAACAGTTTCCTCGGACCATAATTCGTTCCATGTGGAACTCATATAGGAGAGGCTGTATTGCGCCAGATAGGAACCGTGAGAACTGTCAACAAAATTTCCCTGTCGACCTCAACAGCCATTATTGCCATATAAGTAGTCGTTAAATTGTTGTATCCAAAGGAACTCCAACAAGAGCGGTTTCTTAAACACCTTTCTAAAGCCTTCTCCATGTCCTACAAGTACAGCTGACGGAATAGTTGTCCATTGTCCGTAATGACGTGATGCCAGACCCAAACCTAGAGGAAAGAAGTAGGTGACCCTAACAATCTTCTTTGACACACTGTCGTTAAACAGTAACCTATGACTAATCGCTATGAAACGTTGTTCAGAGAGTAATAGTGATTGAACGGAATAATAAATGTATAGGATCTAAAACACATGATTTAAAGGTGTCTAATGCTATTCAAGGTAGCATGGCGAAACTAATCACCTTTGTTATGACATAGCTTAGTTAAATAGTAACTAACCCACGAAGCAGTCCGCCTACCTTAATTAGTTCCCAGATTATTCGTTTTATGTCACAGTGAACGGCCTCTGATGTCATATCTATATAATAAGATGTCATTAAACTGTTGTATCAAATCCACCAATCGGCTAGCTAGCTAACTCTGTCACTGTCTGTACTCTGGAAGTGCCAGTCCCAGCCCTAAATGAAAGAGGAGGGAGACGTTATTCATCGTCTTTATGACACGGTGTCGCTAAACAGGAACTACCTTCCACAACCGGAGAAATGTAAAAATGTAAATGTATACATTTTTACATAACAACTGTATGGCCTCTACCCTGCTCAATCTGTTAATCGGGTTATATTATTAATTGATCGAGTGAGACCTTTCAATACCATTTCCTGTCAGGGTCCATACTTTTTAAATGTAAGATGTATCGATTGAACAAATTACATTTATATATTGTATGGAGAACCGATTTAAAGGTGTCTAATTTCTGGGTTAGCGAGGAAGGCGATGCTAATCGTCTTTGTTATGACACAGCATCGATCTGTAGAGTTGCCTCTTCAACACCTGTGAAAATACAATGCAGGTGTGACTGGATCTAGAGTTTAACGACATCTTTTAGCAACAAAGGTTAATTGTTGACGTCGACAAAAATTATTTCTGCATATTACTGACGTGACTGAGCGATAATTACACATATATAGTACCTTAAAGAATCGATTTACAGGTGTCTAAATGTCTAAAAGCAGTAGGGCGACGGTAATCATCTTTCTAATGAGACATTGTCGATAAATAGTAATTAACCAACCAATTGCTAAGTGGTTGTGTTAGAGTCACAATCCTGGCGAAAAGAGGAGGGCAAAACCAGCGACCCTGGCAGTCATAAGATGTCGTTGAACACTGGAGAATAATATTTTATATCTATGCTTTCCCATGCTACGTATATTGTCATTAAATCAAATACTAAGCTGTATTATGCCATACGCTGAAAACATTTTTCCTAGCAACGTCAACGGCCTTTATTGGTGTAAGATTTCGTTAAACATTTGGATCCGATTGTTAGTGTAATCAAAACACAAAAAGCGAATGATTAAGGTAAGGAATAATTTCGTCTGCCTTGGCAGCCAAAAGACGTCGTTAAACAATTAATATAATAGTAAAACTGGATATTTTAAACCAACCTGTACTTACACACCTTTGAAAACGGTGTATAAAATGTTATAAAAATCGTAAGTTCCGCACATTTGCTACTTAGTCGAGGGGCTTAAACTTTACAAAGCAGAAGGGCGACTTTAATAACAACATATTAATTGCGATTGAGAACTAGAATGTCATCAATAAGAAAAACAATGCTCAGAAAACCAAGAGTCACCAGTGTTTGGCCCACGCACACACGTAGAGCCCGACCAACGGATTTCCGCCAACAGATGATAGACAGTGTCATGCTGCGAGTAACTTAGACCAAGTTGCGTCGATAGTTTGAAGCGACGACAGGTGGTAGCACACAATTACGTAGAAGACACGAACCATGTCCTGTGAAAAGAACATTCTAGGACATCACCCATCTGACAACTGCGGAAGCAGCAGTGTCGTATCCCGAGACAGAGCTTTATCATAGGTCTTGCATCTCTCAGAGAAGCGATCAATTCTGAAGCTTCCTTTGCTGGTATGGTGCACTTGGAACAGGCATTCGTAGGTTGTCAATCGGTAGACTGCAGCGCCACCAGTGGCTAACGGTCGAGATCACTCCGAAACTCGCCTCACTCCCGCGAGGTCACAAAAAAACCATTTATAGACGGACTCTACGGTTCTTATATATAATGACTGAAGAACACGTTTTAAAGGTGTTTATGTAGATCAGAAAGCCTGGGCCTTCCCAATTTAGTCACGAAGGTCAAGACGACAGGTTTCCCAGCCAAAGTACCTTAACGAACTCTTCACCGTTCCCGGTCTACCCGTTCATCCTCCCATATCACTCTCTCCCGTCCCACAGTCACTACTCTACTCAAGTTCTCCAACCGATCCATATCCACACTGCACCTCAACTCTGGAACGAACTTCCCCTCGAATTCCGCATTTTCTCAGTTCCTCCACCAATGCCGCCACTCACTCACCGTCATCTACCTCGGGTTCCTCAACTCATCACCCCACAGGCTTTCCACTCCAAATTGAAGACTCATCTATTTAAGAATTTCTACTGATCCTCTCCCTTCCAAGCCTTCTCGTCCTCAAAGAAACCCGCCGTAACAACTGCTCTGCCTCTCCCTGGTCTATCTGGCAATCGGACTCGGACCACCAACGGACATCGATCTCTGGACAACCCCTTGGATACGTCACAGCGGTCGTGAATAAGCTGGTGCCTTGCGCTCAGCTTTACAGTTGCGCTTTAGAAAATTGGAGATTACAATTACGATTACGATTTACAAATACTGTTAACCGTAATGTGCCTCATTATTACAAGATCACACACTTCCGGCCACCCATCCAGTGCATCCATTCACCGCGCTTACGTAGGAGGCATTCGTCGCTTGACGATCGGTATACCGAAGCGACACCAGTGGTTAACGGTCGAGGTCACTCTGAAGACCCGCCTCACTCTTGCGCCGACACGAAAGACACTTAGAGCAGCTGTTCACAAAGTTTCTCTGATTCGGAACCACTTGTGAATATTTTGACAGTCTCGGTACCCACTGTGTAAAATTAGGCATTGTGTATTAAAATTTGCTTCGTGACGTGATATCGAAATATGCGGAGTTGCGTACGGTGCTCAGAAATTGGCACATTTAAAGCATTAAAGGAAACCTACGGGAAAATAGTTAACAATTTATTGCAATCCAAAAGCAACTGTTGTACCTATGTAATGAAACAATGTAAGTAATGTTGTTGCTCCGAAAAATACATGTTTCTCGAAAAATGTATCGACCCTCGAATGTCTAATATCTGGGTTAGTGTACACGATTCTTTATACAATGAGTGATAAACGTTTTAAAGGTGTTCGATTAGATCAGGAAGGATTTGCCATCCAAATCCAGTCACAGTAATTATAATTGCAATTGTTATTATAGTCGCGAAGTTACATATCGCCTCTCAAAGTCAGAGGACCCGGTTCAGTGTATTCTCTCACGAAAAGAAAGATTTTCAGGCGCTTGCGGAACTGGGCCTAATGATTCGCTGCAGAACCGAAGAATAAAGTGATGTGAGCAAACTTAGCAACAGCAAAGTCCAATATGTTAGAAATTAGTTAACAGTTACACAACTAAAATTCGATTCGTCAAAATGACACAGCAGTCGAATCGAATAACAACTGATATCACCGTTGACTGTGCAAAATTCTAGAACTTCTTGAACACCTTTAAAACGGGTTCATCACGCAGTATCACGTAATCGTCCACCGCCTTCGTCGATAAACAGCAACTAAATTCTACAATATATTATATATATAAATAGTTTCTAATATCCGTGTATTAAAGAAGGTCGACGTCAATGGCCCTTAAAACAACAAGATGTCGCTTAATGCAGGAGCATACTAAAGCTATATCGTATAATAATTAGACACCTTTAAATCCTTTTATTAAAGTTATATAGTCAGTCAATCGGGCGCGTGAATTACAGGAACTGCATTATGCGATGCGACCGGTGAAAACTGTTCAAAGTAATTACACACCTCTTTTAAGCGTAATTTTCGCCCTATAAGTGAGAGCAGCATGAGATGCAGTATTATGACGTATTCTGGAAATGCTAGGACAGAATTGATAGAGTTGATCATACGACGTAATAGTGAACGTAATAGGTACAACACTAACTTCGCCACTAGACGTAGGCCAGTGCCAATAGGCTGTATTATTCCAAGCTAATTTCTGCCCACATCGATGGTCTTTGCTGCCGTGAGATGTCGTTAAACCCTGATCATCCTCCTCCTCCAGGTAGTGCCAGTCCCAAGCCAAGGGGATGCTAATCATATTCGTTATGAGAATGTGGTTAAGCAGAGCCTGCACGCATACAATATTAACAATATAATTATAACTCAAATATGTTTTAATATTGTAAAATAAGGTAAGATCAACTTCATTGGTCTTCATCCACAAGATATTACTAAACAGTGGGTGCTAAAGTTAAAGCTATGAATAGACAGACGCACTGGGTCTAAGATGCTTGTGCTGTTGTGCCACATCCTATCTCATAAAGCTCGTGAATAAGCTGGTGCCCTGCGCTTAGGTTTAGAGTAGCCAATTAGGGATTTGGAGTTTACGATTACGAATTAAGAGCTATTTACTCCAGTGTAATCCTCCTTACCTGGCTGCTGATCTAGTCGATCTGCAACACAGAGTGATCTGGTCGTTTCCTGTCGCATACCTCCATGATGCAACATGGAACCCAAAGCAGTGGTCGGAACCTGATTCCGGAACTGGCTTCCATGACCTTATTCTCCTTTCTGTGCTTCTATCTCGAAAGCGGTTGAAGACCATTCTGTTCGACCGTGGTCTGGGGTATAGTCAGGTCGGGACCACATCCGATGAGTCTTTGTTCAAGAGGCGATATATAAATGACAAATCACATACGTGCGTGGAATGGCGCTGCTAGCTAGTGCTCGGAGTCAGTCACTAAATAATTACTGATTGACTTGATGAGTTAGCGACTGACTAGCGACTTAAGCCGACTGACCGTATAGACGCTGAAACAAACGAATATTCAATATTGCCTGTACGAAGACTACGAACCGATGCGATTTTCGATTAAAACGATTGCGCGATGTCATGTACAGTTATGGACATCACTCGGAGAGGTAGTAAGTAAAGAACTGGTGACCTGACATCGACTTATCAGATAGTCTGTTGCACCATGACTCCTACCTCATAGGCATGTGTTGTTCCTGTCCTGCTGCTGATGTCTTCGTCAAAATCGAAACTCGGAGGCCACGATTAAAACAATGAACAAAATATTAAAATGAACGAAGTCGCTAGCAGTCGATAGCTTAGCGACTGGTTTCGACATGATGGCTTAACGGCGGTGGCGGATGGCTGCGGCGCCGAAGACTACTGCTGAAGCCAGAGTAGAGTGAAGCTGTCGGATTCTTCAGGCACATCCGAGAAATGGCGGGAATTTGAGGTTTGGGGGAAAGTTGGGTCAAGGATGACTCCACAGTAGATGATGGAGAGAGTAGAGAGGAGGAAGTAGAGAGTGAAAGTTCAGCCCACTGTAGGAGCTTAGAGGAACGCTCAAACCAGACGAGCTGTGATTTGCCAGGGTTAAGTTTGAGGCGCATAGACAGACTCCACAGCATGATGTCATCAATGCAGGCACGAAGTCTCTTTGTAGCATCTGCGACCTCATTTAGTCGCAGATGTACATAGAATTGGGTATTATCAGCTCAGAGGTGGATTTCGATGCCAAGACGAGAGGCAATGGCTGACAGAGTGTGAACTATAATCTCCCTATCATCTTAGATAAGAAGGAAACATTAGAGACAGCCGATGGTTAGAACAGAGATTGGGATCAAGGCCACTGTTCTTGATACGAGTGCGAATAACTGCCCTCCTCTGAGAGTTAGGAAGAGAAATTTTAATCAGGAAAGCTAGGGTTTTGGCAAAGAAATGAGGTGGAGATTTTAGAATCCATGTAGACACAGGATCAAGTTCACAGTCTTTGGAGAAGGATTTAATCAGCAGGTCAGCAATGTAGTCAGGAGTGACAGGGTCAAAGGTTGATTGTGAGATTGTAGTAAGGAATGGTATCCCAGGAGGAGGAGGAGGATAAGGAGAAGGAGGACGAGGAGGAGGACGAGGACGAGGAGGAGGACGAGGAGGAGGAGGAGAGTTATACTGCATTATAATTATATAATTATACTGCACAGTTATACTGCATTATTCTAACATTTTGAACTTCATCTAGGAAAGAATGTAACAACTCATCTGGTGTGCCTGCTTGAAAGTCTGGAGGAGCAGGATGGAAAAGAGAATTTAGGATATCCAAGGTGCTTTTGCTTCCCTGTGTATCGCTAAGTCGTATACGTATGAATTCGGCGAGCTTGTTCTTGAACACCTTTAAAATGGGCTCATCATCGCTATATATAAATATTCGTCAACGTCGATCACCAATAATTGAAACCATAGCGGCAAAAAACGAAAGAAACTAAATAAAAAACGAAAAAAACGTCGTTTTTTCAAGGAAATGAAAACGGAAAGAAACGATAAAAGAAATAATTTGACTTTGTTACATCTTGTACTGCAATTTAAAATTAGAAAACCTTGTTTACACAATTATTTCACATGATTTATATTCATATCATCTCCCGCAAGATGACCCCTAATACGGATCGTACCAACCGAATAAACTATGCATTTCAATTTAGCCAATGCTAAGCTTTTGTCTTTCTCGTTTATCAAAGTAACATGAATCCATTCTGCACCCTTTTCTTTGGCTGTTTAGATAACTTAGAAATAACTTTTATATATTTTATTTCTTGTACCATGCCATTTATTTCTCGAAAGATGACGTTAAATAGTGTCGTAAATTAGCCGAATTCTTGAAAGTACAGAGACAACGTAAGGGACATCATACAAGAATAAAATTAAAAAAATTATAACAGACAGTAAATAAATATGCAAAGTAACATACAAAAAAAGTAAAAAAGGTGATTTTTGGAGAAAATTTAAAAAAGAAAAAAAACGGCTTTAACATTCATTCATTCATTCATTTGAGCATTTATATAGCGCCCCTTCAAGGGGGCTACTCAGAGGCGTGAAAATTGTGATGGTGGAGGAGGAGAATTTGAACCCCGACATTGTTACATAGGGCCTAACCAAAGGCCAGCAACTTAACCAACCGCATTCTGATAGTGCCAGACTTAAGTCTGGGGAAAGGAAGAGGGCGACGCTAATCATCTTTGTAATGACGGAGCGCGCTAAACAGCTACTAAAGGCAGCCAAACGTATTACTTATATCAATTATTGGATTATCCCTTTTATGTCACAGTGAACAGCCTTTGTTGCCTTAAAATGTCGCTAAACTGTAGTGCAATCAAAAAAAACAAGAGGCGGATGAATAAGGTTTGGAATGATGTCATCTTCCCTGGCGTCCACAAGATGTCGTTATACAATGAATATAACTATTAAAAAACTGGATACTAAAGTCAGCCTGTTCTTCAGCACCTTTATAACGTTATCATTAGCCGTTATAAGAAACACCAGTTTCGCTCGAAAACTAATTCACATTTATTACTTTCAGTAAGGTGTTCCAGTTAAGCCTTTAGAAAATGGGAGAGACAGACAATAATCAGTTTACTGCCCAAATTGGCTAAACTGTGGTAGCGCCAGTCCAAAACCTTGAGAAAGGAGGAGGGCGACGCTGAAAATCTTTCTCATGCAAAAGTTACCTGGAACAGTCACTAACCAGAGTGACTTTGACGTCAGTCGTCAACGTCATATGATGACGTTCAACCTTGGAATAAAAAAGAACACAGAAGATAGAAAAGTTATTCCGTGAAAACTGTAGTAAATTTCGTTAATACTTTAGGATTTAAAAGTCCGTTGCAATTGGTTAGGTAATAATAACCACTGTCTTGTAATCAGGTGGTGCCAGTCCGAAGTTTGTTTAAAAGAGGAGGGCCACGCAAATCATCTTCGTTATGACACAGCATTGAAACACAGAAACTACCTTGTACAACTGATAAAAAAGTTACTAAAAACGGCTCTGAAAACAATAAGATGTCACTTAACGCTCTTATTTACAAATGCCTCATCGTGTAATACTTAGACACCTTTTAATCGTTTGTCTCTAAGGCTATAAAGTCAATAAATTCAGTCAATCGTGAGTGAAAAACTAACACTTCTGAAATATACGCATGCAAACCACCGACGTCATGGAACGAATGATCTGCAATCAGGAAATGAACTAATATACAATTAATATTTTTAAGACGTCAACGGCCATAGCAGCCATTAATAATTAATAATGTGCAAAACGAATGGTGAGAACAGTTCAAAAAAGATGTCGTTAACTTTTGGAATAACAAATAGAAATCGTGAGAGCCCGTTACAAAACGCTATGCCATTTGGGGAGGGGGGGATAGAGTAAAGATAACACTTATGGCCAGGAGAGCATTAGGTTCGCGGATCGATACCTGTAACCCCCTTTAGGGCGGCGCCTTGCATGGCTGCCAAACCGTGTGTTATTTAAGATATTGATTGTACTTTCATGTTTCAATGTAATCTTACTGCGTCTGTCAGTGTCATATGATAAAGAATAAAATTATTATTATTATTATTATTATTATTATTATTATTATTATTATTATTATTATTATTATTATTATTATTATTATTATTATTATTATTATTATTATTATTATTATTATTATTATTATTATTACATTGGTCACTAAACTACTGGTAACCAACCAACCAATCATTGATGTGTATGTTGCAACACATAATATTACGACGGTGAGAATTGTACAAATATATTTTAAAATAGACCTACTTCTTAGCAAGAGAAGACATTGTTGTGTGGATAACACGTTCGAAGACATAAATTGTCTGATGTCAAAACACGCCGATTGGTTAGAGCGCTCGTTTTGAAGCGCTGAGAATATGGGTTCGAGCCTCTTCCTCCTCCTCTGAGACGGTTACTGTGTAGGAACCTTGCCTTCATTCGTTGATCTAACACGATTGATTGTATTGGATGCAGAGTTTTACGCCATATGACGATTATGCAAAAACAGGCCATTGACATCGGCCCAATGTCATAGCTCTAACACGATTGATTGTATTGGATGCAGAGCGCTATATAAATGTTCAATTACAATTACATTTACAATTACAATTACAATTACAATTTACTCCATTATGCCTATTGTGCAAAAACAGGCCATTGACATCGGCCCAATGTCATAGCAGTTCGTACGGCATAACATTTCAAGTTTCCAATGTTTAACAACATCTTGTGGCTGCATGGATGCTGACGTTGATCTTATAACGTAACAACTATTACATGACATCTTAGGACAACAAAGACCGTTGACGTCGGCAAAAATTATTTTGGTTTAGTACAATTCATTCGAAGTCATAACACAGGATCGCTCTTCGGTTTTCCTTACGATGACGTGTGTAATTATTTTGAACACTAATCACCGTTTGTTTTACTGAATATACCACAGCGCTTTAAATTACTTGTGATGCTAATGATACCCTTAACAGAGGTTTGCAATGGAACGCTTCTTTTCGGTACTGTAGGCGAATCACATAAAAATGGATGCAGCAGTATAATAGTTTCAGTTTAACGACACTGTTATCAATGGCGTTGCTCTCCTCTTTCACTCAGGTGTGGGACTGGCACTGCCAGGCTTCGAGCAGTGACGAAGTTTATAACTATGACCAGCTTTATGTGACTTAATATACCGCAGTACGTTATATTACTTATAAGGCTAACGATACCCTTAAAAAAGGTGTTAAAAGGAACGATCCTTTTGTTGATCTTTAAATTTTTGAAGATATCTAAAGACAGTGCACAGTTTAATGACATCTTATGGCAACTAAGGCCGACGGCGTTGAAAGAAATTATTTTGGTATATTGAGGCTCAAATAAAATTTGAAGTGTAGTAGTACTTTCAGTCTAACGACACCGTGTGATACTAAAGATCATTAGCGTCGCCCTCCTCTTTCATCAAGGCTTGGGACCGGCACCGCCAGAGCACGAGCAGTGGCGGAGTTATATGTAAAATGTAAACGGTTACATTGTTCATATTACAGCGGCTGATAGATGCATTTTAAGGATTTATGTCTTGCAGCAGAAGAAATAGATTTCGTTAAGATTCCAACAGTGTAGCGACATCTGTCGACGAATGAACTATAGTTTATAATTGTATTGTATAATTGTATTGTATTGTATTGTATTGTATTGTATTGTATTGTATTGTATTGTATTGTATTGTATTGTATTGTATTGTATTGTATCGTATAGCTTTGTATGGTACAATACAACTCACTCTGTATCGATTTAAACTCAGCTGATCCATCAGTCGGAAAGTGGAAGGGTAAGTGAGGAATGGCTGTTCATGTGGATCTGGGCTATGGTCATTTCCCCAAGGGCATCGAGCGACGACCGACGGTGCGACGCCTGCGGCAAGGAGAGCGGTAAATCGCTCGCCCGTACCTTTGCTAGGTGAGCGACCAAGGAAAGCGATCGATCGCTCGCCTTAAATGGGAAGCTCTGGCGATAGGTATGAAATATTATCGAGTACATTTTCTTAGCCTCGACATATGAGGGCCGGGGTCAGTCCTCCTCTCGCCTGGTATTTATCTTCTTATCGACAGTGTACGGCCAGTGTGTTCATTATAGATGAGTTGGCTAGAGAGCGCAGGTGAAACAGAAAGATCGACACAAATTTCTGGCCTTGTGAGATCTGAACCCCCGAATTCTCGATTGATAGTCCAGAACGCTAACCACTACCCCACTACACCACCGCGCACCTGGCAAGTAAAGTTAAACAAGTTAAGGTAAGTTGAGTGACGAATTCGAACCTCCTCCACTCAGGCGGTCACTGTGTGTAAGGACCTTGAGAAAATCCTTCAGTTGCTCAGAGCCATCGATGTCCTGTCGCATGGTCGTATGGAGGGATGTCACTGTCAAATACAGCTGTCGATGGAGTGGAACCTTTGAAAACTGTGAACCTTACTGGATCTGTGATACTTGTCTTGCATATTATAGTTGACCTTGTGCAGCTTTCCCTGCGAACTGGGAGCGAATTGAATTAGTTGACGGATTCAAACAAGTAATTAGTTAGTTCCTGCTTAACGACACTGTGTCATAGCAAAGATGATTAGCTTCGCCTTCCTCCTTTCTCCAGGATTGGGACTGGCACTCCCATAGTACGAACAGTGGCGGAGTTATTCGTTCCGAAACTGATGATTTTTAAACGCGCGCACTAAAGCTACTGCTTTACTACGTGTATTAAATACGTATACCTATTTGGGCACCTTTAAAACGAGTTTATCAGTGGATATAATAACCATCGTTAACGCACAACAACCATTGAAGGCCAAATATAGTGCTTTCGACAGAAATTGATGCCATAAGACGTTGTTAAACTAAATATATTTGATCAGGTGTGCGCGTGTGCGCGTGTGTGTGTGCGTGTGTGCGTGCGTGTGTGCGTGTGCGCGTGTGTGCGTGCGCATGTGTGTGCGTGTGTGTGTGTGTGCGTGTGCGCGTGTGCGCGTGTGTGCGTGCGTGTGCGTGTGCGTGTGCGTGTGCGTGTGCGTGTGCGTGTGCGTGTGCGTGTGCGTGTGCGTGTGCGTGTGCGTGTGCGTGTGCGTGTGCGTGTGCGTGTGCGTGTGCGTGTGCGTGTGCGTGTGTGTGTGTGTGTGTGTGTGTGTGTGTGTGTGTGTGTGTGTGTGTGTGTGTGTGTGTGTGTGTGTGTGTGTGTGTGTGTGTGTGTGTGTGTGTGTGTGTGTGTGTGTGTGTGTGTGTGTGTGTGTGTGTGTGTGCGTGCGTGCGTGTGTGCGTGTGTGTGGCAAAAACTGGAATTCAATTCAATGGATCGATTGATTGATACATCTTTTACGACGACATCTTATGGCAACATAGGCCATCGACGTCGACAGAAGTTATTTTACCTTAATGCAGGGAGAGGGGGTATATTAATGTTGACACTCATGGCCAGGAGAGCATTAGATCGCGGTTCGATGCCCGTAACGGGCGGCGCCTTGCATGGCTGCCAAACAATGTGTTTAATTAAAATCTTGATTGTACTGTCCAAGTTACTTGGAACATGATACTAGGCTATCTAGCATCTGGGAATAGCCAATGAGGATTGGTTAACACTGTTAACTTGCGATTGAACGAAAATCAGGTATATGTAGAGCCTTAAACAAAAGATTTAAAGGTGTTTAATTCCTTCACATAGGAGAAAGAAGACGCTATCATCTTTATGATAAGATGTCGTTAAATTGTTGTATCAAATCCACCAACAGTTAAGTCGCTAACTGTTTCAATTCCCGTGCTATGGAACAGGAGGGAGACGTTAATCAACTTCGTTATGACATAGTGTCGTTTAACAGGAACTACCTTTTACAATCGGCAAATGTAAAAAATGTATATGTAAATGGCCTCGATCCAGTTCAGTTAATTAATCGGGTTACAATATACATTGATCGGGTGAGACCCTTCACCCCTGCTGTCCGTTTGAATTGGTTGTTTTTCATCTATTCACATCAGTGGAAGATCAACGGAAGCGGCTTTAAAAACGACAACATACCACTATTGTAACAATATGAATATTTAGGCACCCTTAAATCATTGAACTCCACCACTGCACGCAACCTGACTGTGCCCGTCCGAAGCATCGAAAAGGGAGGAGGGAGACGTCAACGGCCCTGACAGTCACAAGGTGTCGCTAAACAATCGAAACTAATAGTTTATAACGTTGCTCTCAAACGCCTTATTGTCGTTAAATTCATGGATATAACTGCACACTTTGGGTGCTGTAGTCAATCTGTGCACACAAACACCTTTGAAACAGTTCTACAGAGTGTTATAAGAACCATCAGCTTCGCTCAATCTAAGACCATAACTAGTGTAGCTTTTACATTGATAAAAGCGAAGGGCAACATTAATAATTTTACTCCGCCACTGTGGTAGTGCCAGTCCCAAACCTGAAGCAAACAGCAGTAATCGTTCTTGTTATGACACAGACTCCACGGACAGTGGCTATACCGGGTGGCCCATTAAAAACGTTCCCAAACTTTGTTAACCTGGCAATTAAACAATTTTAAAGCAAATTGAATCATAGTAAAGCAAACTAATCATAATTCATATTTGTACAACACAGCCAAAATTTAGCGTAAAATACTCCACAGTTTGAGAGAAATTGTTGTTAGAACTGTATGACCCATGGTCACAATTTTGCACAGTGGTTTTACGCGAACAAATGTTTAATTGATCCTCCGCCTTCTCTTGTAACGACCCTTAAACGCTGTTTCCACTGTCCTATTGACTTCTGTATTTGTGTATCGTCTAATAGAGACCATTTTGCATCGAAACTCCAGCAGATACCATTAATATTTTAGAGAAGCGACTAGTCTCATGATAAAGTCTTTCTGGCGCATTTGAAGACTTTCGTTCATTGCTAGAGCCGTAAACGCGGCTATTCTGTCTGTTAAGAGGTATTTCCAGTGTGAAATCCTTCTCATCTGTAAAGACTATGTTCTTAATATCAGACTTGGAAAATCGAGCATACAGCGCACATCTAACATTGCGTTTCTTTTTTAACGTCAGTTGTCAATCTTGTTGTTGGCATTCGTTTGTATGCCTTCAACTGCTTCTTAGAAAGAATTCTTTGTACTGAGCTACGTGAAATGTTCAGAGTGCTGGCCATTTTGCGTTGAGATTGATGTGTGCCAGGTGCATTTCCCTGCGATTGACACAACTGCTCTACACTCTCAGCATTTTCAGCAGTCGTTGCAGTTGTTGGACGACCACTTCCAGGCTTGCGAGCAACGCTACCAGTTTCAATAAGCTTATTAATGACTCGGTTTATGCTTTGTCTTGACCAGTTTTTACGCGGATATTCCTGAACGATTCGCTTGCCTCGCCAACCCTTCTCCTCAAATGATATCTTAATAAGAGCGAGATCATCATTTGAAAACACCATGTTTTAATGTTTACTACTTTGAGGACTAGTTTAATCAAGATACTCTCGTTACTTCGCGGCGAAATAAATGACGTAGTTTTGTGCAAAATTTGTAAACAGGTATGACGTTATAACCTTGCCGCAGGGTGTGACATAATAAACGTACTCTCTTGAAATGTGACATTTGTGCACAGAAATAATTGCTTAACATTTTGGTATAAATTAGAATTTGATATCTCTGAAATTAGATCTTTGCCAGGTTAACAAAGTTTGGGAACGTTTTTAATGGGCCACCCGGTATATAGCTACATCACATTATAAGAAATTTACTATACTCAAACTAGACTCTCTATTGCAATTATTGTAATTGCAATTTAAATATATTGTAACGCCCCTTCAAGACGAAACATATGAGAGGCACTCTCTAATCCCTGCATCACGATGCTAAATGTCATTGAGAACAGGAATATCATCAATAAGCAAAACAATGCTCAGAAAACTGGAACACTTCCCAGTGGTGGTCCCACGCACCAACGTAGAGCCCAACTAAAGGATTCCCGTCCACAGGTGATTGATAGTATCATGTTTCAAGTAACTTGGACCAATTTGCGTCGATAGTTTGGAGCGACGACAGGTGGCAGCACATCCTGCTATCCATTGAGCCATTGGGTGCACCTAGAACATGCGTTTGTCACGTGTCGAGAGATAGACTGTATCGCCAACAGACACTCCAAGGACACGCCTCAGAACTGCCTCGAAATGAAACACCCATGTATATATAACGACTAATGGCCAGGTTTTAAAGGTGTTTAAGTGGATCAGGAAAGATGGGCTTGCCCGAATTAAGTCAAGTAGGTCAAGACGACTTATGAACGAAATCCAATAAAACTGTACAAATCCGCTGCAGAACCGAAGAATAAGTCCTGTGCGCAAACTTAGCAAAAGTGAAGTTCAACGTGTTAGAAATTACTTAGCAAATTCTGTAGTTAGATTAAAATAATTCATCGAAATGACCCAGCAGTCGAATAACGACAGACCTCACCGTTGACACGTGCAGAATTCGAGAACAACTTGAACACCTTTGAAATGTATTCATAAGACGCTATATATACTCGTCGACCGCCCTAATATATGTTAGTGCCATAACGTGTTTTGCATGGCGAATAATTAGAAGAAAGGGAATCTGAAGAAATACCAAAGACAAGAATGCACAGAAGAATGTATAAATGTGATGATGATGGAGGAGGAGGAGGAGGAGGAGGAGGAGGAAGAGGAGGAGGAGGAGGAGGAGGCGAGCAGTTTCCTTAACTTAGTCTCTACAGACAGCCATTGGTAGAAAGTGTTAAGGACTTCATTTGCCTAGCCTAGACATTTGAGAGCCACTCATCTCCCTGGTCACCTGATCTTCCCACGGACAGGGTAATCTCTTTATAGCTTTGTTCTCTATTTGAGCAACTGAAACTGAAATTTCCTGACTTCGAATCCTGGACATTTGGTTTACAAGACACCAATTTAACCACTAGATTTTCACGCACGCTAAGACACCTTTAAAACAATTTAAACTGACCTTATAATTAACTTCAGTTCAATCGAAAATATTGTGTGTTCTGGCCAGTGTTATTTCGTATTAAACATTGCTACAAATCGAACTCATCAACAGTTACTTGTGTTAGGTTACTTTATGTGGCTAAAGAATTAATGTTAGCGACAATGTAAAGTAATTCTCTTTGTCGTGTTATTACACAGCATACATCGATAACTTCAACACCGCCATTACACGCTGGAAACCATTACTTTTGGGGCTCCAGAAGTTAACGATTAATAAATCGATTAATCGTTAACCATTAAAATTTATTTTTTAGCGATTTATCGAAGGCCGCTTCTTATGGTTTGTGCGTATCTGACTCTTCAGTTCCGTGCGAGAGTTTTAGCTCATCCGGTTATATTGTCAACAAAACACGTTGCTCACTAGAAACTAGCAATGTTAACATGCTAGTTTGTTTACGTAATTGGTTGAAAGATAAAATTTGCAAAACGTATACAAGACAACTACTTTGAACAAAAAACTACTAAATAACTACTTACTAGTAATAATACTATTAAAATATAAATAATGAATAATGTTAATTTTTTATTTGTCATTGTTGATTGGGAATACATTTTATTACAATTAACTATTAATTAACCGTTAATTCTGTACTAATTGACTAGTAGAATAAATCTAATCGTTAACAGACCTAATTACTTCATGTGATAAACACTCACTTAAAAATGGTAACGCTAGTAGTAGTTTCCACCGTTTAACGACATCTCATGACTGCCAGGGACGTTGACGTCGCCCTCCACTGTTTTCCAGGCTTCGGACTGGCACTACCTGGCACTAGCGTCACTGCAGGCAGAGGCGGAGTTTACAGTGAAACGCTTAAGTAAACAATGATATACTCTATTGGCCTAAGTTTATTGTGTATTTACCTCAATGGTTTGAAATCCACTTAGACACCGTTTAAACGGATACATTTGACCTTATAATAACGGTAAGTTGCGCAACGATTTGATATTGCTGACTACTAAATAATAGAAACTGTTTTCGGCACTGTTCGTACTTTATCAGTGCCAGTCTCAAGTCTTGAGAAAGAAGGAGGCACACGATATTCGTCTGTGTTTAGACACGGCGTCGTTGTACAGCAACTAACCAACAGTTCAAAATCATCAATAGTAAATGCCTAATAAACATTGGAAACTAAACCTAAAGATCCTTTATTGAAAGCAACGTAGGTTCTAAGCAATCCCTTAAACTGGTCCCAGAGGTCGATATGGGTATGAAGCATTAAGAACTTCAGTTTGCTTAACCTATAGGCATACGAGGGCCAGTGGCCAGTCATCATCCTCAGCCATAGTGTAATCAACTGTATCGCAAATGTAACTGAAATTAGAAAAATGTTTCTCCTTCGGCGGGAATTTGAACCCCGAAATTTTTTTATTTGCAGAGCGGAATCGTTACCAAACGCTTAGACACCTTTAAAACGTTTCAATAAGGCTATATAATAATTATCAGTTAGACAAAATAATAAATACTATCTCTTGCGACGTAGACGGCCTTTGTTGCCATATGTTGTGGTTAAACTCTGGATCCAAAAGTGATTTGAAACAAAGAAGCAAGCATAATCTCCGGTAATCCTGGGAACGGCGGTCGTAAATTCCGCAACACTGTTCTTTATAATTTATAACAAAATTCAAACACCTTATGTATGTATGTATGTATGTATGACATGTATGTATGTAGGTATGTATGTATCTATGCATGCATGTATGTATGTATGTATGTATTTATGCATGCATGTATGTATGTATGTATGTATGTATGCATACATGTATGTATGTATGCATGCATGCATGCATGTATGTATGTATGTATGTATGTATGCATACATGTATGTATGTATGCATGCATGCATGCATGTATGTATGTATGTATGTATGTATGCATACATGTATGTATGTATGTATGTATGCATGCATGCATGCATGCATGCATGCAAGTATGTATGTATGTATGTATGCATACATGTATGTATGTATGTATGCATGCATGCATGCATGCATGCATGCATGTATGTATGTATGTATGTATGTATGTATGCATGCATGCATGCATGTATGTATGTATGTATGTATACGTATATGTATGCATGTATATATGTATGTATGTATGTATGTATGTATGTATGTATACGTATATGTATGCATGTATATATGTATGTATGTATGTATGTGTGTATGTATGTATACGTATATGTATGCATGTATATATGTATGTATGTATGTATGTATGTATGTATGTATGACATGTATGTATATATGTATGTATGTATGTATCTATAAGTAAGGCAATAATTAAGGCCTGGCACACTCGCCCACTACCACACAATATAAAAAACAATGTTTCGGAATTTACGACCGCCGTTCCCAGGATTACCCAAAAACTGATAACCATTCGCTAAAGTCGTCAAAGGCCATAGCAGCCATGGATAAGCTGTCTTTTGACACTGAAGTATTACTAGTAATCGCCAATTTAGATCAAAGCAGGACTAATTATGCCAAACAAACTGTCAGAACTTTTCAAACCAATTTTTCCTACCCTTTCAACTGCTTTTGCCGCCATTTAATGTCATTGATGTGGTAAATCCAATCTAAATCCGTCGCCAAACTAATAACCAAAGCAGTTCCTTACACACCTTTTTCAGTTATATAATCGCCCTATAAGTTAAACTGGACGCAAAATGGTCCCTAAGTGTTGTGAAGTAATATTGAACGTCGTTTGATGCCAGAAGATATTAAAATATCAGACAAAATCTTCCAATCGGTTAGGTTAGTAACTCCGTAACTGCAAGTAGTCGGGTGACGTCAGTCCGAATCCCGGATGAAAAGGAGGGCGACGCTAATGATGGTTATTAGGATACAGCGTCGTTAAACATAAACTACTGCTATTGAGATCTGATAGGTAGAAATGGGTGAGCTGTTCTATAGCGACTTCACTTTCTTAACCTCGATATGTGATGGCGGATGGCCAGTCCTCTCCTTCACACATGATCTTCCAACTAACAGTGAAATTGTAAGCGTTTTTCTATAGCAAAAGTGTGGCCTCGATCCTACTCAGAGAATTGATCGGGTGAAGGTCATTGACCACCACTGCCTGTTTGAATGTGTAGTCTTTCTTCATCCTTAGACATCCAGGTCAGGTCGACGTCATCGGCCCTGAAAACTTCTAGATGTCGCGGAACGCTGGTTATCACAAATCTAACAACATGTATATTTCCACCTTTAAATCATTGAACCCTACCACTGCTCATACTCTGGTTGTGTCAGCCACAAACCTGGAAAAAAGAGGACGAACTCAGTGGCACGCACAGCCATAGGATATTTAAGCACTGGATGCAACTACTAAAACTTCGACACCTTTAAATTGTTTTCTACGACCGTTATAATAAAGATCAGTTTTGTTCAATATATACCAAAGTACTCAGAAAACACTTTGTCTGTTAGAGTGATATTGTGCCAGTTCCAAACTCGGAGGAGCGTCATTAAATAAATACAACAGATATATAGCATTAACAATATATAAATGAGTTAGCCATAATATTGTAAAATAAAGTACATATAAGGTCGACCTCAGACGTCAGAACAGCCATGCACAAGATGTCGTTTAAATATGTTATACACAAACTGAAGCTTACTATTAATAGACAGCGACTATTTAAACATCTTTAATGATCAGTTTCGTTCACCTTTGAAAAACTCCGCCACTACTCCTACTATGGTAGTGCCAGTCCAGAGCCTGGATAAAGGAGGAAGGCGACGCTAATCATCTTTGGTATGACACAGCGTCGCTAAGCAGCAACTACACACACAAACACACATACACACACACATACACACACACACACACACACACACACACACACACAAACACATACACACACACAAACACACGCACACACACATTTAAAAGAGCAAAATTCGTCTCTGCAATAACCATCACTTTCGTTCAATATCAACCTAAAGAACTACATGCTCATAACAAAAGGATAAGGTGTGGTAAGGTCGACCTCAACGGTCATAGAAGCATGTCCGTAAACACCGCAAATTTCATTCACCAGTGTATAATTCCTTTACTGCAGCCGTACTGAAGTGGTGCCAGTCCCAAGCAGGAGGATGGCGACGTTATTTATCTTTGCAATAAAACAACAGCCACTAGCCAAAACCATTTTAGGCCGTTTTTTGTACAGCCGTGAGAGGCCACCACAAGACGTCGATATAACGAAATTTATCACTGCAACTCCTGAAGTAACTGTAATTGTAATTGTAATGGAGAATTTATATTGCGCTACTCATAGGCAGAGAGGCTCCCGATCCCGGTCAGTGTCTTCACTGACAAAGAGAAATGTTTGCATGCAGTGCTTTATTTTTCTAGAAAGAAAAGGTTCCGGAACTGAACAACAGGTTCGGGAACTGAACAATTATGGAAGGACTAAAATCCCGAGTTAACGGGATTGGGAGTTTGGAGGTTTCAACAAGCACTGAAAACAGTTCACAACCGCGAAATTAAATTAAGATAACTAAATTATTGTTTTTATTATTAAAATAATTAAATTATTTTTTAGTAGCCGAAAATGTGCCGGAACGCTGTTCCTGCGCATTCAAGCTGAAAAAAGCACTGAATACATGTATTACGTGCACCTTCTTGGACACCTTTAAAACGTCTTTATCATTGGCTATAATAAACCTCCATTTCATTCTGTATGAAATTTGCTCCTATGGTCCAACAAGATGTAACACGTTGTTAACAATAGACTGATAATTATCTTTTTGGTAGATCTATGGTTAAACTACTGGAGTTCAATTCAACAAAGGCCATTGACTTCGACAGAAATTACTCTAGCTAAAGCAGCTCTTTCATTAACGAAATCCGTAGTTGCTTTTGATAAGTATAAATTGAAAACTCCTTTTTGAAGCGTACAAGGATGTACAAAGTTTATTATTCTCTGCTGTGAAGATATCTTTAAAAAAGTTCGGTAGGTCTGATCATCTAGAATTTTGGCCCCCATCAATTTTAGTTAACATAGTTGCTACATACAACCTTCACAAGAGCGAGTATATTATATTCAAATGAAAGGCTCTGTTTGAAATCAACTTTAGATACCTTTTAAACGCAGTCATACTATTCTTTTAATAAGTGAAAATGCAGGCTTGGTTCAAGTCATTGTGGTTTAAATTGTAATATCTTTGTTGCCAACAAACTCTGCAAAATAATTCTAACGCGAGCCAATAGAATACAACGTAGGTTCGAAGCCTATATATATTACTATGGATCAGTGGTGACCAAAAGTGCAACAGCTGTTTTTCACTGCTGAACCTTTTCCGGCTGTATTGTGTACGATCTCTATTTTTTATCCATTTTAGCTCCCGGTTGGTCTTAGTCGAGTTTAAATCTTTATATACACTCAGGGGCGTCTACACCATAGAAATCTTTTCATTTTGCACATGGTAGTCAAAGCGCTCATGGTTGTAATAAGCACTTAAACGTGATCTAGTTAAAATATCATACCTCCTAGCCACCTCGATCTTTCATGTTTAAAATCTGTACCTCGGTGTCCCTACTTAGCGGGATCCTCGATCCCTTCAGGGCCATCCTTTTTGTAGCCGAATATGACGATATCTATGCTCATGTGACTTTTGTACTGAATTGATTGGTTGCAAAATAAACGATTGATTGATTGATTGATTGATTGATTGATTGATTGATTGATTGATTGATTGATTGATTGATTGATTGATTGATTGATTGATTGATTGATTGATTGATTGATCGATCGATCGATCGATCGATCGATCGATTGATTGATTGATTGATTGATTGATTGATTGATTGAACCTTGGAGCAAAAGCTCCATCCAAGAAATGGGGGGATATCTGTCAGTGTCTGTGCCACCATTTTAGGGCGGGGGGGACGGGAAGGGGGAAGAAGAGGGAGGAATGGGAAGTTGCTTCAATGACTTAGAGGATCGACGCCCCTGTCTACACTATGCGCCAAACAGTCTGCCTAGATTTTTCAAGAATTAGTAACGGCACGGTCGACCTGTACCTCCTATTAGAGAAAATACCTTTGGTGATTTCATCCGTCCATTATTATAAACCGTGTTATAACAGCGAAATCATTTTTGCGCTTCTACAAATTTCACTCGAATAGATCTTACGCAAAATAGCCACACAATATTCGACAGTGAGAAAGATTTGAGAGGCGACAATGCAACTGGCGGGTTTTTTTACAGTTAGAGCGCACAATAGTTGGGTATATAACATATTTCCTCCGGCCCTTAGATCCCAAAATCAGCCACACAGCAGAAGGATGGACCTTCCCAGTGGAATCACGTAGGCCAAGATGACAACCGAACGAAATGCCGTAAAACAGTAATAATCAGTTGGAGAACCGAAGATTACATGTAAGTCCTGTTGTCAAACTTTGTAACAGTAAATTCCAATATGTTAGAAATTACTTAGCAAATTCGGTTTGCTAGACAAAATAATTTGTCGTAATGGTGTTAGTACAACTGTTAAATAACGACCGTTGACATGCGCAGAATCCTATATGCGCTGAACACCTTTAAAACGTGTTTGCCAGTTGCTATATATAGAGTCGTCTACTGCCGCCACTTGAATTCTATCGGAAAATTCTTTCTGCCAGTCCCAGGGCTTGAGAAAGGAGGAAGGTCATGCTAAAATTATCATTTTTATTACAGAGACTTTAAATAGTACCCAACTAATTAATCACTACGATTTTTTATTCCTAAGTTTAACGTCATTATATAATATCAAAGGTTGGAGAGGGAGGGAGGGAGGAAGGGAGGGACTAACCGTTGTTTGTCTGTCTATCAATCCAATCCGTCTATCTGTCTGTCTATCTATATGTGTGTCTAAGTATGTCTGTTTATATTCGCCCGTGTCAGGCACGGGTCGATACATTCGAGAAGCGTTTACCGTACGACAGACGGACACTCAGATCTGGGAAACCATTATAGAGATTATAGAAGGTAGTTTCGTTTCATCAAGGCTGTGTCATAGCGGTATGTAATGTAATATTTATCACAGATCTATATAGAGCCTCTATACTAGATAAACTCGTCTGAAGCGCTCTCGATCTAGCGATGGGAAACCAGAATCGAACACTTATGGAAAGACCGATAATCTCATGTCGTAAGATGCTAGCCATTACTAGGTAACCTATTCCAGAAAGTTGGATCGCAAAGCTTCTGCGCTGTACTGTGGATGTTCTGACTGAGGGAGCGAAAATAATTAACCTATCCCTCCTCTTTAAGCAGACGTCGGACTGGCACTACCTAGGTGGTGGAGGTTACCTAACCAAATGGCGGTTTCAAACCAAAAGTTTTAAATTAATTTAGTGCAGTTATCTCCATCTCGAAAAGTTTTTCTGTCTTCTGTGCTTTTTTATTCCAAGGTTTTACGTCATCATATCGTTATGATGTTTTCATCAAAATTACTCTCGTTAGTGACTGTTCCACGACACCATGCAATAACAAGACACAATTAGTGTAATTGGCGTAGAAAATAATTATTGTCGCTCTCCAGTCTTTTTAAGGCTTTACTGAAAGAACTCTAAGAAAAGCTAGCAATTGAGTGAAACCGATTATTTAGACATCTTTAAATTGATTGTTTCTGGCACTATAATAAAGCACTTGTAAATTTTCGTTCAATAACTTCATATGATGAGATTTACTCTTCATGTTCTATCGTAAATTTATCTGCAATCCAGATTACAGATTACCCTTAATAAAGAAGAAATTATAATAGAAGTTGTATTAAGTCAGCATAAATTCTGTCGAGGACATCGACCTTTGTTGCCGTCAGATGTCTGTAAACTCTGGATCCTTCCCTCCATTGGGTAGCTCGCCACGATAATGATTAATTGGTTCAGGGTGAGAATTGTCGGGTGGTTTAGGGTTCAACCCTCCCCCCACTAGTCTTTCGTTGAACCCCAGGTAAGACTTCATTGCACACCCGGGGGTCGTTTCTAACCCCCTCAGTTGTGCTAGTGTGGTAATATTGTGCATAAGTTTTAGCATTTTCATTCAAAATAGCATTGTGTGTTACTAAAAAAACTATTGCTCTGGTTTATTGTGAGATTTGTGACCACGTGAATTGTAAAATAATAAATTTGGCTATGTCATCACTTTAAAGAGTTAAGCTTCTATTGCTTTTGTAAATTTTATCAGTTTGCAAAATACGGATAAAATATTCAACGCGACATGGATCAAGCTCATGAATGTCTAGCCCCAGTTTTTTCAGTTTGAGAATTGTAGAAAAAAAACTAGTCAACCTGTTCTTAGACACCTTTAAAAAGTCTCTATTAGGCGCTATAAGAAACATCAGTTTCGCTCAAAGGATACCTAAGTGACCTGATGAACTACTGATTAATCGTAGGAATTAAGCAACGCCGTCCAGCGGTGTCTTTATTCATCCATTCATGTATTTGTACGGGTAAGTTTAAGACCACCTAAGTACCCCATTCTCTTGCCGGTCTGGCATTTGATTCGCCGTTGTGTCAGGTTGCACTCAGTTTACGCCTCGTCATATTATGCTCGTCGACTGGCTCCTTCTCCGCCAGAGGTCGATAAGATACGCACTCCTGCCCACAGATAACCCCGTAACCATTTTGCACAGCACCAGCTACTTGTTATATTTTATACTTCTTCATTTATACTTATTCCAGTTAAGCCTCCATAAAGCAGAAGGGCGACGCTGCTGTAGTCCTAGATTACCTAGATTTCCAGCGTTGCCAATCCTATCTTTTTTATGAAGATCTGTGTTTTTCCGTTCTTGTTTTCTGGTGCAAAATCTATGTTTTTCTCACGGAAGTTCGACCGTGTTAAAAACGTACGTTTTCAGCAATTTCCAAAGCAATATGATTAGACATGGAAAGTTTGCTATCAAGAAGAACTCCAAGGTCACGAAATACATTTCAAGGAGGTAAGTGGTGCAAGGGTAGTTTTTGACAGCCCAGAAAGCACTGAATTACAATGTTCGATACTGGACATGACAAGTGAATAGATCAGGACGCGTAGTTTATGTTCATTTAAGCAGCGTTTGATTTGGCGTATTCGCCGGGGATGAAAAAAAACAGGCTTTATTGACAAATGGTTAGACACGGAAAGTTTGCTGTGAAGAAGAACTCTAAGGTCACGAAGTGCATTCGAAGGCTGGATTGAGCAAGTATCATCAAGTTGAAGCGACATAGATTTCCAGTCAATAGATGAAGTCGACGTCAACGGGCCTGAAAACAACAAGATGTCGCTTTACGTTGTAAAATTCTGATGTCATAGCGTGTAACACATATACATCTTTATATCGGTTACTTTTTGAAGATATATAGTCAATAAATTCAGCCAATTGTTGGTAACACGCTAAAGCGATTATAAATGTATGCATTCAAACCAATAACGACCTGCAACGAATATCCTGCAATCAAGAAAATGCACTGATATAGGCCTGCAATTAGTTTTTAAAGACGTCAACGGCCATAGCAGCCATAGTATGTCGTTTAACTTTTGGAATAAAAATAAAAACCGTGGGTATTCAGTCACAAAACGCTACGCCTTCGCTTTAGTCGCTAAACTCTTGGTAAACAACCAACCAATCGTTAGGCCCTAATGTGTATATTGCAGCAAATACGACGAGAAACTTACAAATATGTTTAAATACTTCCTGTCAAGAACAGACATTATTGTGTGGATAAAATGCTCGCAAACATGGATAAAAAGCCCGCAAACAGAAATTGTCTGGTGTCAAAACACGCTGCGAAATATATATTCATGCAATACACACACACACACACACACGCACGCACACACAAACACACACACACACACACACACACACACACACGCACACACATATATATATATATACCGCGATATATATATATATATATATATATATATATATATATATATATATATATATATATACATAGGCGTAGACTCTGGGGGGTCAGCCGGGACACGTGCCCCCCCAATAATTGAGGAGCCGGGGCAATGCCCCCCAAAAATCGAGACGAGAATTTCTTAAAATATTAAAATATTATGCTTCAATATAGACAAATTTCTTCAGAAACAGAAAATCAGAGACACAGAACTGAAATGCTATCAGAAATTCATAATGAAGACTAAGATTTATTTTTATCTTTAATATCTTCAATATGAAACAAATTTACATGTACATGTAAACAAAACGCCCCATTTCATACGCATTAACGTAAACCGGAAACCTTTGCTGATTGTCCATTTCAGAGGTGAAAAAAGTTTTTTCGGTTTTTGGTCTTACACAAAACCAAAAGAGAAAGAAAACCACAAAATTTGTTTTTGTTTTTTTTCAAAATAAATTTCTTATTTTTGTAGAAGTTATTTTAATTACATTGATTTAATGATTTTTAATTTTCGGAAATTGCAACTGAATTAAATGAGTTGGAGCTCTTGTTCATGCCATTTTTCATGATTTTTATCATCCGAAATCCGAAAATCTTAAAAACAACCAAAACAACAAAAAACAAAAACGAAAAAAAGAAACAAAAAACAACAAAAAAAACCAACTTTTCATATTGAAAAAACTTGTTTTCTGGACCCGAGACTCCATGCCCCCCCAATATTTTGGACAAGTTTACGCCAGTGTATATATATATATATATACTTTAAGGTGCATGTGGAATATGTAAATAATAGACATATCCATTTGAGGCTCATCTGAAATATGTCTATAATTTATTTACACGGACCCGCGATATATATATATATATATATATATATATATATATATATATATATATATATATATATATATTCAGGTACTTATAATATACTCATATTTATATATTCATACATGTTAGTATTTACAGTTCATGATGAGTTTCATGTCAGGAAGTAGGGTCAAGTTGTGGGTCAGTTGGATGCACAGGAGACAGCCACCATGAAGAGGTTGAGGGAGAGAGGGAGAAAGGGAGAGAGGGTCGTGTGTCGTCGGAGTCTATGTTGTGGGTTTAATTGAACCCGTGGTTGAGCTCCGCCTCCGAGGTCAGAGGGCAAACGTTTGAAGACGTCTCGACGAAAGAGCGCGTGACAAGGAAACAGATTGAGTTATCCATCCATCCATCCATCCATCCATCCATCCATCCATCCATCCATCCATCCATCCATCCATCCATCCATCCATCCATCCATCCATCCATCCGTCCATCCATCCATTCATCCATCCATCCATCCATCAAGCCATCAAGCCATCCATCCATCCACTTATTTATCCATCCATACTCTACTCTTCCTTCGAGAGCTTTCGTTAAATTCGCACTGCGCATGTTATCTGGGAATTTATAAAGCGCCTCTCACAGTGCAAACCATTCAGAGGCGCTCTAAGCGTGTGACCTTCGAGGAAACAGAACAGAGCTTAAACGATGAACAACAGACTTGAACAGAGAGAGAGAGAGAGACAGACAGACAGACAGACAGACAGACAGACAGACAGACAGACAGACAGACAGACAGACAGAGACACAGACAGACAGACAGACAGACAGTGACAGACAGACCCTAGTAAGTATGGCCCCACTCAGTAACTGTTCAAGTGTGTATGTGGTGGGTACACAACTTCACGCTTCCTTGCACTTTCCGACTGATGCATAGATCAATGGCTACACACTGAACTGTATTATACAAAGCGAAGAGTCAGAGCTGTTACAAACAATGTTTCAATCTACTTCTGCTACTGAAAGATAAAAATCTGCATGGACACCTTTAAAATGTTTTGATAAGCGCTATAATAAGAACAATGACCCTTGAAAAATAATCCGAAGGTCGACAACAACGGCACTCGAAGTTAGAAAATGGCGATGAGAAGTTGATGCGTCGAATCGTTGAATCGAGAGAGTTTGTTTTCTACATTGATAGACAGGATAAATTATGCGATTCGATATTATGCCTGATTACATACGAAATAATCGAAACATTGTAAAGGATTATACGAGTTAATCAAGAGATTATACGAGTTAACCTTTATTTTACCAACGTTCCATTTTTGGAACATAAATTGTAGTGCTATAAAAATATATATTGCCTTTGTAAATTTATTATCTTTGGTCTGCAAATGAAAGAACTAGGAACGGACAATATAAAACAGCGTCTGTTTTCTGATTAACTTAAATTATTTTTGTGCTAGCGTTGCGTAATTTTGACGAATTTTGAGATTTATTAGCCAAAAAATTTATAAAGTTAAAAAAAATATTTGCGTAATCATTTAACAGGTGAGACATATTGTATTTGTTTAATTGATATCTATAATCAGTTATGACAATAGCAATTACGTAATATTGGGCCCAACTCTAGAAGATAAAATCCAGTTTCTAAGCATGTTCCATTTTTGGAACGTTGGTGCATTCTCATTAGTATTACCATATGGTAATACTAATGAGAATGCACCAACGTTCCAAAAATGGAACATGCTTTGAAACTGATTGTGTTTCCTTGTTACTAGTTTGCCACTGGATATTGTATGATTTTTGCATGCATCATTATTTCTTCACATTCTCTTTCATTCATTCATTTTTGACATTGATTTTATTATAAATTGAAATATTTAAATTGGAAATTTAGACAACGACGCGACTACACATCAGCAAGAAGTGGGAAAAGGTGACGGCACATAGTTGCTACGAAGATGAGGCCGATATTTGCATCCTTCCACCAGCTGATGGCAACGAAATTGAATGTCAGCAAATAGATGAAAATGATCTGGCATGAGTAGAGCCTGTGGGTGTTTGTTGTGAATTAGATGTATTCTGTGGCAGAAGCGATGACGAGCAACCAGTAGCCGCCATGGCAACAGAAACCAAAATCTTAAATGGGAGAACAGACACAGAAAGCGAGAGGCAAGAAAATAATCCCATATGAATGGTTTTCCAAAAGATACACCAACAACGCTACTGGAGGCACACCAAGATAATCGATCAAATCCAAAGAGAACAGGAGATCACACCAGAAGGAACCGCCGGCTTTCCACAAAAAAGTTTCATCCTCTGAAATGGAAGGTGATGGTCCTTCTTATCAAAAGAAGAAAAATTTGAACAACAGCTGTAATAGTTCAAGAGTTACAAAGCTAGAGAAACAAAGAAAGGTTCATCTTCTCGTTAATCTAGCTGACAATAGATCTTTTGGTGATTCTAGAGTGGCAAAATTTGCTCCACTATATATGATCAGCTAAACAAATCCCTGATGCAGTGTGGAATTTTTCATGAAAAACTTAGCATTGATCAATCCGTGGTGCCTTATTATGGACACCATGGGACAAGCATGTTCACAAGTGTAACACCAATCAGATTCGGCTATAAGATCTGGATGGTTTTCCAAATCGAGCAACAATTTATTGTGGCAGAAGTAGTTGACCCGCAGAAATCCCCTTGGTGAGCACGTTGTCATGAATTTTGCCGAACTTATTATGGGAAAACTAAATCACCTGCGATACTGTGAAAACTTTTTACTAGTTAGTAACTAGTACTTACAACCTTCTGTCTAAGCTGAGATATCGGGATAAGGGCAACAGGTACTGTCCGTGATGGTCAAACTGGAACAGCACTTCTGACAGATAAAAAAAAGGAAGAAAGAGGTGCTTTTGAGTACACTAGTGATGGCAGAATTTGTGTTGCTAGGTGTCCGAGAACAATGTAGTAACATGTCCCAGTAACTTTGATAGGGGAAATCCTTTGGAATAAGTGGTCAGTATCTGGGGTTGCAAGGGCAAAGAATTAGTATCTCAGTAAATCATGATAAACAACTGTACAGCAGTATGGGAGGGGTTGATCTAATGGATCGGCTTCTGTCTGCGCATCGACCAAGAATCAAGGGAATCAAGTGGTAGTTGAACTTTTTCAGCAGTGCCATCAACATGGTGGTAGTTGCTGCATAGCGACTACACTATCGTGTCTCGGAAGCTCAACAGCTACGACCTATTTGGAGGGCTTGGTCAAAAGCTCATGGCGTTGTCGTTTACGGAGACCCACTGCTCCAGTGCAGTCATGCCTATGCTATGACGGCATTACATTCGTCTTGCAAGTCAGGGTCGTTGCATTTTATGCAGAAAAAAAACACTGCCGAATAATGTGCCAAATGTCTCAAGAACTGTGAACTGTTTTGAATGTGTTCATACCTTAAAATAAATTGGTTTTCAGTAGCTTTGGTGTCGTCTAGTCATGTTCCGCTGCCATTGTAAGAAATGCTAGTGGGAATGACCCAACGTTCCATTTTTGGAACATCCTCAAAAATGACCTTAAAGTTGAAATATGAATAAAAGCTTTTCATTTATGCTTAAATACCATTAATATATAACACATATTTAAGTGGCATCCGAAAATTCCACCTAAAAAGCATAGTGGTAAAATAAAGGTTAATACGAGTTAATCGAGAAATTCGGTTTTCGCGCCATTTACGCGCGAAATCTGTACCGTACTGATATTGAATTTATACTTTAAACTAAACTTTAAACAACAAAAAAGAAATTTGAAATGGGAAAAGGCAAGAGAAAGAGACCTCTCAATACATCATCGAGCTCTTCAAATGCAGGCGATGTTTCGATGTCAAAGAATATCCTTGATACACCTAAATCAGACAATCAACATAAGTCCGACGTATTACTTGAAAACCAGGAAATCTTGTCGTCTTCAGCCAGTGTAACTGATTCATACCAAACGGGTTTCGCCGAAACTTCTGGAAACATAAACGGTAAAGGTGCAGATGAAGACAAACGTGGTAACTATAAATCAAATTCTGTTGAAGATATGAGAAATTTCTTATGTAATTCCTCCGATAATCTTTGCCATGATAATGTCACGCATTTTGAATCGTACTTTGAGTCAACGGCAAAAAGACGATCATATTCATTGGAAAACCGGCAAGGTCTGGTGATAAATGGGAATTATACAAAAACATTGATTAAAGATGACTTCTTGAAGGCAGTCCCTACTGAGAAGCTCCAGGATCGGCGGTGTAGGATGGATGGCCACCCACAAGCACACCCGAAAAAGAGACTCAAGACAAGTATTTATAAAAGTCCGGTCATTGATAGCGCTGAGAAATCTGTTTCTCAGAAATGTGTAACAGTTGATGTGATATGTATTGATGAATCTGCTGCATGTCAAGATGATGCAAATTTTCAGGTTTTAAGTGATATTGAAATGATTGAAGTTTCAAATGCAAATATGGTAAGACAAGAGAAGATCATTACCATGAATAATTCCACAATGTTGACAAATGAGGTGATAAATGATGTAAATAAATCAATAACTGACCAAGTTATTGAAAACAAAATTAACCATAAATCCCGTCCTCCTCTGACTGAGGAAAAAAAGAAGCTCTTACGGGAGGTTCAGTCACGAACTGTGTATATAGATGGGCATAAAGATGATCTTCGTAACTACTTCAAACACATGCCTCGTCAACTCAACAAGGAAATAGTTGAGAAGACCAGGGGAGAGGTTGACAAGGTTTTTGTAACTCAACAAGGTGTACTGAAAATAATTGCTAAAGATGAAGCTCAGAAAAATCAACTTCTTAAGATACAATCATTGAATGATAAGCCTGTGAAGACTAGTATTCCCTTTTCTTTGACTTCTCAACCTGTTTATAACAAACCACTTCCTGTGAAAAGACAGGAAAACGAGTACTTTGTTAAAGGGGTAGTCTTTGGTTTACTTGAAAGTCAAGAGAATTTAAATGAAATAGCATTGGAAAATGGAGCCCATCATATCCATAGAATTGGTAATTCCGAATTTAGCAAAGCGACTGTGATTGCTTATCCCAAAGGGACTGTTTTGCCAGAATTTTTGGAAGTGAATGGCAGAAGGTATAGAATTAATCCTTTTGTGCCTAGACCTTTGAGATGTGATCATTGCCAAATGTTTAGTCACTCTAAATTATTTTGCAGACGAGAAGTTGTGTGCAGTAGATGCAGTGGTAGCCACTCTTATGTTGACTGCCCAGATAAAACTAAATTAAGATGTGCTAACTGTGGTCAGAATCATAGTGCTGCCCACAGAAGCTGTCCAATGTATTTAAAGATTCAATCTGCTCTGAAAATAAGAGCAGAGCAGAACATTACTCTTGCTGATGCTATTGTCAAGGTTGATGAGGTCCAGCATCAGAATGTTCCTGTCAATGCTCTTAAAACAAACAATTCCACCTATTCTTCAAAAGTTAAAACTGGACTAGAAACCCAAACAAGAGTAATAAATACTTCATTAGATATACAAACACCAACTGATGTGCAAATTAATTCTACTGTACAAACCTCTTCTGATGATGTAGTCAAAAGGTTTTTGTCATTCAATGACAAAGATTACAAGGCAGTATATCACAGCAAGCCAGCGAATAACACAGTAGAAGATTATGACCCAATTATGAAGATAAAAGTGTCCTTTGTTCTTGGCGTATTGGCAACTATTGCAAAGGCTGAGTCAAAAAAACAGGCACAGTTTGTAATCAGCCATGCAGCGTCTAAATTACTTTTTGATAATGATATAGAATTTAGATATAAAGAACAGTAGTTTCATTTTTTGTCCACTATGGCGTTGACCATTCTTCAATGGAATGCACGTGGTTTTCGAGGTCATAAAGACCAACTTAAGAATTATATATTGAAGTCGTACATTCCACCGGATGTGATATGTCTGCAAGAGACCTTTTTGAAAAATCCAACTAAATCACCAAAATTGGATGGCTACAATATTATACGAAAAGATTGCTCAAGTAATGAAAAGGGGGGTTTAGCTATTTACTTAAAAGAGGGCCTAAACTTTAATGTACTAGATGTGGACGAAGTTACAAACATTGAAATTCAAGGTATTGAAATTAAAACTTTAAGTGGTCATTTAAAAATATTTAATTCTTATTTCACACCTTCATATACATTTAAAAAAGAAGATATTCAGAGTATTTTTCCACATAAAAGATCAATTATTGTTGGTGATTTTAATGCTCATAATAAATTATGGGGTTGTTCTAAGACAAATAAAAGAGGGGAAATTATAGAAGAAATATTAACAGAAAAGAATTTAGTTGTGCTTAATACAGGTCAAGCTACACGTATCACATCAAACCAATCAAATTTGAATTCTGTTATAGATTTGAGCATATGTTCACAAGATGTAGCTCTTAATGCTAGACATAATGTCACCAATAGCAACATGAGCTCGGATCATTATGCTACTATAACTACTATTAATGAAGAAATCACAATAGAGTATAATTTAAGTATGCATCTATGGAAATTAAAAAAAGCGGATTGGAAGAATTATGAAGAACTAAGTAAATTTTCAATAACAAGAGATATTTTAGTTCATAAAAATTTTGACGCTAATTTCAATAATTTAGTAGATTGTATTACTTCTATAGCGAATCAATCAATTCCTAGTAAAAATCTAAAAAATAGAAAGAATAAAAATAAAAAATTTAGACCTTTACCATATTGGAGTGATAAATGCAGTGAAGTCATTTATAAAAGAAATCAGTTTAGGAATAAAATGAATAAAACAAGGGAGTTAAATGATTATTTGGAATACAAGAAACAAGAGGCTATAGTTAAACAGACACTTAAAACAGAAGCAAAAACTTGTTGGCAAACATATTGCTCTGAACTTACGGATCAGACAAAATTGGGCTCTGTATGGACATGGGCAAGAAAAATGAATGGTATTGCAACCCATAGTTCCATTCCTACTCTGAATCGTAATGAATTAATAGCTGAAACAAACCTTGAAAAAGCAAATCTTTTAGCTAACAATTATGCAAGTACTAGTAGTACCCAAAATTATAGTAAAAAATTCTTAAATTATATCAAAGATAATAATTTACAAAATAACCCTAATAGAATTGACAGTAGTCCTGTTCATGAAATGGACATCTTAAATGAGAGGTTTTATCTTAATGAATTGAAACAAGCTATAAGATCAGCAAAAAATAATAAGTCACCGGGTGATGACAAATTACCTTATGAGTTGTTAAAACATCTTCATAAAAATGCTCTTAAAACCCTATTAATATTTTATAATGAAATCTGGGAGGAAGGGAAATTGCCAACTGACTGGCATCATGCCATTATTCTACCATTATTAAAACCAAATAAAGACGCCTCGGTTCCAGAATCTTATCGACCTATATCATTGACTCCAACGATTTGTAAAGTAATGGAAACAATGGTAACAAAACGTCTCCAATGGTTTTTGGAAAAAAATAACCTTATTTCAAAAAATCAGTCTGGCTTTCGAAAATATAGAAGTACAAATGATCAAATCCTTAAACTTCAGGATAATATTCTTAAAAAAATTAAAAATAAAGAACATGTTTTGGCTATTTTCATTGACTTTGAAAGAGCATATGACATGTTACATGTACCTACCCTTTTAAATAAAATTCAGAATTTGGGAATAGTGGGTAATACATTTAACTGGATTGAAAACTTTCTTTCAAATAGAACTTTTCAGGTGAAAGTTGGGGCAGAACTTTCTGATAAATGTATACAACAGAATGGTACACCCCAGGGTTCGGTAATATCTCCTATTTTATTCTTGCTAATGATAAATGATATTGCTGCAGGTGTGGATGGTGTAGAGATGTCACTGTTTGCTGATGATAGTGCTATTTACTTAGGACATAGAAATGTTAAAATATTACAAAATAAAATTCAATTATCGATCAATTTAATACAAAATTGGTGTAATAGAAATGGTTTTAAAATATCTATTAATAAAACCACTGGAGTCCTTTTCTCCAAAAGAAATAATTTGTCAAGGATTACTATTAATATTGATAAAGAACAAATTAAAATGGAAAATGAGGTCAAATTCTTGGGAGTAATTTTTGACAGTAAATTGAGTTGGAAACCACATATTGATTATATCATTGAAAAATGCAAAAAGAGGTTAAATCTCATAAGAGCCATCAGTGGCTATGGTTGGGGAGCTTGTAAGAAAACTCTCCTAACCATATATAGGGCATTAATTAGGTCTATTTTAGATTATGGTGACGTTGCTTATTCTTCTGCTTGTAAATCGCACCTAGATAAACTCTCTTGTATCCAAACTGAGGCACTTAGATTATGTTGTGGAGCCCCTAAGGGTACTGCAGCTGCAGCACTTCAAAATGAATGTGGAGAGTTGCCTCTTCATTTAAGACGACTCCAAAATTCAATAAAATGTGGGACTAAAATTTTGGGTAATAAATTTCACATAAATACAGCAACAATGGAGAACCACTGGACAAATGTTTTTAGGACACCTGAGAGTAGGGAGCATTCCATTTATACTCGTACTTCTGAATTCTTTTCTTCACTTAATACATCTATTATTGGCCCTTCTTTCCCATCTGAACCTCCTTGGTGTAACAAACAAGTAGAGGTTGACTTAACTTTGAATAAATTAATAAATAAGAAAACTGATCATCCAGAATATTTAAAGCAATCTGCTTTGGAATTAGTTTCTAAGTACAACTCTTACATACATATCTATACTGATGGGTCAAAGGTAGATGAATTTGTTTCTGCTGCCTTTACAGTACCAAGTTTAAATATAGATAAAAAATTTAGATTATGTAATAGCTCCAGTATTTATGCAGCAGAGTTGACTGCAATTATAGAAACTGTAAAATGGATTTTAAACTCCGAATGTTATAAGAATTGTCAATTTGCATTGTTTTCTGATTCATTGAGTGTTCTTACGTCAATTAAGGAGTCTTATTCTCAGTCTAGACCTAATTTATTGAATGAACTATTGTCTCTGATTAACAGACTAAATTCCAATCAAATAAGATTTATTTGGATCCCAAGTCACATTGACCTGACAGGTAATGATCGAGCAGATACTTTGGCTAAAGAAGCCCTGAGTATTGATCATATTAATTCTACTAATTATCTTGAACTTTCAGAAATTTTTACTTTAATGAAACTGTATATAGTAAATAAATGGCAATTAGAATATACTAACGATAATAGAGGTCATTTTTATAAATCTATTTGTCCAATTGTAAGTACAGATATTAAATATTTAGAACCCTATAGGCATAAGGAAGTCCAAATTTCTAGGTTACGTCTGGGAGTCGCGAATACTAATCAAAGGCTGTTTATTATAAAACGACATTCAAGTGGTTTATGTGATACCTGTCAGGTCAAGGAGACTATTCATCACTTACTACTTGAGTGTAAAAAAGAAGATATATCGAAGTTGTTGGGAGATAAATGTCAATTGTATAAAAGGGACATTTCTATTTCAACCCTTTTAACAGTAAATATATTACAAAATGAAGTGTATAGGGTACTTAAACTAATTACTAAAGGTCAAATTCTGTAAAGAGATATGCTAAGTTTGCTAATGTAAATAGTTTTATTTTATTTTTATTTATTTTATTTTTTTAAATTTTTTTATCTGTAATTTTAATTAGTCTTTTCCTTGTGCATTTTATTTTATTGTATTAATTGTTACATTATTATAATGCAATCTTGAATGCATTAATATCAAACTTGAAACAATTGTAATTATTATGCTCATATAATTTTATGCTTTGTTGGTTGATGAGATTTGTACTTGAGTGTGTTTAGTACCTGAGCAGTTTCTTTGAGGAAAGGTACTTGGTATAACCATACGTTTCATTTAATATGCATGATGTATGTGAGATTGGTACTATTTCATACATGATATGATTGTAGTGGTACATATTGCTATAAGATCTCATTGAACTGAGGAATAAGAAATGATCAATTAAACATTTCAATAATAGAATGGGAATATAATGTCATAATTATAATCATATGTGCTGTGCATTTATGTCTGAAGTTGTTTAAATATTTCTAGCGAGTGACAATAGTTGCGAAGTACTGTTTGGTTTGCGTCGGAACATTTTATAGCTATGTGTATTATAAATAACATTAGATATGTTGCTTTGGGTGATGTGACATTACTGACATTGTAAGCTTATGTTTGACACCTTTACATGGTGTTATACGGACACTATAAGTTTATCGTTTTCTAGAAATTGTATTTGTGAATTGTCGTCAACGGCCATTGTTGCCAAAGGACGACGTTAAACTTTGGAATAATAATAAAAAAATAATTTCTATCCATGTCATAAGATGTCGTTAAACTGTGTCGACGCCTGTGCTCTCTCCTTAGACACCTTTAATGCGTTTTAAACCGACTCTATAATAAATCTTTAAACGCTAGACCTATCCATCTATTCCGGTGTGAATCTCAACCTGTGTGTCGGGACCCGCAAGCGGGTAGCAAAGAAAGTCCAAGTGGGTCGCAAATTTTCTCGCAGGAAATTGTCACGTGAGCATTATTCGCAATTTTAAAATGTAGCGCTATAAAATCGGACAGTCTATTTGTTTTGGACTCTAGGGTCGGCCATTTTAGTTCCGATGTTCACTTGTATTGGTCGGTTACCGTTATATTTTGAATTTTAAACTTCTGATCTATTATTATTGTTTGAATATAATATTAAATCAAGGAAATATCGTTTTCGAAATGGATTAATATTTGAGAAGAAAACGTCCTGATGAGCCGAATTCTGATAGCAGTGCCTCATGAGAATCGGACAACAACGCGCAATCGGCAAGCACGTGTGCAATACCAAGCGCAAAGAAACCACTAAAACGACGAGTGCAAGGTCCAAGCCGTAAATACAATGAAAGCTATGTGAAATTCGCTTTCACCGCAACAGTTCCGGATGCCAAATCAATTCCTCAGTGTGCAATTTGCTGTGCATGCGGAAACCAATCGATTTTTTTTTCAACGCAAGCGTTACGAGTTGAGAACGCAAGTATGTGAATGGTAAGAAAGTAACTACACTTAATGTAGCAGCTTTGAACGCATCTTTTGAAGTTGCTTTACGGATTGTGCAATGTAAAATCCACACACAATGACTGAAGAACTAATTCTTCCAGCTGCTGTTGATATGGTGAAAGCAGTTTTAAATAAGTAGTCTGCCAACAAGTTGCGAGCCATTCCACTTTCCAAGAGCAACCTAAGTAGACGCATCACTGACATGTCAGCGGATGTTAATGAACAGTTGGTGGATATGCTGAAAACTAGCAAAATATTTTCATTGCAACGGAATGAGTCGACTGACATTAGTAACTGTGCGTTACTTTTGGTGAGAGTTTTTCAGCTATTTTTTTCTTAAATTCTGTAATTTTAATACGATATTATTTACAGTTTACTTATAGCATAAGTGAACTATAAATAATATGCTGTGTTATGCCATACGAACGTCATTGCTGCCGACATCAATGGCCTTTGTTTCCATAATATGTAGTTTAACTCTGCATCCAATACAATCAATCGTAACTGCTATTGCTATCGTATAGAACAAGTCTTTTGATCTCCTCATTTATATACTGTCTACGCAGAGCAGTCTTCGTCTGCCATTCTTTCTCTTTCCTTTCAATCTTACATTTGCGGATTCGGTCAGCTGGCATTCTGTCTCTACTTGACCGAACCATAGCAGTCTTCGATGCATGGACGACTTTGTCAAGCAGGAGGAGAGAGACAGACAGAGACAGACAGAAAGAGAGAGAGAGGCAGATAGACAGAGATAGACAGAGACAGACAGACACAGACAGACATAGACTGTCTGTCTCTGTCTGTCTGTGTGTGTGTCTGTCTGTCTGTGTGTCTGTCTGTCTGTCTGTCTGTCTGTCTGACTGTCTTTCTCTCTCTTTCTGTCTGTCTGAATTTCACATAACAGACAGAAAGAGACAGACAGACAGGCAGGCAGACAGACAGACAGTGACAGACAGATAGACAGACAGACAGAGTTTGTGTGCAATGACTTTTAAGCAATGACTATCATAATTATTTCATCATTTCAAATTTGTATGAACACCCATTGAGAAAATCTCGAAACTCATGCATAAGCTTAATTTACGAGCGGATCAAAATGTATTTTGTTCATTATGAATGTGGGGAACAATTATTGAACGAAAAACGAATTAATTAGCTAATTTAAAGTAATTAATTAATGAACGAGTAAACGAACGAAGGTAGGCTACAAATGAAGGAAAGAATTAATTAATTAATTAACGAATAAACGAACGAATGAATAAACTAATGAGAAAACAATAAGAGAATGAATTAATCAATGAATAACTGTTGATTAGAAAAGCAGTCCGTAAACACCTCTTTTAACATGTTCAATGTCAATATAAGTAGAAGAGGCAGCGATGATCCTCATTGTATACTTTTGACGTAGGCATTTTTCCTGTACACATGTGTTATCCATAAGAAAGGTGAGAACTGTTCAAAATAATATCTGCCGACGTCAACGGCCTTTGTTGTCATAAGATGTCGTTAAACTATGGGTGCAGCAATGCATATGAAGTTTTAGCGACTACATTAAATTTTTATTAGCCTGAACATATATGATGGCTGGGGTCTATCCTGTCCATGGATTGCCTGATATTCATCTTCTTACTGACAGCGTACGGTCAGTGTACTCGTTATAGACGAGTTGGCTAGGGGGCGCAGGTGAAGCAGTAATATCGAAGCAAATTTTTGCCCAGGGTAGGTTTGAACCCACAACTTGTCGGATGACAGTCCAGAAAGCTAACCGTTACACTACCGCGCACCTGTGTAACACAAGGTAAGTTGAGTGGTGAGTTCGGGCTCGAACCTGCTCCACTGAGGTGGCCACTGTGTATTGTGTAAGGACTTGAGCAAGTCCTTCACTCGCAGTTGCTCTACGCCATCGATGCTTTGTCGATTGGTCATGTGCACTTCTGGACGTTGGAAGAAGGGCAATTTCATATGTAGTTGTATTGCATTGTGTCAGTATCAATTGTATTGTATTGTATTGCATTGTATTGTATTGTGGATAGGCATGACGGATGTAAGGTAAGCTGAGTAAAGGTAACGGTGAGACAAAGTTAATTTAAGGTTATTTGAACTTCGGTATAACGTATAAGTTAAGGTAAGCAAAGGTAAGATTGAGATATGTTGAGTTTTCGTAAGGTAGGCCTATAAGTCAGGGGAAGGTAAGTAAGATGGTGAGGTGAGGAACGTCATTATATGACATGACGGTCCACCCTGACCTTGCGGTCCACCCTAACCTTGCGGCTTGACTCTGGTGTGACATCGGTTGATATCTTGTGCAACAGATGCAACGGCGCTATAGAAATTACTAATTAAAATTAATTATAATAATTAAGTAAATAATGAGACCACTCATTATCCTTCTAGTTGATGTCTTTGGTCCTATAGGCCTACACGTTGTGTGGTCCTTCCTTATAAGGTTTCTCATCGTCTTCAAACTGAAGCCGCAGATAAATCTAATAAATTCTCCGCTTGATTGCGAGTCCTTCCGTCGACCCCGATAACAACAGGCCCCTCGTTTCTACCTTCGCCCGGAATGAGGTTACCAGGTGTGGTGCCCGATCGCTTATTGGCGAAGTCGGTTCCAACCGGGTCCGCTTTTGACACAAAGTAATATTATTATCTGCTGTAACGTAATGTAAATCTCTGAAATTTCTCAGCGCCACACAGACGTTTGCGTTAGGGAGAGTTGCTAATTCTGAACATTCTTGCCATGATCGTCGTCGTCGCCGTCGTCGTCATCATCACCACCATCACTATCACCACCACCGTCATCATCATCACTACAGCTACAATCATCACCACAATCATCATCAACATTACTGGTGGTGGTGACCATCATCATCATCATTGTAACATCGGTGAGACTTTGAATATCGACGGTTGGCTCTACGTGTGTGCTTGGGTCAAGCCACTGGTGACTCTTCCAGTTTACTGTGCATTGTTTTGCTAACTGATATAATAGGCAAGTGCTGAGAGCGCCTCTGATTTAGTTTTTATCTTTGAGCGGCTCTCTTTAAATTTTCAGTTGCAATAAATTACAGTGGTTAAATGAAATGAAGAAAAAGGAGAATAGCAGCCACTTAAGCTAGCCTTGACTCCCTTGAGGCAGCCATGGGTATGAAGTGCTAGCGATTTAATTTTGTTATCCTCAGCATATGAGGGTGGGTGGTCACTCCTGTCCCTCGCCGTCTCATCTTCCCACCGACAGTTTGCGGTCAGTTAACTCATTGTAACTGAGTTGGCTAGGTGGTGCAGGTGGAGCAGAAATCTCGAACTAAAAAATTTCTGCCCTGGGGAATCAAATGAACTCCGGAATAATGTGGTTTTGGCCCCTTTCGGTGCCAGATCAGAATCCGGGGAGGTCAAGAGGAGGAGACAGCACGGTGCTTCGAGTTGAATTTCAAAGAGTCCTGTAATTCTTCATGGGCGAAGTTTATACGAAACAATATTCAAACAGATGAGAAGATACGTTGAAAATTAGAGAGAAAATATTAATTGTATTGGCCGGTCTCTGTCTCTGTCTCGCTGTCGCTTTCTCCGTCTCTGTCTCGCTCTCTGTCCCTTTCTCTGTCTCTGACTCACTCTCTGTCTCTGCCTGTTTGTCTGTTTGTCCGTCTGTCTGTCTCTGTCTGTCTGTCTGTCTGTATCTCTGTCTGTCTGTCTGTCTGTCTATCTGTCTCTGTCCTGTCTGTGTCTCTGTCTGTCTGTCTGTCTGTCTGTCTGTCTGTCTCTCTCTCTCTCTCTCTCTCTTTCATACACCTTGAATGAATACTATTGGTTAGATCTTGCAATGCGGAAAGTACGGGTTCGATCCTCCTTCCTTGAGACGGTTAGGTCTGTAGTGACCGTATTCAGGTCCTCTACTCCCAATTGCTGAAGGCTATCGATTGATGCTTGTTACTTAGGTAGTGACACTTAATAAATACATAACAATAATAATATTAACATCGAACAACTTAGAAAAAGTTAAGAACAATTAAAAACGCTTTCTGTCGGTTGTTGTCATGACGCCGAAGCAAGAAAAAACAACATCGGCAAAACAGTTCTATTTTTAGAAAGAAATTCTCGCGTCCTTGTTACGTAAGCTTTCCATAATTCGTCGGAACATATTTCGCATGGTTCTGATTTGGCGTCATACCAGCAAGTTCATCCGAGGGCAGGGGGCGGGGATTAGCGGACTAGAGGGCGCGCCCGAACCTGGAAAACTGATCATGCTATTAGATGGAGTAGAATTGCGCCGGGGTCGTGACCCCCGTCGCATCCAATCAAAAGCATTTGAAAGACGGAAGTGGGGCATTTAACCGAAGCGTCGAAAGACTTAATGGGGTCGAGATTTTATGGGGTAACTTTGGCTCTGCTCCAATTTCCAAGAGAGTTGGTACGACTCGTTTCTGAACTGATAGCAGTGATCCCTGTTCTTCTTTTTCCTGTTGTTGTTGTTGTTGTTGTTGTTGTTGTTGTTGTTGTTGTTATTATTATTATTATTCAATTTTTATGCCTCAGTTTTCTGTATTATATATATTATTATTGCTATAAAAAGTAATAATAATAGTTATTAATATTATTGTCAATATTATTATTATTATTATTTTCCGTTGGCTACGAATACAGTACATAAAGGAACCCATCCATTAACAGTTCAATTAACATTGCGCCTCATAAACGCCAGTTCTTCTTGTTCTCGTTCTTTCGAACAGTTCGTCACACAGTCCAATTAGAACTTCCGTCGATTTCTGTTTAATTCAGTCCCATCATGCACCGGGCTTCCGGCGGCGCCTACGTCAATATGGCGGCGGTTGTTTGGGTTGCTGAGACCGGTGGAGAGGAGGTTGAATGAGGAGGATGAGGAGGAGGAACAGTTATTCTCTCGACGATCAGAGACAGTCGATCGAGATTTGAGATGGCGCTTTTTGAAGTGCACGTGGAGATCGTGGCGACATCTTTCGACGCAGTGGACGACGATGGATAGCCTGGAAAACAGTGCAATGCAAACTAATGTGATGCGATCCAATGTAATGAACAGCAGTGTAATGGCATGATCTAATGTGATGCATATGTAATTGAAAAGTGATGCGATATGTAATAATCACTTAATGTAATGATGTGATCCAATGTAATGAACAGGAATGTAATGATACGTGATGCACAAGTAATGGAATGTGATGCGAAATGTGATAAACATTTAGTGTAATGGCATGATCTAATGTGACGCATAGGTAATTGAAATGTGACGCGATATGTGATAAACATTTAATGTAATGATGTGATCTAGTCTAATGTGATTCAAGTGTAAATGGTGTCAGAAGACAAGAAAATGTAGTTTGTGGCAAAATAATGTTAAGCAATGTTGTGAGAGTAGTTTACAATTCCCTGTTCGCTCTTTCACGTTGTTTCGTCACATTCGAACACTCAGTAAATATCTGTTCTTACAAGCACTTCGAAATACGATACAACACAATACAAAATAATACGAAACATCACAATAGAATAGAATAAAATACAATACAATACAACTGTGAATTTGATCAGCTACCACATCCCCCCCCCTCCTGTTCAGAGGCAAACATTCATCTCGTGAGCAACAAGAAACATTAAGATTTGAGAACCGTGAAGACACTGGAAGCTAGTGGCTTTCAATTTCAACGATATACAGTAGCACTGTCCCCACTCCTTGGGACACACATCGCACCCAAACCCATTAGGCCGATTAGGGTCCCTATCACACCCAAACGTTTTGAAACCCGCCTCCAACACTGATGGTTTCTACTGTTAACGACGCTGTGTCATTGCGAGGATTATTAGCGTCGCACTCCTCCTTTATAGAAACTTCGGACTGGTGCCACCAGAAAACTGGAACACTGCAGTCTCTTATAACTCTAACTGTAGGCCTAAGTCTTGTACAGGGTGCAAGTGAATGGGAGGAGCACCGTTGAGTCTGCAACCAACATCCTGGTTCATCGAACCGAAACGGTTACTTCCTCATCTCTTAGATCGCTAATTCGACAGTCAGCCATCCGGAACGACACTTAATCGGCTGACGGTAGCTATTATCCTTCAGGGAAGTCTCACCCCTCGAGGATCAAACGAATGCCTGCCACCCCCAAGTGATGAGATAACGGATTAGGGCCGACTGAGTCCATGTTGTAAGTCAATTATATATGTGCTCGTGGGGGAAAGCGGATGAGTAGATAGATTAGCGAAATTGTTTGGCCTAATTATATCGTGTAGTTAAAGCTGTTACGACTTTGCTATTAAAGGTGCTTTAGATAGTATCTCGAGGGATTTTAGTACTTATTTAATTTTTATTTACTTTTAAAATAAATTTATGTGGCGTCGCTAAGGGAGACTGGCCAGATTTATGGCGAAGAGCCAAAAATGAGAAGCAATCAGAGAGAAATATAAGATTACATCACTGTCATCACTACCACAACCACCGCCACCACCATCATCATCATCGTCGTCGTCCTCGTCGTCGTCATCATCATCATCATCATCATCGTAATCACCATGATCATCGTCATCATCATCATCATCATCATCATTATCATGAATCGTCGTCATCATCATCATCATCATCATCATCATCATCATCATCATCATCATCATCATCATCATCATCATCATCATCATCATCATCATCATCATCATCATCATCATCATAACCATCATCATCATCATCATCATCATCATCGTCGTCATCATCATCATCATCGTCATCACAATCATCATTTCTCTACCAGCCATTTGGTAGCAAAGAGTGCGAGTTAAAGCAGGTACAAGTCATCTGCCATCCTACTTATCTTCCGTGGTTGCATCCTGTGCCTCTGCATGCTAAAGGTCGCTCCTCTGTTCCATCAGCATCTGCCGGAAAGTATCTTATTCCTGGCACACGTCGTGTCTCTGGCCGGCGTTCACTCACAGTTGCCGGTCCCTCCATCTGGAACTCTCTACCTCCTCATGTTCGCAACTCTCCTAGCAAGAGACTGTCTTTCGCTCTATATTAAAAACTTAGCTCTTCCAATCTGTCTATGTCTCTTTAGCCATGCTTCAGTGTGAACTTCTGAACTTTGTAAGGAGAACATTATCGAATTACAGTTGCATCGTGTACAATTACAATTACAATTGTAATGTATTGTAAAATACAGTTGTATTGTAACGCTCCTTTCACTAAGAAATCTGCATACACCTTTTACAAGCAACTGAAAACTGTTCTCAACTGTGGGAGTTGGACAGGAGCGCCTCTGACTCTGAGGAGGTATCTTGGAAGGGCGCTATTTAAGTCATTTGAATTAATTAATTAATTAATTAATTAATTAATTAATTAAGTAGTTGATAACGATGAATGGTCAGCCATTTCCCTCGCCGCCTGATCCTCCCACTTGCGGTAAATGCAAACTTAGGAGGTAGCTGAGTTCTCAAAGGTCATGACAAAGGTCATGACAACGACAGAGACCATATGCCAAATTAAGATCAACCAAGAAAATCTGGAACAAGTGGACAGTTACATGTACTTGGGTTCGAAAATCGATAGGGACAGCGACTGCGGGATAGAGATCAGGGTACGATTGGCAAAGGGATATGCTGTAGCTACAGACCTCAAAAAGATATGGAAAAGTCATGACATAACAAATGCAACAAAGATAAAGCTCTTGAGAACACTGGTATGGCCGGTGGCCTTATACGGCTGTGAGAGCTGGACACTGAGGAAGGAGGAGGAGAGGAGAATAGAAGCGTTTGAGATGAAATGTCTAAGGATGATCATGCAAATTTCGTGGATGGAAAAACGGACAAATGAATGGGTGCTGGAGGCTGCGGCCGTGGAGAGGAATTTGCTGAGAACAGTAAAAGAAAGGAAAATGATCTATTTTGGACATATCATGAGAAGGGAGGGAACATGTATAGAGAAGGAGATCATACAGGGCACGATTGCAGGGGATCGAAAAAGGGGAAGACCGAGAACGAACTGGCTGGATAACATAAAGGAATGGACTGGGTTGACACTGGAGGAAATGTTATAAGGTTGACGGAGGACAGGAAGCGTTGGAGGAACATCGTGCATGATGCGGCCGACTCTCGAATCGAGGATGGCTAGGAACAGAACAGAGTTCTCAAGGAGCGGAAGGTTTCAAACATCTTTATGACCTGGCGAGGATTTGACGCCCCGCCTCTCGGTGAGAGTCCAGAACGCTAAACACTTTTCCCTCGTCCTCCTCTTCTTCCTCGTCCTTATCCTCTTCCTCGTCCTCGTCCTCCTCCTTCTCCTCTTCCTCCTCCTCCTCCTCCTCCTCTTCCTCCTCCTCCTCCTCTTCTTCTGCTTATCATCATCATCATCATCATCATCGTCGTCGTCGTCGTCATCATCATCATCATCATAACCTTCAACATCTTATTCTTCTGCCATCGTACACTCCTTTATTTATATTGCTCATTTCAAAGCGTCAATCTCTTCCGAGCCGCTCAGTCGTTCTCCGACCGTTAGCATCAGTCGCGGATCTAAGCGCATCTCGACAGCGCCGCTCCTCCATACATTTCGTCGACGTCTCATTCGATTTTCGGAGGTTAAAGAGTTGAAAGCAGGAGGATGTTAGAGGGGGCGGGCCACGGCAATCCGGCGCATGGCAGGCCCCAAGTGAGGAACAGCAAAGGTCGAAGGTCGGCTCTGAGAAGGTTCGACCGACAGTACGAGACAGCCGACTAATAATTCACCGGCGAGCACAGCTGACGCTGTCGCTCTCCGACACGTAGCACCAGACATACGGAGGCGGACGGAGGAGAGGACTGCCAGACGGACAGCGGAAACAGGACACGGACATTAATAAAGCGGAGTTTCATATACATCTGTCAGCGGAGCTTGAGATATGCCTGCGTTGGCGGGTACTTTGTCGGCGTTCCTCGCCGTCGCTCAAGGTACCTACGCCGACGGTATCCGGCCGAGAATTACCCGTCGTTGCCTAAATCCAAGATACGCTGGAGAGGCATGGGTGGGGGAAAGTTGGGGGGGTGGAGGCGAACTGAGGGGAGGGGGAAGGATCACACGCAAGTTTTGTGGGTCTCCGGATGAGGACCGATGTTTACGACAGGACGGATCTTAAGACCCGGTCCACGGACCAGAGTTGAATTGTTAGGACGGCCTGAGTTTGAAACTGGGTTAATTAATGAGGTCACGGGGTCAAAGGGCAGGACCAGCAAAGAGGTCAACCGTCAATGACGTGTATTCATCGTGGTCGTGACCTTCAAAAGGATCCGTGACCTTGAAGAGAGAGGACGATTTAGTTGGTCTGTTTATTGAGGTACAGGTCGCATCGAGAAGTTGAAAGAAGATTAGATGATTAACTTAACAGTGATTAGAACTAATCCAATTCTATCCAATCAAATCAAATCTGTTGCATCAATCAAGACTGGCAATCCTTTGGTAAGTTGTTTAACGTCACTGTGTCATAACAAAGATGATTAACGTCTCCCTCCTCCTTTCTAATGGCTTCGGACTAGCACTACCAGTGGCGGAGCTTAATTCGTTGGAAGAGGAAAAGAAGAATAATTATGAAACGAAGAAGATGAAGAGGTGGGAAGAAGAACAGCAGTTCCTGAGAGGCAACCATAGGCGTAGACTCTGGAAGGGGGGGGGCAGGCGGGGCACGTGCCCCCAATAATTGAGATGGATTGTACATCTAATGCAAGAAGTATAGAAGGAATAACCAAATCCCTCTCCAATATTTTGGGCAAGTTTACGCCAGTGGAGGCAACTATGGGAATGAACTGTTACAGCCTTCATTTTTCTCAAGCTCGGCATATGAGGGCAGGTAGCCAGCCCTCTCCTTCGCCGGATGATCTTCCTGTCGACAGTGTACGGTCAGTGTACTCATTATAGTTGAGTTGGCGCTAGAGGGTGTAGGTGGATCAGAAATCTCAAACCAAATTTCTGTCCTGGCGGGGATTTGACCCCCCGACCTTCGAATGACTCTTAATAACGGGCGTCAGGAATTGGATGATGATAACGACAACGAATATGATGATGAAGATTATAACGAATATATTTGTCGTTACCGAGAATCAATTCCAGAAATATCAATTAAAATCTTTCTTTTCCTTCGCTCACGTTCTCAAAAGGAATCACGGATGTCAAATGTTGGAGCCTAAGTGAAGATTAAAGATCGATAAGAGAAATTACTTACTGGCTGAGTCAGGGTAGCTGTCCGTTCCGGGGTAAGTGCCGCCCCCTCGCGACAGATTGAGACGGGGACTGTAACTGTACTGTAAACAGAATGAACACAAACAGACCGTAATGTAAAGTAACGATGTATATAATATATATGTATATGCATAGACAATCAAACATATTTCTAATGTAGGCTAATCGTGATGAAACGTAAAGATATACATCAGGGTGGTGTACCACACGAATATCTATCTGTCTGCCTGCTTGTCTGTCTGTCTGTCTGTCTGTCTGCTTGTGTGTATGCCTTATATAGCGCCCTTAGAAGCTTTGCTACATATTTTTAACTGCCTGTGTTGTGGAAGCTCAATAGTGTAGCGGTTATAACGTGCTGTACGTCAATCGAGAGGTCGGTGGTTCAAATCCCATTCAGGGCAAAAATTTGGTACGAGATTTCTGCTCTATTTGCACCCCTAGCCAACTCAGCTATAATGAGTACACTGCAGATGATCGTACGTTGTCGGTGGGAAGATGAGACGGTGAAGGAGAGGACTGGCCATCCATCCTCATATACCGAGGTTATAAGAAAACTATGTCGCTAACACTTCATACCCATGGCTGCCTCTGGGCTAGGCATAAACTTCTATATAGAAGTCTATGGGCTAGGTTATGAAACTGCTTTTCTCTTCTTCTGTGGAAGCACAGAATTTACGAGCACGGACGGTAATAGCAGCTGTTAGATGGTTTATGAGACTATGATCGACCACTGTGTACAGAAGACGCGTGCAAAGCCATGCATGTATGTATGCATGTGTGGATGTATGTGTGGAGGTATGTGTGGAGGTATGTATGGATGTATGTGTGGAGGTATGTGTGGATGTATGTGTTAATATGGTTGGCTCGTGATGCGGATCATGGTTTTAAGAAAGAAAGTTATAAGGTGGGCGAATGTCAGGTACATACCCCTCTACCCTGGCCACTCTCCATTAGCAAGACAATGCTATTGGGGTAAACTTATCTGATCCTCGGGTAAATAGTAACAATGACGATGACGATGATCATCCTATATAATCCAATCTAATCACAATCCTGTCTATTTATACCTGGTCTGATCTAATCTTAACGCAGAACCTGTTAACCGTCTTAATCATAAAGTACAAAGAACCGATCGACGCCGCTTCTAATTCAAAATCACATTCCGAATTCACGAACTGATGGACGGAAACAGTTCTCTCTGCACTCCATCCACGGATACTATGACTCCTGCTACGTTTCATCCCCGAACCTACCACTTCGCATACTCTGGTGGTGCCAGTACCAGGCCTGAGTAAAAGAGGAGGACAAGGTCAGCGAACCTTACAGCCACTAGATGTCGTTAAACACTGAGAACTACTACTGGACTTCTATATAAGTGTTGGGCTCTCAGACCTCATATATTATACATCACTAATATATATATATTATATAAATATATATATATATATATATAGAGAGAGACACAGAGAGAGACAGAGACAGAGAGAGAGACAGAGAGAGAGAGACAGATACAGACAGACAGACAGACAGACAGACAGACAGACAGACAGACAGACAGACAGAAAGAAAGAGACAGACAGACAGACAGACAGGCAACAAATAGAAAGACATTCAGAAAGACAGTCACACAGAAAGAGAGACAGACAGACAGACAGACGGACAGAGACAGAGACAGAGACAGAGAGTGAGAGCATTGTGTATGCAGGATGCCATATACATACATGTATATACAGCCAAACATAGTCCTATTTATCGACGCCTTGTTACATTTATCTATATAGTCGCATTTAATTAGACGGCTCCCTGGTTGCCCATCCGCATCCCAGATAGAGTTTCAGAGGCTGAGCTGAACAGCCAAGTCATCCATCACCCAATATAGCAAGCTCCCGCATCTGAGGCCCAGAACTTGTCACGGGTCCCTGAACTTGACCCTTGACCCTAGGCACAAGCTTTGCCCGCGATTACAGCGACCTTCCTCTTCACGCTCACTTATCTTACTTCCGCCTGACTTGTTCTACCCAGACTTATCCCTCTCATTCCATGCACATTCATTACTGACAGTTTTCAGGTCTAAAGGTCATCACCACCCTGTATAATTCTGACACGGAATCTGTAGCAGACATATTCTAATCCAAACCAATGTAATCATAATGTCCCAAGCATCATCGATGGAAGCGCAGAGTGGAATCGCATTAATAACTTATATAATACATTGGAAATGCTAGGTCGACATCCGATAGACGTATACATGTACATAATGCGATAAAGGGAGACGCGGTGGTGTAGTGGTGTAGGTCGGTGCCTTGTAACCGCAGGGTCGCAGGTTCGAATCCACCTCAAGCCACTGCGTAGCGACCCAAGTGCTTCTGAATCATTGCTTCAATCTTATCGACTGTCTACGAAATTACGGCACTCTTATCTCCAGTATTATTATTAAAACACTATCAACAGTTATTGTATTTAATAATTCCCTCCCTAAAAAAGTTCAGAATTTCACGTTGACGCCGGACAAATAATTATCAAGATCCGTGAGAAGAGCAGTCCCTTAAGCTAACCACGAGAAACAGTGATGGATATGAGATGTTAGCGACTTCGTTTTCTTAGCCTTGGATTACAGGAGGGCCGATGCCCAGTCCTCTCCTGCGCCTAATGATCTTCCCACCAGTGGTTAAAGTGGTTTGGATGAGCAGAACTCCAAAGAAGAGTTTTATTGGAACGCATCCGTGAGAAGTGGGAATGCCGTTCCCTCGCATTCCCACCCACTTTAAACGCTGCTTCCCACGCATTCCCACCCACTTTAAATGCTGCTTCCCACGCATTCCCACCCACTTTAAATGCTGCTTCCCACGCATGCTTCCCACGCATTCCCACCTACTTTAAACGCTGCTTCCCACGCATTCCCACCCACTTTAAATGCTGCTTCCCACGCATGCTTCCCACGCATTCCCACCTACTTTAAACGCTGCTTCCCACGCATTCCCACCCACTTTAAATGCTGCTTCCCACGCATGCTTCCCACGCATTCCCACCTACTTTAAACGCTGCTTCCCACGCATTCCCACCCACTTTAATCGCTGCTTCCCACTGACCGTCTACGCACTGTATACTCATTACAAATGAGTTGGCTAGGGGTCGCAGGTGGAGCAGAATTCTAGAACCAAATTTCTGCCCTGGCGGGGATTTGAACCCCCACCTATTGAGTTATAATAGTACAACGTTCTAACCACTACACTGAGGAGGTAGAGAGTTCCAGATGGAGGGACCGGCAACTGTGAATGAACGTCCGCCAAAGACAAGACGTGTGCCAGGAATAAAATACTTTCCAGCAGATGCTGATCGAAGAGAGGAGTGGACATTAACAGAGCCACAGGATGGAACAAGTTGGATGGCAGATGACTTGTGCGTGCTTTATACACGAGGAGTGCCAGCTTGGAGCGGGTACGCTCACAGACAGGAAGCCAGTGTAGGGAACGAAGGTGTTATACAGTCTCGGCACGAGAGTCTAAGTATGTATTTATGTATGTATGTAGGTTTGTAGGTACATATGTACATAGGTACATATGTACATATGTAAGTATTAATGTATGTATTTGCATGTGTGTATATATGTATATGTATGTATGTATGTATGTATGTATGTATGTATGTATGTATGTATGTATGTATGTATGTATGTATGTATGTATGTATGTATGTATGTATGTATGTATGTATGTATGTATGTATGTATGTATGTATGTATGTATATATATGTGTGTATTTATGTATGCATGTGTGTATGCATGTATGTATGAATGAATGCTTGTATGTAAGTATGAATATGTGTATGTATGATATAATCTTATCTGATCTGCTTGTAGACTATATGATCTGATATTTTCTTATGACTTCTATATCCATGTTAGATAATACATTCACTCTCATAATCGTAATCGGTTACAGAAGTCCAGTCAAAATTGAGTGGATTGCAATGTGATGTAGTTGAGTCCAGTGCAGTATAAAGTAGTTAATAGTGTAGTTCAAGTGTATACTTTATTAATGTAGTGTATCTTGGGGTGCGTCATAGTGTAGTGGTTAATGTGCTGGACTGTCAATCGAGAGAGAGATCGGGGTTCAAATCTCCGCCAGGACAGAAATTTAGATCGAGATTTCTGCCCCACCTGCATCCCCCACCCAACTCAGCTATAATGAATGCATTGACTGTACACTGTCTGTTGGAGATGAGACGGCGTGGGAGCGGACTTGCATACCGCCCTCGTATGCCGAGTCTAAGAAAATGACGTCGCTACCACTTCGTATTCATGGGAAGGCTCAGTGAAAACTTAAGGTACTATTCTGCGTCTACTTTTATTTATAGGAATATTGTAAGACCTAGAAAAGGTGTCGAAGGGAATGTTCTTACTGCATTTTTCAACACAGTGTAGTGTATTGATCGTAATGTACACGATATAGTGCGGGTTTTTGCAGGGTGTGGTGGTGTCAAATTGCCGCTTTTTTCTCTAGCGTTTCGTTTGGGATCAATTAGTCGTTGGTCACATGCGGATTGTGCTCATTCTGACTTCTAATTTGAACTGGTATGCTTCCTTTTAATTATTTCAGTTATTTCGACCCCTTTTCTGAATGTTTTGATTGACATTCGGACGCATATTAATTACCACGCGACTGTGAACTCGTCCATTCTAAGGGGTTTCAGGATACTAACTGCGGAACGCTAGGTTCCATACATACTGTACATACGTATACATACTGTAACATACATACATACATACATACATACATACATACATACATACATACATACATACATACATACATACATACATACATACATACATGCATGCATACATACATATATTTTTCTTTATTCGTGACTCCCTCCACTGGCTTCCTGCCAAACAGAGAATTCAGTTCAAAACCATCACCCTCGTGCGCAACTGTCTCACTGGGTTTGCTCCGTCTTACTTAATGAATTTCTGCACCCCGGTTTCTTCCCTGCCTGAGAGGGCCTCCTTGCGATCCTCGGCCCGTGGCCTTATGGTTGTTCCGCGTATGCACTCTTCCACGGCCCAATCCAGGAGTTTTGCCTATGTGGGTCCTTCAACCTGGAACAGTCTTCCCCAGACCCTCCGCCAGGAGCTTCTGGTCCTCTCTCCTCTCTAGTTCCGTAGACGCTTGAAAACCTTTCTGTTTGCCAGTTTTGGCAGTGATGTGGGTCGAGAGCGCCGCTGATTTGAGTGGCGCTATATAAATTTTCAATTACAATTACAATTACAATACATACCTACATACACACATACATACATATATATATACCCACATACATACACACAGTTTAATACCCTCATCCTCATGCGCATCTATACCTCACTGCATGGGTCTGCTCCGTCTTACCTAATGAATTTTTGCACCCCGGTTTCTTCCTTGCCCGTGAGGTCTTTCCTGTGATCCCCGGCCCCTTAATGGCTGTCCCTCGTATGCCCTCTTCCACGGCACAATCCAGGAGCTTCGCCTAAGTGGGTCTCTCTGCTTGGAACTGTTTCCCATTGTCTCTCCACCAAGTGCTTCTTGTCCTCTCTCCCCTACAGTTCAGTAGACGCCTGAAACATTCCTTTTTCCCTGCGCTGGCATTGAGCTGAGTGGCGCTATATAAGTGTTCGGTTACAATTAATACACGCAAACAGAAATACATACATACATACACACATAGGCGTAATCTGTGGGGGTACGAGGGGTACCCGTGCCCCCACTTTTCGGACCGGAGGTACCGTACCCCCCAGTGCCAATCAATATTTTGCAATTTGCCTTCCCAGAGATCGCAATCTCCACCTTCGTCATGTATGTCAGAAATTGGTACCCCCACACTTTTTAGACCAAAGCTACGCCCCTGCATACACGTATACATACATACATACATACATACATACATACATACATACATACATACATACATACATACATACATACATACATACATACATACATACATACATACACGTATACATACATACATACACACATACATACATACATACATACATACATACATACATTCATACATACATACATACATACATACATACATACATACCTACCAACATACATACATACATACATACATACATACATACATACATACATACATACATACATACATACATACATACATACATATATACATACATACATAACTACCAACATACATACATACATACATACATACATACATACATACATACATACATACATACATACATACATACATACATACATACATACATACATACCTACCAACATACATACATACATACATACATACATACATACATACATACATACATACATACATACATACATACATACATACACACATATATGCATACATGTATACATACGATAATTGAGTATTATGCAGTTATGTTTCGGAGGCAGAGTAAATCAAGTGTGTTTACGGAGTGATTGAGAGAGAGAGATAGCGACAGACAGAGAAAGAGACAGACAGACAGAGCAAGGGAGATAGAGAGACGTTTAGTTCCCTCTGTGGAGTGTCATCTGATTATGGTAATATCCGGATCAGTCTAGAGGTCATGAGCGTCTCTGAAAAACCGGCTAATTATTGGGCGAGTCACGAGTTCGATTTTCACACGCACCAGAGCCTATGAGAAAGACTTAGAGATAGAAAACAGACGACATATCATCTATTCAACAATTACGATTTCAAATAACAACTACAGCAGCACATATATACAATACTCAGACATAAAATATGATCTAGTATTTATATTTATATATATATATATATATATATATATATATGTAATAGCATGTATATATATATATAATAGTATGTATAGGAATATATATATATATACATATGTGTGTGAATATAAATGTGTTTATTAGCACATGTATGCATGTGTCCATGGATGTGTACATATATATTCATGTTTGTTCATGAAATCTATACGTAAGTTGTACAAAAATGGGTCACCTTATAATTCTGTTTACTGAACCTATAGTCATGCGAGTGGTTAGTATTTACAAATACCACATCCTACTATACCATGCACTATGCCACGCACTACTATGTACTATACTTTACTATATGATGCCATATGCAAAATCACATACCAAACTATACCATATACTATGCTATGCCATGCACTACACCAAGTACTATATGCCTTTTCCGTATTATATACTAGATAGGCCTACTATACCATAAACTATACTATACCATATACATGTGCTATTACATATGCCATACCATTATATACATTGCCATTAACTATGCCATGACATGTGGTGTACCATATACTATAACATATACTATGCTATATACCATAGTATACTCTATACTTTACCAGAAATAGTACACTATACCTTACCGTACGAAACCGCAGAATACAACCTCTGCCAGATCACGGAATATCATATCATCATACATACCACGAAATGTCGCAGCATGCTGCATTGCTTGGCATATCTTATAGTACTCTTGAAAATAAACTGTTTCCTGTGGCGTGCTTTAACTAATTTCCATACATGACGAATTTCTATAAAAATTGAGAAGCCTTTTGAGTTTCAACGAGGGAGACACACGCACTCACACGGGCATACACACACACACACACACACACACACACACACACACACACACACACACACACACACACACACACACACACACACACACACACACACACACACACACACACACACACACACACACACACACACACACACACACACACACACACACACACACACACACACACACACACACACACACACACACACACACACACACACACACACACACACACACACACACACACACACACACACACACACAAACAAACACACACACACAAACAAACACACACACACTCACACACGCTCACACACGCTCACTTACATGTGCACGGGCCCAAGCACACACGCACACACGCACACACACACACGCACGCACACATACATACACACGCCCATACATATGATGTCGTCTTGTGTTAGAGTGCTATGTTAAACTCACAAATTCAAAACCAAACTCTCACTTTCTCCCCGTACATCCGAAAACCATCGCCATGAAATTGCTAAAACCACCCTCGCCCCCAAGTATCCTCTGCCCCCCCCCCCTCCGTTTCCTTCCCTCTCTGTGGTCTCCCAACAACTGTATCTCGTTTCGTATTCGGTTCCATTGGCAATCCCTCTGACTGGTGCCCCACGCATATAGCCTTTAAATATAGAACTCTTGAAATGTCGAGTTTAACAGGTCCATGTTCCTCTAACTTGACGGAGCGCTAGCTATTAAACTTGTGTGTTGCGCTTTGCTTTTCAATAGAGCCTTAGAAATTTCGAGTTTACCGGATCTACCGGATCTACGGTGGAGTCAGTATACATCCCCATCCTGCAGCACTGCTAGGCCTATAGCTTGCACTTCGGCACGAGTCGAGGTTCGTCAGTCTATGAAAATCGGTTAGTCAGAAGTTGCACTTCGGTTGACATCGCTTTAAGTGTTTCTATATATAGATCGCTGTAATTATATATATCTGCTCAACGGGATCCAGAGTTTAACGACATCTTATGGCAACAAAAGTCGTTGACGACGACAGAAACCATCTTGAAGAGTTCGCATAAAGCTGCCATGGTGGCAGAGGCAGACGCCAGGTTGTTACGGCAGTGAGTAGGAACATGTACCATGTCCTTCGTGATCTCTTTCCACCGATGATTGTTCGAGGCTACAACCTACGGACGCGCCCACATAACTTCGAACTACCGAAGAAAGACAATCGAAACTTCATCACGAGAGTAGTTTATATAGACGATAGTTCCGAGCATTGCCCTTTGTTGATCCGATTGAATGTTCATTTCCCTTTCTTTTCTTAATTTGTTGTCCTGGTTGCGGTAGGACAACACATTTACTCAATAAACGAATATACATACATACTCTATCTATAGTCGGTCAACTACGTTCTCCCACATTTATATAACAATGCTTATGTACGTTTTAAAGGTGTTTAAGGATAGCGTTTAAACTAATAGAGTAGGCGTACCCAGTGCCCTATGGTGCTTATCACAAGGACTGGAAGCGGTTCACCATAGAAATGTTGCGTCCGTTTGTGTTGTGTTACATTTAATTATTTCATATATTATTGTATCATATTATACTATTAAATATAATGAAATGTTGTATTGTATTGTACTACGTGATAATATTGCATTGCATATTCTATTATTGTATTAAGTATTGTATTCCTTTATATTATGTTGGGGCGGGGAGATGGTTGAATGGTAACACCAGGTTATCCCATTACCTTTCTATGGTTGTGCCTGAAACTAGAGCTAGCTGTCCTAGTTAGCTACTACGGTTGAAGGCTACATCCCATGCATGCACTGTGAGGGAGGGTGCCGAACCGGCACCCTCCCTCACAGAGCATACATGGGACGTAGCCTTCAACCGTAGTAGCCAATAATAAGTCTGCCAATCGTGGCTTATTTCAGAGATTAAACTCCGGGTAGCACTGAAGTGCTGCAATTCAAACTGCCAGCGGTGGTAAAAATTTTCATTCGATAAATTCACTAAAAAAATGAACAGAGTTGAAATCATACGATCGATTGTACAATAGAGCGACCGTATGGGACCTTCTAGTAGGGGTGACACACATTAAAAATGGCAGCAAAACGATATGAAAGTCTATATGACTTCACTTCTGTGTCACTTCCTGAGATACTCTTGGGTAAAATTTCCCTCAACGGTAAGTTGTTCAGTTATGCAAAGCTGAACTCAGAATCGTTTGGGGATCCATAAATGTTCATCTATATTTACAGTTGAATAGGCCCTATACGATATTGCCCTCCTTCCAAATGTCAGAAATGCACACCCGACCATTCGTGCGACAGAGCGTCTATGGCTCTGAGCAATTGTGAGTGAAGAACTTGCTCAAGGTCAATACACCGACGGATGATGATGATGATGATGATGATGATGATGATGATGATGATGATGATGATGATGATGATGATGATGATGATGATGATGATGATGATGATGATGTTGATGATGATGATGATGATGATGATGATGATGATGATGATGATGATGATGATGATGATGATGATGATGATGATGATGATGATGATGATGATGATGATGATGATGATGATGATGATGATGATGATGATGATGATGATGATGTTATATAAGCGTTCTCTGTCGTACAACTAGCATTAAAAATTTAGGTTAGTTGACGAATATTTTAGACACCTCTAAAACGCGAGCATCTGACTCTTTAATATTAGTTTCTTTAAACGGCCATTCATTGGAACGCAGTAATGTTCTCGTAGGATGGATCCATTCATTGTCTTCATTGATCAAACTGTGACATCCAAGTAATATAGACAGATTTTTGTTGACGATTTCTGTTGACGGGGTATGGAACTTCTATCTATATATCCGATATCCGTCGCTAATATCCACCGTCGATTTTGTTAACTTAACTCGTAGACTTTCGAAAATGGCACATATCCAAGTGCGCCGTTGTGAGCGTCAAAATTAGGGTTGGAAATGCACGAAATATGATTAAATACAGAGTCCACTTAAATGGATCGATATATCAACAAAATCGATGTTAGCCTATGGAGAAATCTCACAGTAAGAACTGCTCTTGATGACGTCGAGTATTTTCGGTTGCTGGATCTTGCGCTATAGAAGTTGTTTTAGACATTGGCGTTATAGATTTTGCTAATTAATAATACTAGGCTGTGTTATGTGAAGCATTATCTTGCAGTGTATTGCATATTATTTTGTTTGGTGTTGCATTGCATTAACCTACATTGCATTTTATAGTTTGCATTGCATTGTATCCATGTATTTCGATCACATTGCTAACATTTATATAGCGCTCGCCTTTCCAGATGCTTAGACTTCTTTTCCGTAAAACATTTCGACGTATACGTGACTAAGAGGGAAAAGGAATCGAACTGTGAACCGAAGTGTTTGTTTTTGCAAGTGAAGATTAACGACTGCCTCACCCGACAGCTAATGGCCACGACCGTACATTAAAGCTTTAGAATATATACATGCATATAACATATATATATATATATGTATATATATATATATATATATATATTATGATACCATATATTCAGTGTTATATATATATATGCGATAATGTTTCTTCCGATATACATATAACGTGTATATTAGAAGAGAAGAAGAATCGCAGTCCCTTGCGCTATCCTGAGAGGTTGCAGCCATTGGTATGAAGTGTTAGCGAATGCATTTTCTTAGCCTCGGCATACGAGGGGTGGCCAGTCCTCACCGTCGCTGTCTCATCTTAAGTTGCATATAGCCTATCGTTGTACAGTATACACGTAATTAACATTGACCCCAAGTCCATACAATATAATACAATAATAGAATACATCACGACTGTAATTTGATATTGACCTCTTCATATAAGTTCAAGAGTGCACATTGAAGCGGGGCAAACATTAAGAAGTGCGGACTGCATGATGGTCTCCGTTGCACGCTTAATATCACAGACCATACGGTTGTGGGTTCGACTCCGTGTAAGTACCCTATATAGGTAGGCAGTTTGCACACACGTGCCTTTGCAACCAATATGTAGTAAAATAAACGACCTAAAAGCTAAACTTTGTTAGATATTAACTACAAATTAGTCTACATTATTATTCAGTGTTAATTCAGTGTTTATTCTTGTGGCCGTCAGGGCTGTTGAAGCCCACCTTATATGGCTTCAGGCATTTTGTACCCATACGATTTTGCCTCTCGCAGTTAGTTACGGTTGCTGTTTAACTACGCTGTGTCATAACAAGGTTGATTAGCGTCATCGTCCTTTATTTATCTTTGTGACTGGCGCTGCCAAAGTACGAGATGTATATATAGCAGTGGATGAGTACGTTTTAAAGGTGTCCAAGTTGACGTCGTCCTAAAGATATCCATTCTTTAGCAATGACTTTCTCATATATTCGGTGTTTATCAGCATCTTGTGCCCGTCAAGGCCGTTCACTGTGAACTCGTGAGGCATATACGTCAATGAATTAAGATATTATACAGAAAATGAACTAGCGATTACTCGTATTTTAAAATATATAACGTAAGTTGAATGCGTTTTAAAGGTGTCTAAGCAGATGTTTCTCTGAGAACTGTCACTATTTAAAACGAACATTGTCACAGAATTTTATCACTAATAGTATTAGTATACATTTTTTAACGATATCGTTTGGGTTCATCGGCCGTTAAAGCTGACTTGATCCTACTTCCGTTCAATTTCTTGAACCACCACGTTTTTCCGCAAAAAAACGTCAAATCAAATCGAATCAACCAACGCGTGTCAATCGAATCAATTAACCCACGCGACTTCAAAACCTCATTGATAACCTCATTCCCAGCTCTGCATCGTCTTCCTAACCCTCATTCACATACAAAATTAACAAACATATGGATCATAAGTTTAGCGACATCTTTTGGCAACAAAGACCGTTGACGTCGATGGAAATTTTTTGGCATAAACAGCCTATAACTTAGAGAGTTTAGGTTAGTTGCTTTTTAACGACATATTATGTTATAAAAAAAGATGATTGGCGCGCCCTACTTCTTTATCCATGCTTCGGAATGGAACTGCCAGACTATAGCCTATATACGACCAGTGGCGGAGTTCTATATTACAAACTTTCCTTTGATTAGCTTATGTAGCAAAATTATAATTCCGTAACAGATGCCTAGTTTTCATTACGAGAACCAACTTTTCCAGCCAGTTAAAAGTATTTTATAATATATGTTTATATAGCATACATTTAACACTTTTTCAAGGTATCCAATTACACGTCGAAGTAAAAGGCGGTGCCTTGACTGTAACTACCTATATGACAATGAAGCATTATTAGTTGTATCCAGTTTAAACACAATATTTGGCTGCCAAAACCGTTACCTTAACTTGACTGGTTTTCTATTACGACCTCAATGTGTTTAATAATAATAATAATAATAATAATAATAATAATAATAATAATAATAATAATAATAATAATAATAATAATAATAATAATAATAATAATAATAATAATAATAATAATAATAATAATAATAATAATAATAATAATAATAATAATATTCGTTTAATATCTTCAAACTGACAACAACGCAGTATGATTACAAATCAGTATGAACGGATGATCACAAGTTATTACAGGAGTCGAATTTAACTGCATACGGCAGCCATGCAAGGCGCCCATCACGTCCTACATCTCATTTTAACAAACGCGCCATCTCGCGAATGAAAGACTGAGTGGACCTAAATTTGGGAGGGTTGCAGGAAGCGATCCCGCTACCTACTGTACTTCACGCCAGTGATGTTACCACTACTCTAAGGACCCCCCTGTTTAACGCCGCTATAATAGATGCGTAATGCTGAAGATAATTTGGGTGGCCCTACAACTTTATCCAGACTTGGAACCGGAGTTGTAACGATATAAAGCTTCTCCAAAACAGAGTCTCCCCAGGGCTGAAATAATGTCTCGCCATCCATCTATCTATCCATATTTCCATCCGTTGAGGTTATTTTTTATCCATCTATCCACCAATCATCCATCCATCCAACCATTCATCCATCCATCTATCTATCTATTTACCTATCTACCCATCTATCCATTCATCCTTCCATCTCTCTATCCATATTTCCATCTATCAATATGTCTACATATCCTTTTCACCTATCCATCCATCCATCCATCCATCCATCCATCCATCCATCCATCCATCCATCCATCCATCCATCCATCCATCCATCCATCCATCCATCCATCCATCCATCCATCCATCCATCCATCCATCCATCCATCCATCCATCCATCCATCCATCTATCTATCTATCTCTCAATGTTTCCATCTATCTATCGGACTATGTATCTGCCTATTGACATATCTATCCATCTATCCAGCTATCTATCAATAAATCAATCTATGAATCTGTCCATCCATTTATCTTTCTATCTATCTACCTACCTGTCTATTTATCTCTCTATCTATCTCTCTATCTATCTACCTATCTATCTACCTATCTATTCGTTTATCATTCACCATCTATCCATCCATCCATCTATCCGTCAATACTGTTAATTCATCGATTTACCAGATAATCCCTGTCGCTGATTGGAGAAGAATCATTTTCGTTGCTCGTATCGTCATCCTCCTCGTCCTCATCCTCACCATCAGCAGCCATTGACGAGCATCCTCCTCCTCCAGCAGTGGTGCCTCCAGCCCTCAGAGCAGCAGCCGAGGCCAGCGCAGAGGACGAGATCGTAGGACACGGCCTGTTGTTGCCCTTCCCCGTTCCCTGTAGCATCTCCTCGAGGGCCTCGATGTAATCGATGGCGTGACGGAGGATTTCGACCTTTGGGAGTCTCTGACTGGGATTGGGACAAGTCCTCTTCTTCAGGGTCTCAAAGGCCTCGTTCACCTTCCTCAGACGTCGCCTCTCCCTCATCGTTGCCGCCTTTCGACGGTCCACAGCAACCGACTTCCGCTTGCAAGCCTTGCACGCCCAGACGAGACACTGCCGGTCGGCAGAGTCACCATGGCAACCGGGGGCAAGGACGTGCGGTGGGTCGGATGGTGCAACCCCTCCGAGGTCGGGTCGAAAGGTCGTTGAGTCGTCGCAGTCCGTTGGTTCGGTCTTCGTACCCGAAGGACTGGGGTTCGAATCTCTTGTGGGACGTCGTCGAGTCACAGAGGACTTGGCCTTGACCGTCGGATCACCGCAGACGAGTTCCTCACATCGGGTCATGAACCCGCCGACTACGTCGTGACCTTTCGCGACCTGACCCAGATACCCGACGTCGTGGTCAGGAGTGTTCGTCGAGGGGCTGCTCGTCGACGAGGAGGGTGGGAGAAAGCGCAGGGGGTCCGGTTCGAGCACAGGGGCACGAGGGTATGGAGGCTCATAGCTCGGGATGAATGCGTTCACCCCTTCCTTTGGGGTCAGTCCGTTCTGGATGTACCCGCGTCCGTAGAGAGAGGTGTAGTGCGCCCCCTGTGGAGGGGCGAAGAAACCGCCCCCGAAGACACCGCACGATTGCGGGAACGACAAACATCCGGGCATCTGCGTGCTGTCAGGCGCGGCGTAGCGCATTTCCTGTAGAACCGGAAGTGGGGGTAGGACTCCTTCCGGTTGCGAGCGGTGCTGAAGGGTATATCCGGTGAACGCGCCGGCGCCCGGAGGGGCGATGTTTATTCCCCCGCCGGAACCGGAAATCGGTTCGAATCGGCAGCTTCCCATGTCGGCCATCATTGCGAGTGACGTCACTGATGTCGTTGATCGTGTTCCGGTGATCGTTCAGCGTCTGCTTCTCATCATCATCATCATTAGCACTTCGTTTAACATCGTCGACGCTCAAACTCCGCAGCCGTCCTGCCTCATCAGCCGCCTGCTGGCATCAGCGGCTTTCTGTACAACTGGTCCTGTCAATCATTCTGCCAATCAAGCCACTTCCAGCCAATGGAGTTGCAGTCCGCCAATGAGGCCACGCCCACATACACATTTTTTGACGTGCGCATCGGTCTGGAAATTTACCTCGCGCCTTTTTCTCAATTCTCTTTGACTACAGCTTAGAAGTAAAGTGATGTAACAAACGCTTACATGAACAAACACCCTATCTGCCTGTTCACAGGTATCATCTTTGGATCTTGACCTGGAACCGAACGTGACCTCCTAACCTGCCGACCCATTTGTATTTCGATTGAGCTCCTTTGAATAATTTGGCTGCCATGATTGAGCTTTCGTTGGGCGCTTTAGAAGTCTTGAGATTACGACTACGATTACGAAAGGACAGTGAGTGCAATATAACAACAATAACAACAACAATATTATTAATAATCACAATTATGATGTTGTTGCTGTTGTTGTTGTTGATGATGATGATGATGATGATGATGATGATGATGATGATGATGATGATGATGATGATGATGATGATGATGATGATGATGATGATGATGATGATGATGATGATGATGACGATGATGAAAACACTGCACCATACTATACTACATCATTTCACAATATGCTATACTACGATACACTAGATAAAACAACGTTACACTACACGATGCTACACTACGCGACAACTGTACTATAATCCGATGCGAAACAATACAATGTAATACATCAAACTACTCTAAAACTACACCGAGCTATTTCAACAATTCAACGCTATGGAAATGATCGATGTGCTGTCAACAGCTTAATTAGCGAAGTCATAATTAATTAATTAAGTTATCTCCATAAACCTTTGAGTTCATTGCGTACAATAGCAGCTTAACAACCGCTAAGACCTGACAGTTAACCTGTTCCTTTTCAAAATTTATCTACGCACATTTGCATTTGAATGTCTATAAGGTCAACTGCAGACACTTCTTAGTATGTTAAGACATTCTTTATGATACGACATTCCATTGAGTTTGCGACGTCGCAGATTACTATCAACTGGTGGCGGATCCAGCTTTGAAGCCGATGGGTAATTCCCCAGCGTAAGATGTATGTATTATGCCTTAGGTGTGCTCGATGGTGTAGTGGTTAGCGCGTGGGACTGTCAACCGAGAGGTCGGGGGTTCAAATCCCCGCCAAGTCAGAAATTATGTTCGATATTTCTGATCCCTTTGCGCCCCCATAATCAACTCAGCTATAATGAGTACACTGACTGTACACTGTCGTTGGGAAGATGAGATGAGGAGGGAGAGGACTGGGTATACCCGCCCTCGTGTGCCTTAGGCTAAGAGAGTTAAGTTGCTAACGCTTAATACACGTAATTACCTCAAAGATATCTTACGGACGCCTCCGTTTCTACTCTTATTTATAGGAGCGTTTGAAAATTTAGAAAAGGTGTTTAATTTGCTGCTGTCGTTCCTCTTCTGTTCTATGTACGTATGAGCGTATACACGTATCACTGTACACACAACGCATATATATGTGTCTATGCATGTATGTATGTATACACGTCTACATGTAGATGTAATTCTGCGTGTTAGACTAATCTATATACGTATACATGCGTGAATCCGTGTATATCTGTATTTATGAAGAGACAAGTTCACAAAATATCCAAACGGAAACTCGAAGATATCTGTATACTTTGGAAGCAGTTCGAAACAACTAAACCAAGCTCGAAGAAGACAATGGAACTGGGGAGGAAGAGTAAACTTCCAGTCACTTCCTTATTTCTGGCCTATAGAGCACAGGGAAATCCTACCCCCTCATCTTGCAGTGGCAGGGACTATATGGTTAGGTAGCCGACTCGCAACAATGCCCAGAAGCAGCGCATATAGACAGTGGATTATTCGCAACCATTAACAGTAGAAAACTTATGTATATATAGGGCCTGTGTTTTAGAGACAAACATTCAAACTCATGTGTACTGTGTAAGGAGGCCATCTTCTTAGACATAAGTGCTCCCTTAAGTGCAATAAGCTACAACAATCGATTAGTTAGAGCTCTCTCTTTAAACACCCACAAAATACATTTACCCGGTTTTATATAAGCATGGAACGCGTCAGCTTAGCGTTACGTAAGGCTTTTCTTTTTCGTTTCCTGAGTGTTGCAATGGTCGGATTTTCCGGTTGGATACTCACCTATTTTGAAAGGTAAAGTTTTACCGTATACAGTGTCGTATACCCTTAATCTGGTAATTAGTCTTTCTGTGCCCCGTTTATACGTATTAAGTTTTATTTTATTACTTACCGATGGCACTACAGTTTCATAGTGCAATCCTGATGTCTGACTATTATATTCTTCTGCCACGGAGCTACGATATATTTATCAATGTTATTAAATGCATCTGTTGTGTCATTTCTTAAGCTTATATCAAGATTGACAGTGTGATTTAACGTTGTCTGTACGTATATGTGTTAATTACTTAGCCAATGCGCAAGTGATGCTTTGTAGAAGAATGGAAAGCGTTTTAAAGGTGTCCAATTCAACGACATTCTAAACTGTTTTATTCATCTCGAGAAAGGAGGAAGGTGATTAAATCATCCTTGTTATGGCACCACATGCAGTGTCGATAAACAGCAACAAACCAATGTAGTGAACTATTGCAAAATGAACAGAATGTACGCAAATTGTGTCGGAAAGCACTCAAAACTTTCTGCTCCGTTTAGACACCTTTAAACGGGGTGTTAGGAAACTATATAGCCGAAATTTTCGTCCAATTATTACATCGAACATGCTATAGGCATATAGGCCTCTCTAAGTTAAGGCGCCTATCACGTCCTACATCTCATTTACACAAACGCGCCATCTCGCGAATTGATAGGCTGAGTGGACTTTTGGGAGGGTTACGGGAGGCGATCCCGCTACCTCTTGCACTTCACGCCAGTGATGTTACCACTACAGTAACAAACTCTATCATGGACTCACGTATACATAATGAGTCGGATATAATTATTTCTCATCACTCCCTGTTATACCCACGTATAATAATAATAATAATATTTATTCTTTAATTAAGCGCCTGCAAACGCACTGCGCTGTACATGTACATGTTATGCGATAAATCTTAACTACTAACAGAACAGACAGCCTGCAATACACGGCGCAAATTGCAGCCTACAAAGCATGTCCGCCTATGGGACTCGATCTCTGTACCTCTCGCACTCTACGCTAGTCCCCGGAGTCAGTCGCTAAGCAGTTACCGACTGACTTGATGAGTTAGCGACTGACTTAGCGAATCAGTCGACTAAGTCGCATGCTTATCGACTGACTAAGTCGCTTAGACTTATCGACTGACTTAGCGACTTGCTATCGACTTCTCACGTAATCAGGTATGTCTGTTGGACATACCTGATTACCTAACAATATAATGCATTTCACCGCACATTGTACTGACCGTGTCATCATTTCCATGGGCATTAGATATGGGATCCTGTCACCCATATGAACTCTATACGGGTCCAGTATGGGAATATGGGTCCCATATGGGCTCCGCTCCATGTGGGCATGCTGACAGAGGACAAACCGATGACTGTGAAAATTATTGTTAATGTGAATTTGTGACGCATTTAAGTGTATATAAAAAAATAAAGCATGCCACTCAGTCCAAGCCAGTGTTTTGGGTTCGTAATTTCCATTTCAGTTCAAGTTTCAGTTCTGAAATAATTTCAGTTTTTATTAGGCCTACAGATTAAGTTCTGAAATAATTTCCGTTTTCGTTTCAGTTACTGGAAATTTCAGTTTCACTTTCTACTTAGGTATATTTGCATTGATAGACAACAACATGGACGTACAATTGATTATACGTTATCAGCTGTCAACTAGTAGAAGCACTGTTCTGTCATTGTTTACTTGGAAACCGCGATTAAAACAAGCAAAATATTAAGTGAACGAAGTCGCTAGCAGTCGATAGCTTAGCGACTGGTTTCGACTTGAGGGCTTAACGGCGGCGGCGGCGGCGGCGCCTGGGACTAGGGGCCTACTCTACGCCAGATGTTATCCAATGCGCTATCGGGCCCCCCGACGTGGCTTCGTATTCATGCAAAGCAAAGGTCACCGTGCAGTTTGAAGAAGCAGAGTTTGTTTTATAATTCAATGGCTTCCACTGCTTAAGGATTCAGTAAAGACTATAATTAGCTCTCTAATCTCGCTGGACATTAACTAGTTTAGCGATATTTCTATTGCTACTATAGTTCTGTTGTAAAAACTGGCAAGTAATCGGTTATTCATAGCGCTTCCATTTTTAGTTCAGGGATGTAGTAGGTCGATCCCAATTGGCCTTTCTCTGCTTTAGAACCATCAGTGAATATCATTTTCATAATTTTTTTACACTTTTCAATTAATTCAATAGCATAATATCTTTGTTACTTATATGACCTCATTTTTTTTACCTCGGGACCATCTCTCTTACTTACATAATCTCGCTAAGTTCCATGTCGGTGTCTGCGTGGAGGAAGTGTCAGGGCGGCAGGGCATGTTTTAAGGAAAATTTATCACTGCACATGGCGAGCGCCGAAGCGCATAAAAATCATAAATAATTATGAATTACAATTCTTTTCGTGCACAAACAGCGGTTAACAGCCTTTTATCACTGCACATTTTGTGTATCATTGCACGTTAAAACAATCCCTGCAGGGCGGTGTGTTAGAGATCGTTTCTCCTTCCACTGTACTTTGAAGGTCCCCAGAAATTCCTGACCAATTATCGTCATGGGTTTAGCTTCTACTTTGATCTTTTCATAGTGAATTTCCCATACATGTACGATAAATGATTCGGCTGGATTATTTCGGGACGTTTGCAGTTTTAATGGCATTTAGACACCTGTAAACAGCTTTCAAGACTCTATATAAATATAATTTTCGTTCAATTGCCAAATAAATCGTGCACTATGAACAGGTCATAGAGCAGGGGTGGCGAACCTATGGCACGCGTGCCCAAAGTGGCACGCGTTCAAATTTATTTGGGCACGCGGAAATCAGAGTGTCCCTCACAATTTTAAGCTTAGAAATACAAAATCCATGTAGGATTCCACATTTTCTTGTTTGAAGGACTTCATTTTAACATAATTCAAAAACGATCCTTGAAATAACATCTTTAATTCATTTTTGTTAAGCTTTGTTAAAGTAAACCTGTTTACGAGAAAATTAATTAGGGCCTATACTTACTGTGCAAAATTTCCTATGGGCACGCGACGGTATTTTTCTAGATGATTTATCAACATTTTGGCACGTACCTTAAAAAAGGTTCGCCAGCCCTGTCATAGAGAATGGTATAATTTTCGATAAATTATTAACTATTGGTTGGTTGTTGTTTAACGACGCTGTGTCATAAGAAAGATGATTAGCGTCACCCTCATCCTTTATTTCGACACCTTTAAATCATTTTTTTTCCAGAAACTATGTACTGATAATTGTCGCTCAATCGCAGCTCCAGATCAAAATTCCTGTACCAAATATTTCGACACCTTTAAATTGTTAATTTCAGATAGCATATATTTGTAATTCTCGTTCAATCGCTAGTCAGTTTCCGAAACTAACTTATATGGTATGGGAAACTCGTCTATGCTCCAAATTGCAGATTACCCATAATACAAAAAAATAATCGAAGCTGTATTAAATCTGAATAATTTATGTCGACGTCAATGGGCTTTCTTTCCATAATCATTAATTGGTTAGTTGCCGTTTGAAGACGCTGTGTCATAACAAATATGATTGGCGTCGCCCTCATCCCTTATTCATTATTTAAACACCTTTAAATCGTTTTCTTCAGACACCATATATTTATAATTTTCGTTCGATCGCTAGGTTCATCGTCTTTCACTGTTTTCGTATGGGAAACTCGCCTGTAATCCAAAATAAGATTAGCCTTGATTTAATTTTTTTAAAAGAACGTGTAACAGAAGCTGTGTTAAGTCAGAATAATTTATTATCGACGTCAACGGTCTTTGTTGCCATAAAATAACGTTAGAGTTTGGATCCACCCATCCAATCGCTGGTCCACCTAAATAAGTGGCTGGTTAGTTGCTGTTTAACAACGTTGTGCCATAACAAAGATGATCAGCGTCGCCCTCCTCCTTTTTCCAGGCATGGGACTGGCAGGGTGGCAGTTGATCTGCACGTGCTTTGTATATATTATGAGGATTTCCAATATCACGCACCCACACGACTTACTTACTTTCAGTATATCACACTATAACCTGAGCCATATTCAGTGTTGGGTACTATTTAAATAGTAAATACTATTTAAATAGTATTTAAATAGTTTATGACTATTGACGCCACTATTTAAAATAGTCACGTAAAAGGTCCAATTGAAATAGTATTGAAATAGTATACGACTATTTACTATTTATTAAAAATTAAATAGTCAACCACCAGTCTGAAAAAAATAAATTTAAACAATAACATATAATTTCTTACTCATTTTTAACTTTAAGTTCTTTACCTCTATGTTTATTACACTCTAATTAGTTTTTAAAAATATTTTTAATCAGTAGACATCGATAATGTTGATAGAGATAAGAAAGTAGTTTGTAAATGCAGGCTGTGCCCTGGAAAAACGGAAATTAGCAAGCGTGCTAATGACATTGCAAATGACACCGATAGTAGCAAAATGGTTTTTAAATAGTCGAGTGGTATTTGCAATAGTCCACAGCTATTGACTATTTTAAATACTATTTCAATAGTTTTCTGCAGGCACTATTTACTATTCTATTTAAATAGTCAACCTGACTATTTACCCCAACACTGGCCATATCTCATAGAAACAGGCCCCTCTATTTATTGCACCTCAGGGTTTCCAGTCCAAATTAAAGTCTCAGCTCTTGCAAAAATTCCTACCCTCCGCCTTCCTATCTTAGCAACTCGTCTTCCTCCTCTTTCTGGTATCCATGGCAACTGGACTTCGATCTCCATTTGATATTTCTAGACAACCCATCTGAAAAGACGCAGCGCTCGTAAATAATCTGGTGCCCTGCTCTTAACTTTCACGTGGCCCTATCGAAATTTAGATATTACCGCTACGATTACGATTACCACACTACATCCATATGTCGTAGGAACTTGCCGTGACGCTGCAGAAAAATCGGGCAAACAAAACGCCCGCACGTGTCAGTGACGATATTGTCAAATCTGGTTCCAGCTGTGTTATACCGAAAATCCTTTCTCGGCACCAGATGCGATTGATGGCAACGCACCTGACCCCCCAGCCTCTGCTGCTCGGGTCCAGCGACAGAGGACACGGCACGATGGAGGAGATGGTCATTAATACTTTGGCAGGTTCAAACCATTGACATCCTGTAAGTGTCTGACACTGCACTTACGCACTGTTGCCTTTAACCCTGCTAACTGCCTTAAAGCGCACTTATTAAGATGTGATGTAATTTTTATAAATTATAGTCATAGGAATACAGGGCTTTTGTGAAGCACTTAAAAATGCGTTATATCAAGTTTACTGATACATGCATACGTGTCTATCCTGAGGTGATGACGAGTATCATTGGACTCTTAAAAACTTAACGAGTTCAAGAGGATTTTTTATTAGATTTACTTAAAAATTTCATTTTTTTAAACCGGAGTTTAAAATCTTAAAAATGGCGCCAGGCTTCTCTCAACGTCAGCTGGGAGGGGTCGGTTTCTAGTTAGCTTCAGGGTGTTGAGACTGGAGTGGGAAGACGTATACGACGCTATATTTCATCCTAATTGATCCTTTGTTCCTCTGCCATCCGAAGATTTTGACACGTAAGTCAAGATGGCGCACTTCATAATGCCTGTCTCAGACACATCTGTAAACGTATGTATGTATCTTCGTATGTATGTATCTATGTATGTATGTATGTATGTATGTATGTATGTATCTATGTATGTATGTATCTATGCATGTATGTTGGTAATCATGACTTTCAGCAATTAATTTAGTGATGTGTGTATGTATGTATGTATGTATCTATGTATGTATGTATCAATGTATGTATGTATCAATGTATGTATGTATGTATGTATGCATGTATGTATGTATGTATGTATGTATGTATGTATGTATGTATGTATGTATGTATGTATGTATGTATGTATGTATGTATGTATGTATGTATGTATGTATGTATGTATGTATGCATGTATGTGTGTGCATATGTATGTATGTATGCATGAATGTATGTATGTATGTATGTATGTATGTATGTATGTATGTATGTATGTATGTTGTACTATGTTTTCATGTATGGACACATGAGTGAATGTAAGTATGTATGCATAAATGCATGTAAGGTGTCATCAAACTCTGAATCCATCCATTGTATACATTTCTGAATTGTAGTCTACGGCCTTTTATGTCATAAGAAGATGTATAAAACATTGGAATAATAAACCGTTAATAACGTTAGTTATGTCGACGTAATGACGTCGACATAAAAAACAAACTGTTTCTTGGCTCAGCTCCGCTGTATCTCATGGCTTACTGCACCCTGGTTTCCAGGTTTGCCTGGTCGGGTCTCTCTCCGGTCATCTGCCCATGGCCACTTGGTTGTTCCTCGGTTGCGCACTGCTATGGCCCAGTCAATTAGTTTTGCGGCTGTCGGCCCTTCCAGCTGGAACCGCTTGCCTCAGGACCTTAGGCTTGACCTCCTCTCTCTATCCTGTTAAGGTCCGCAAGTGCCTTAAAACATTTCTCTTTGTCAGTGAAGACACTGACCCGGGTCAGGAGAGCCTCTGATTATGAGTGGCGCAATGTAAATTCTCGATTACAATTACAATTACAATAATTATTATACTACGAAACACATTACGCAGCTCATCAGTATGAACGATGAGAACTGTTCAAAAATAATTGAACACCTCTTTTAAGAGTGATATCGTCCATATAAGCAAAAGAAGCACAGTTTGGATGCCATAAGATGTCGTTAAACTATGGGAGCTGCTACTTCCCGTGCCTCGTACCGTGATGACGAAGGTGATTATGATTATTGTTGTTATTATTATTTAACAATAATTAATTAGTGCATTCAATCAAAAAACACCATATAATAACTAACCATCAATGGATGGCGCTTAGCAATTGCGAGTGAAGGATATCTCTACCCAGTAACAGTTCAAGTTTAACGACATCTCATGGCTGCCATGACCGTTGACGTTAAAAAAAGTAATTGTGTACGAGTTTAGTTCTTTAATTGCAGATCATTCGCTCCAGGTCATCATTGGTTCCCTGACTTCGGATAAGACACCAATGTCGCTTATTATTATTAATCCAAAGTTTAACGTCGTCTTTTGACATCAATGGCCGTCGACGACAATTTACAAGTACAATTCACAGAAAACAAAATACAAAATACCAATGTCGCTAATGCGGTCCTAAATTTATATAGCAACGAATGACAACGTTTTAAAGGTGTCGAAAGAGAGCGCACTAATCAATCGGCTCTCGAATCCTACGAATAATGCTGGGTTCTCTGGATCTTTCTTTCGCTGCTTTGAAACTTTCGGATTCATTATCCAACTCGATGGATTTTGTAGATTCTTTTATATTATATTCAGGTATAAACTTTACACTAGCCATTTAAAATGCTTATTCGCAGTAGCCTCATTTCTGGTTTCCCGTACCTATTAGCTTGGTTAGTTGCTGTTTAAGGACACGGTATATTACAATGGTGATTAGTGTTTCCCTCTTCCTTTATCCAGGCTTGAGACTGGCACTATCAGAGTACGGACGGTGGCGGAGTACCTCGCCAATTGCATTTTCAACGTCCTACTCCAACTGATTATCGATCATCGATTAACATATTACTTAAGTTAAGAGTTTATAAGTATTGTAGGCCTATGTTAATAAACTTTCTTATATAAATTCACGATTTGATAGTTCTGAAGTAGAAAATGTTGTTGCCAGTTCATCTTTCATGGTTAACGCCGCCCGGCGGACGTTCTAGTATGACGTCATATCGTCACCTTAAAACTGCCAATAACTTTTGAAACGAATAAGTTAGCCAGACAGTTACATCAAAACACCTATAGGAAACCTATAGTTGTCTTTGAGAATCTGTGTTCAAAGCCAGAATAGGCTCCCCTAGCGAACAAGTGAAGAATTGAAGATACCTACGCCATCTTACGAGTGAGCATTTCTCGTTTATAATCATAGAGGTTTTGTGCTGGCGAATGTTTGTTAACTTGAATTTGTAATGCCAATGTCGCCATCTACCGATTATTTACGCAGTGAGGCTGATAACGTAGAATCGTAGATTTTCAATATAAGAGATAAACGGAAGTTAACCACCAGTTTAGCGCGCAACCCAGAGTTAAGTAATTTATTTAAATATTTATTTTAGTGCCTTTCTTAACCCAGACAATCTGTCACAATTTCTATTCTGTCATTTGCAACAAACGAGATCATTGGATGTCGTTAAACAATGAAATACAACTACTTCATATCATGGGCGGCGATCATGGGGGGATGGGGGAGACATGTCCTACCACCTTTAAGAGTGGGGGGGGACGTGCCATACATTTGTACCCCCACATTTTGAAGAAACACCAAAAAAGGCCAACAAATGTAATTGCGTGTGATGGTTTTCACAGCCTTTTTTGACCAGATGAGGTAAAAATTAAATTTATAGGGAGAAGTGTCCCCCCAGAAAATTCTCAGTAAGTAGAAAGGAAGAAAAAAATTCCTAAGAAAAAGGTCATAAAATTTTGTGGAGAAGAATTTCTACAAAGTAAACACAGTAAAAAACATTTTGTACGATGACATGACGTTCTAAGAAAGGTAAAAAGGTCATCAACAATGAATATTGTATTGGGAGATTGATTGGTGCGAGACTCGGAAAAAGTTGTAAAAGAGGCGAATGACTAAGAAAAAGTCATTAAATTTTTTCGAGATGAATTCTTAAAAAAAGGTCATCACCCAGACCAAGGCCGACTTTGTCCCCCCCCACCTCTCAGACAAGATCGCCGCCACTGCTTCATATCCTGGGGGTGACAGTCTGACGTCAGAATTAAGGGGAGGGTTACGACGCAAATCCTTTTGTCACGAGGCAGAATTTTAAAATAGAAACTACACAAGTAATAACTTTTATGTCATTTTTGACTTACATTTTTGACTTAACACGCTATAATCCGACGCTCTATATAATTTGTTTCTAGCACATTTTTATTCAATGTGCATAGGTGGTTCTGCCAGGAGAATGGTGTTGTGGAATACTGGTTTGAAATGAAGCGATGTGAAAGTATGACCTCAACGTCTCTGCATGGCAGCCACACGATTTCGTTCAAATCTGGGAAATATAAAAATGCGTCAGCGGTCCTGGCATTGCACAATATGTATGTATGTATGTATGTAAATATTGCTGAGTACCACTCTATTCTCCGTTTTAAAGATACTTTCAAAAAGTTATGTAAGTTTCGCGGCAAGGAATCCTTTTGCAAAAAAGTCGGTAAAAGATTACATGAAAACAGCTATATTCTCAACAGTGAAATAAGCTTTAAAATGCAAAATAGTTTAACTTACTTACAGATACCTTTTAAACCTGTTCCAAAGACCATATAATAATCGACAGCCACATTTGAAAGTCAATATTGAATAAATGTAAGACTAATTCCGCTATGCATGCAAAAACATTATCTAAAAATAATTAAAATTATAATGTTGACGTTTCTGAGGGGAAACTTTTAACCTCAGGCAAAGACAAAATAGAAATGCTAAAAAAACAATGATCATGGTGTAACCTAGCACCTGTAGACCAATAGCGTTGAAGGGTTGTTAAACTGGAAACTGCGCATTCGCACAAGATGAGCAAATTAGCATGGTCTGATCCAGAAAAAGCAGATATTGATCTGGTCTGAACTTTGCCACTGACATGAAGGATTCTGGCGGTCAAAAAGTTTGGCTAACGTTGCGTGATGTCTATTACTTCCAAACAGTGAAGCTAACCTTAAATATATAAGCTGTGTAAAAATGTACTTAGATACCTTTAAAACATAATGACACATTCTATAAGAATGTTTTCCATTATATTTTGTTAATTAGAACTAAAGAAATTACAGAATATACAATCAAAAGTACTAAGATTGGCTATAGCAGAGCAGCTATGGGTGTGCCCTTGTTGTCTCTACAAAATGATTGTGATGAAACGCCCTCCCTTTCCGTCGACTGGGAAACTCACTCTAGGTTGGATAAAAAAATCCTCGGCTCCAAGGATCATCCAGCAGCGGATACCATGCACGATTACCATGCAGTCTATTATCATACCGCTGATAATAAACGAAATATTCTTCGATTTGCATAAAACACCATCTTATCACAATAAAAAGACATTGGTAGCCGCATATTCAAGAATGACTATGCGGCAAGAATAAGGACATTGCAAAGTTCTATTTTCACACCTTTAAATGATATCTTTCGGCTTCTATGCACCGATTACAGTCTTTTTAACTCCGCCATTAGTCGTACTCTGGCAGTGCCAGTCCCATGCGTGGGGAAAGGAGGAGGGCGACACAACTCATCTTTGTTATGACACAGCGTCGTTATACACCAACAAAACAATTACAGTTTTAATTGATGTCGACAGCCTTTGATGTCATACGGTGACGTTAAACCTCGAAATAATAAATTGATCAATTAGGTTTGGATATTGCTAATGTATAATGTTGCTTTAAGACGTCGTTAAACAACAGAATGACGATAGTGCTCTATTCTATATATACTTTGCGCGTGTTCAAACGATACGAAGAAATGCGAATTTGATGTATGAGATAACGATTGAACGAAATTACAAATATATAATGTCTGAAAGAAACGATCTAAAGGTGTCTAAATGTCTAAAGGAGGCGGACGCCAATCATCATTATTATGACTAAACGTCGTTAAACAGCAACTAACCAATAAACCATAAACTGTCGTGGACGAGATAAGGATTGGATGCAGTGGCGGCGATCTTGTCTGAGAGGTGGGGGGGGGACAAAGTCGGGCTTGGTCTGGTTGATTACCTTTTTTAAGAATTCATCCCGAAAATTTAAAAAAACTTGATGACTTTTATATAAGTTCATTTCCTGAAAAAGTTGATGACGTTTTTTTAGTCCTTCACCTCTTTTCCAACTTTTTTACTTTTCTACTTTCTGAGATTTTTGGGGGGGGGCACTTTTCCGTATAAATTGAATTTTTACCTCATCTGCTGAAAAAAGGCTGTGAAAACCATCACACACAATTACATTTGTTGGCCTTTTTTGGTGTTTCTTCAAAATTTGGGGAGGGGGGTCGGTACTTGTCGGTTAATTCACCGCCACAGTTTCCCGTATATTCCCCTATATTTACTCACGGGTTTTCAGTGACGTCATGTAACGTTCACATCCCATTAACTTATAGCACGTGTTTATTTCTCGGACGCCATGGTGCAATAACTGCAAGGACCATTGACGTATTTGACTGCCGGGAAAATTACATAATTTCTTGTTTCATGTTGATATAGCTGCACGCCTTTAGGTTTTGCCTGAAACTGAAACAGACTTTTGGAATAGTTTGTATTGTTGAAAATTAAGCCTCATTATATTTAGAATATTCTTGGATACATAGTTCATTTTCAAAACCCACATCATTTATATTTTTTTATCCAAAAAGTACAAATTGTGTGGGATAATATAAGATACCGTTAAATGGACCGGTGCCTTTGTTAAAAAATATATAATTTCGAGATGCATTCATATATTTTACAACTAAATACACCATTCTTGTCAGAAATGAATGCTGAATCAAATGCTGTATTACAGGATATGATATTTGAAACCAAACACAAAATTCCGGGGGGGGGGTGGTAACCACCCCCCTTGGTAGCCGATGTCGCAAAAAACCTTGGTAGCCTGAGGGTTAATAATATGAAATTTAATAATAGACGAATTTCCTACGCAGTCATTTCATATGAGTATCAATTGAACGAAACTTGCAAAGTATATAGTCTCTAAAAGACGCGAATTAAGGGTGTCCAAATGGTGAATGGATGAGGGCGACGCTAATCATTTCTGTTACAACAAATTGTCGTAAAACAGAAACTACGCACAATTGCGTGTTTTCTACGCCACTGAATTTGAAGCGATGTACTGGTACTGAGGTGGTGCCAGTTTGACGCCTGGATTAAAGAGGAGGGTGACTACGTAATCTTTTGGTCATGACACTGTTGTTAAGTAATAGAAATGGAACCTACATAATGTTTTCAGTAACCATTCACTTAACGTAAAATCTTATTTAATCTCTGACTTCTAGGCACTTCTTTTCACTCCACACTCACATCAAAATCTTACAGAAGCGTCAAGTCATTTAACGTTTTAATAACTAAAACGAATGTCAAGTAAACTACAGGAACAATATTAATGATAGTCACTAAATGGATTGTCTATGATACGGTTTACACACTCTGTCGACCAGAAACACTGTTACTTTAAATACTGATACGGACCACTGAACAGCCGAAGTCGTTTGCTGTCCATGGGTGAACTGTATGGGTGATCAGAATGTTCTAAGCTGCTTATGCATTGAAGCGGCGCTGATTTAATACACAGAGCAATGTATAACGGGTCTGTAGTCCGCTATGCACATTACGAAATTATGCAAATACGCGATATGCACATACCCGGAGTTGTCTTTCACTGAAACACGCTAAATTAAAATGGGACCAGTCATCATCTATGCAAATAAGCGAATTATGCACTTAACCGTCATGCACTTAAGTTGAGTCGACTTTATTATAATCAACTTAGTGTCGCAAAATTGCTGTGTGGGCTTTGCGTTGCCAATTATTGCGTCATAATGCTATGGAGTTCCCCACTCCGGCCTCACAGGCCACGCTAGTGTTTAGGCAGCGACACCACACGGGTATCGCGGTGCCTAAAGCACCGCGATACCGCACAGGTATCCTGGTCCTTCTATTAAAAAGTCTTAGTTAGTTAATTGAAGATAGGAAAAACAGACAGACAGTAGTGTAAGTGCGTCTCAGATATACCATCCTTGACGATCCATTTAACGTTTATTTTCATCTGTTAAATGGCTATTAGAATATGAAACAATAACTAATCTAGTCTGATAGGCAAAAATTGGTGTGCATATTAATAATAATAAATAATAATGATAATCTTTTCTTTATTTAAGCGCCTGCTAACCGCACTTTGCTGTACAGTGAACATACATATAGCAGAAATGGCAGCCACGCAGGGCGCCGTACATACATGTATGCAGTAGAAGCACATGATAACAGTTTAACAGGAGTCGAATATAACTGTTTTATACGGGAGCCATCAGGTCGCCAATCAAGGCCTACTATTCATTTAACCACCGCCGCCACCTAGCGAGTGGAAGGCTGAATAAACCTTACGGGGTCTGCGGGATTCGATCTTGGTACCTACTGCTCTTCAGGCCAGTGTGTTATCCATTACTCTACGGGCCCCCCGATTTCATTTGCTTAGCCTCTACATACATTGGTAATATTAACATATTCACATATTCACGTGTAGCTTTTTCTATAAAGGAACATGGAAACATGGATCTGATTCCAGGCCAAACCTGTTATGGAATTAACAGATAATATTAATAAATTAAAGTATACTGATATTATAATGGCTTGGATTCAGACCCATATAGTGCTGTCTGGGAATGAAATGGCTTTCGGCTGCGAAAGAAGCTTAAATTAATTCTACCAATTCTACCAATTATTTTGAATTGAAACAAATTTATTCTTTAATTAAAAATTCATTTTTTGTCACTGCGCAGCGTTTTGAATCAGAAACTATACGCTTAATAAACCTAGCAGTGTATTTCATGTTTTTTGCTTGCACACCTTTTAAACGTATTCATCAGAGGCTATTTGTTTCTGTTTATCGGCGTTTTCTTACTTCATAGATAACTAGAATAGAGCTAGCGATTAAACAAAAATTACATGTAGCATATTGTATGGTAATATCTGAGAGGATCGATTTAAAGGTGTCTAAATGCTAAATAGAGAGGATACTAGTTATCTTTGTTATGACCCAGGTTCGTTATAGAAGAACATGCCATATTTTATTACTACTTTTAAAGTACGTCTAAAAGACAGCAAGAAAAATAAGAATTATCATATGTAGGCCCTATACATTCTTCTTCGGGTTCTCTGCCTTCAGGCATGTTCAAACGTCCGACGTCGCCACTTTGTTGAGCCTCTTGTTGACTCTTCTGTATTCCTTCTTTATCATCCAATCCAGCATCATCTGTCTTGGTCTTCCCATTGTCCTCCTCCCCTCCATTCCTCCCTCGATGACATTTCTTAGGAGAGTCCCCTCTCAGCGTGTGACCGATCCATTTCTTCTGCCTCCTTCTTAATGTGTCTATGAAGGACCTTTCTTCTCCAATCCTTCCCATCACTTCTTCATTTGTTTTATGTTCCGTCCAGCTGATCTTCTCCATTCTTCCAAATCCACATTTTAAACGCCTCCAGTTTCTTGATGTCCGCTTTCCTTATGGTCCATGTCTGTGATCCGTACAACACCACACTCCACAGCAATGTCTTTACCATTCTTTTCTTCTGATTCCTGTTCATTTTCCTCTCAAAAGCTCTTTCCATTTTGCGAATGCCTCTTTACCAGTGATATTCTTCCTTTAATTTCCTTATGGCATTTGGCATCTGTCGTAATCATGCTTCATTAATGTTTACATTGATGAGTTCTCTGCCCGAAGGCAGGTTCATTGGCTTTATGCCACTCGGGGATGAAATGAGTGACGTGGTTTCCCGTAGCCTTCCTCAGAGACAATTGTGTACGAGCAACTTGTCCGAGGGCGCTACGCAATGGCTTCAGGTAGATTCGAACCTCGACCCTCCGGTTACAAGGCACAGAACATACCACTACACCACCGCGTCCCACAATGTTTACATTATAAATTTTTAAACGTGTACATTATCAAAAAATAATCGTTATCCGCGTAAAATACGACAGCAACATAAGGACATTAGCATCTGGAAAAGAAAGAAATGAACAAAGATGTTGCTAAACTGCGCACTCATGCTGGAAATAAATCCTGAAATATTCCAACTAAAAGAAACTGTAGTTCGAATTCTACCTGATAGGTAGCAGCCTAAAGCCGGTTTGAACTTCGCCGCTGCACTGACTCTGGCAGTGCCAGTCCAAATTCTGAATAAAGTGGGAGGGCGCCGCCAATCACCTTGGTTATGACAAAGCGTCGTTAAATAGGAACAATTACTAATAAAGTCTGATAGGCAAAAATGGTTATGCGTATTAGCGACTTCATTTTCTTAGCCTCGACATACGAGGTCCGGTAGCCAGTCTTCTCCCTCGCTGCCTAATCTTCCCACCGACACCTTAGTTTATACCTGTGTTCTCTAGCAGTGTGAGTGGAGCAAAAATTTGAAAAAATTATCTACCCAGGTGACAATTTTAATCCCTCTTGGCATGGAGGTCAGCATCCTTAGGCCTACTACTAGACAATAGCGCACTCAAACTCCTTCAAAATTTATTTCTTCCGACACGATTATATTGAAAAATGTGACGTAACCATTCGATGTTGCCATAAGATGTCGTTAAACTTATGATTTAGAAATGAGCCACTGCATGCCTTATACACTGGCAGTGCCTGTCTCAAGCCCGGATAAGGGGAGAGCCAGGCTAATGGGAAGAGGGATAGATGAATGGTAACACTCTGCTCGAAGAACATAAGATTTTTAAAGGCGGCTCGCCTCCCATTGGCTCCCTATAGGTCAAATTAACCTTCCACTACCTAGGGGGGAGGCTGTAAAATGAGAGGGCGCCTTACAGACTGCCAAAACCTGTGTTCCATAAGATCTTGATAATTATACTGTCATAATTTTATGTTTCATTGTTACTTACTGCGGTTTGTCAGTGAGCTTCTCATTACACACAAATATAATATGCGTATATAAATGTAATAATCGTTAACTCAGCTAATGTTTGTACTCTGGTAGGGCGACGCTATGACACAACGTCGTTGAACAGCTACTAACTACTAGCTATTCAAATAATTTCTGACTTCATACCCTTTCTATACTATTTTAAGGATTATTCCTATTTAGAGTAGAGACGAGTTTCCGATACGATATCACAACATCAGGGCAAGGGCGGAGCTAGCGATTGAACGAAAATCAACTTTTTGTAGTGTATGAATTCAACGATTTAAAGGTGTTCAAACGATAAAGGAGGTGTGTGACGGCGCTGATCTTTTTGTCATGATTCTGCAGAGTTGTTTAATAACAGAAATGGAGCCTACGTAATGCCTTCAGTAACTATTTTGTTAAAGTAAAAGCTTATGTAATCTCTAACACCACACTCACGTCAAAGTATTACAGACTCGCCCAGCCATTTAACGTTTTAGAGTGTCGAAGGAGCTGCAGGAACAGTGTGAATGACAAAAACTAAACAGAATGCTTAAGAAAACGATTGCACACTCCAGAATGTCGTCTGGTAGCAATGTTACATTACATGCTGATAAATAATCGTTTTATTTATTAATTCGAAACGACAAACGCAGTAGGATTACATTGAGACATTACAATACAATTATCAATATCTTAACTAAACACACGTTATGGCAGCCATGCAAGGCGCCCGCCCGAGGGGGTTGCGGGAATCGAACCGCGTACAGTGCAGCTAAGATAACAACCGGAGTCGTTTGCTATCCATGGGCGAACTGCCTAGGCGGTCAGAATGTTCTAACCTGCCTGTGTAATAAAGCGGCGCTGATATACATAGAGCAATGCATAACGGGCTTTCAGTCGACTATGCACATAACCAAATAACGCACATACGCGATATGCACACACCCGGAGTTGTCTTCCATTGAAACACCCTATATTAAAACGGGACCGACTAGCTTCTATGCACATAAGCGAATTATGCACTTAACCGTTATGCACTTAAGTGGATTCGACTGTGTACATTATAATCAACTTAGCCATATATTTATCTTATTACTTAGACACATTTGATGTCATATGACGACGTTAACCTTTGTAATAAAATAAGACACCTTTAAAACATTCTTATCAGGCGCAATATATTGATGCAGCATCGACACTATGCATTCAAGATCTGGCAGTTGTATTTCATTTCTAACTTGAACATCTTTAAAACGTTGCTATGAGACGATATACATATTTTAGTCAGCCCAAATTATAGATGAATTGGGTTAATTCTTGCCAATTTTTTAACGAGAAGGAATATAGAATTATAGAAAAGGATAAGAAACAGAATCTCTATAACGAAAACCACTAGAATATTGTTTACTAGAAAAAGAAAAGAACATCAGTTATCAATAAAAAAATAGACAACAAAATTATTCAAATGGGAATAACTGAAAAATTTTGTAAGCATAATATTTTCTTCGAAATTAAAATGGGATTCACATATAGGTTATAATGATAGCTAGAAAATGTAAAAACAGAATTAATTTGACGAGACCTGTTTCTGTGTTTCGATTGTGGCGTCAATGAGAGCTATGCTTTGTATATACAAAATTCTAATTAGATCAGTAGGCCCTACTCTTGATTATGGGAACTTCTCATAGATATGGCCTGCAATTCGCAATAATTGGTAAAAACTTGAAAGAATACAAGCAGAATCTTTAAGACTGGTTGCGGCACAATTAGAGAAATTCTCATTTCGACCTTACAAAATGAGCGTGGGGTAAAGTCTCCTCATCTCTACGCCTGAACAAGTTGCTCTAGGTTGGATCTAAAATCCTTGGTGCTAAAGATCATCCAGCGACGGAAACTATCCAGGGCTAATCTGTTAGTCCAATTATATGATTATGCTCCTGTAGCAAAACAAAATTCGTTATATAAGCGAACTGAAGAATTCTTTTTTCAATACTAAGTCATTCCAGTCTACAATAAATTCTAAGATAACCCTCTGGTTAAATAAAACTATTAAAGTAGACCTTTCATTGGCAAGCAAATAAGTATACAGAGAGATTCGACTATATTATGTATGAAAGCTTTGTCATTTGAATTTATAAATAAACATCACGATTATGCTTTTATTTATACAAATTGTTAAAAGTTTGAATATAGAGTTTAATCGGCGTTTCAAATACCATCCTAACAAATCCATCAAACATCTCGAATTGCTGATGAGTGGTGACTTTTTGATTTATTCTGCTGAATTAACCAGCTTTAGTTGAACCTGTTGAATGGATGCTAGAAAATGAAAATCTATTCACAACTAGATTCGTATTATTTACATATTCTCAAAGTTTAGCATCTGCTTTCAAGCCCACCCTCTTCTTGGAATTAACATATAGGCCGAATATTAATTAATTTAAAGCATAGTGATATTATACTAGCTGTGTGATACAGAATCATGTATGTCCATCTGGGAATAATTTGGCAGATTCGCTTGCGAAAGAAGCTCCATAAATAGCTGAATCCAATACTAGAAATTGCTTGGAATTGGTTGAAACTTAATCTTTAATGAAAAATTAATTTTTTTGTCGTCACTGCTTTGAAACAGAAACTATACACGTAATGCATGTCGCTGTATATTTTACTTTTGCTTGGACACCTTTAAAATGTATTTATAAGAGGCAATTTATTTCTGTTTACTAGTTTCGCTACCTTCTAAGACGGAGTATATAGCGATTGAAGAAAAATGTCAAGAATATAGTATCTGAGAGATCCAATTTAAAGGTGTCTAAAGGAGAGCGACACTAATTATCTTTCCTATGATCCAGTATCGATATACAGCAACCAACCAACTTTTGTTGATACTTTTAAAGTGTTTCTAAAAGACAGAAAGAAAAATGAAGCACTATCACATGTAGGAAACTGCTTTACTTTCAATTATCTGTGTTTTATTACTGCCGATCTCATTTCAAATGAACTAATGCCAAAGTAGAATCAATAAAATGTGTAACAGTCGTTAAACTTTGGATAATTCTATGCTGAACATAGTTAATTGAAAGAAAACTTATAGTGCAAAGCTAACTAAATACAGAACAGCCCTTAAGCCGGTCTGAACTTCGCGCTGCACGTACTTTAGTAGTGACAGTCCAAACCCTAGATAAAGTGGGAGGGTGCCGTTAATCATCTTTGTTTAAAGCAATGTATTAAAACAGGAAAATTTGCTATTCCAGTCTAATAGTCAGTCTTGGTTTGAAGTGTTAAGGTATTTGTTTTCTTAGCCTCGAAATATAGGATGTACGAAGACTCAAGTGAAGATTTAACGAAAATTACATTAATATAATGCCTGTACAGTCCAATTTAAAGGTGTATAACGAGGGCGACACTAATTATCTTTCCTATGATTTAGTGTCGTTTTACAGCAACTAACTAACTTTTATTGGTACTTTCAAAGCACTTCTAAAAGATAGAAAGAATAATGAAGAATAATCACATGTAAGAAGCTATTTATTTTTTGGATGTCGGTTTTTTATTACTACCGATATCAAATCATATCAAGCAAGAATCAATCAATGTTTAACTGTCGTTAAACTCTGCATACATCCATAAACTGGAAAATCATGCTGAACATAATTAATTGAAAGAAACCTTAGTTCGAAGCCTACTTAATAGAGAGTAGCCCTTTAGCCGGTGTAAACTTCGTCGCTGCAAGTACTCTGGTAGTGACAGTCCAAAGCCTGAATAAAATGGGAGGGTGCCGCATATCAGCTTTTTTAAAACAATGTATTCAAACAGAAGAATCACTATTTCGGTCTGATTGGCAATCTTGGTTTGAAGTGTTAGGGTATTTGTTTTCTTAGTATTGAAATATAAGAGGTCCTTTCCCACGATGCCTGATACTCCCACTGACACTGTATGTTCAGAGTATAATCAGTTTATATCTGTATTCTCTAGGAGTACACATGTAAGTGGATGGAAATTTAAATCCCATACTTCTTGTCTTAGAGGCCAGCGTGCTATCCACTAGATAATCGTGCACTTAGAATTCTTCAAAACGATTTCATCCGACGCTAAGTTTTTTCAAGAAACAGCTTTGTTAACGGAAGCTACACACAATAAAGTTAACTCCGATGTATATTTTTCGTTTGCACTTAGACACCTTTTAAACGTATTCACTAGTCTTTTATATAAAAGCCAGGCTACCCAGAGGCAAACATACCTGGACCACACGAAATTCAAATACTTACGCGTTGAAACTTTACAGACAACTTCACAATCAATCTGTTAAATGTGCACTGTTTCAATTTTTACTTCGACACCTTTGAAACGCTGTAATCAACTCAACATATTCTAAGCCAGCACCACAACTTTAAATAACTTAGCGCATGGATGGCGAACCTATGTCACGCGTGCCCAAAGTGGCACGCGTTCAAATTTCTTTGGCACGCGGAATTCAGAGCGTTCCCAAAATGTCAAACTTAGAAATATAAAATCCTTGTAGGAATCCACATCTACTTGTTTGAAGGACGTTATTTTAACACCATTCAAAAACAATCTTTGAAATAACGTCTTTAATTCATTTTTTCTTACGTTTTGTTAGCTAAAATCTATATGAGAAAAATAATTATATACTGTGCAATATTCCGAAGGGCACGCGACGGTATTTAAAAAAAATGATTTAGCAGTTTTTTGGCACGCACCTTAAAAAACGTTCGCCACCCCTGACTTAGTGCGTTGTGTATAATGCTTACCATTTGATAAAGTCGTTAAAGGGCAACCGGGTATAATAATTATAATAAGTACGCTGTCCGTATACTGTCGATGGAAAGATGAGACGGCGCGGAAGTGGACCGTCGACCCGCCTTCATGTGCCGAGTCTAAGAAAATGAAGTATGTAACACTTCATACCCATGTCTCATAGCTAGATTAAGAAATTGTTCTTCTTCTTCAACATACATTTATGCATCTCAGATTTCACGGGCAGCGATCTCGTCTACGACCCTATAGCAATCGCCATAATTGTCGATACGCACTGCAGTATTATATTAGCGAGTATGCTATTTGAATCCCTTGGGATTTCGATATGGAGGTGGCATCAAAGTGCGACCATACGTTACTTACCGGAATAACGTACGCGTACCGTAGTACGTTATCGAAGAGAATAACGTACGCGTACCGTACGCGTACGTTAAAATGGGAATTTACATCTACAGTATTAGTCTCCCTGTACGCAGGCCTAACTATTTGCGAACGATACTGAAATTTAGTATTACGAACTAAATGACCACTGGCACTGACCATCGTATAAATCGTGCCGTAAAATATGAAATTCTTCATATTAAACATTAGACTGGATATTAGTAATTTGGAATTTAAAAGTTAAAATGTAGAGATCATTGAACAGTTGTAATAGTTGTAGTCGAACATGTAACACATTGTAATAGTTAAAATTGGTTACAGTTGCATCCGCTCTTATAATAATCATCAATACGTTCACTATTCAAATTCCGTCACTGCTCGTACACAGGCAGTGCCAGTCCCAACCCTGGAGGCAGGAGCAAGGCGACGATAATCACCATTGTTATGACACAGTGTCGGTAAACAGCAACTAACAACTGGCTATTCAAATAATTTCTTACTTTAAAAACATTTTTTATTATGGTTAATCTGTAAGTTGGACTAGAGACGAACTTCCAATAAGATATGGGGTGAAGTGGTACACAATTAGCGATTGAACGAAAATTACATGTATGTAGGGTCAGAATTAAACGATTTAAAGGTGTCCAAATGACAACGGAGGAAGGTGGCGGCGTTGATCGTTTTGTCATGACACTAGTTTGTTTAATAATAGAAATGGAGCCTACATATATAGCGCCTCCCGTAACCATTTAGTTAAAGTAAAATCTTATTTTCCAGGCTTTAAGAAACTCTATTCTCTAGGTTAACTTCAAAGTCATACAGACGCGCCCAACTTTAACCTTTTAACAACTTAAACGAGTGTCAAGGAAGTTACAGGCAGAGTGTGAATGACAGACACTAAATGGATAGGTTATGATACGATTTACACACTTCAGAATGTTGACCGGAAACAATGTTACTTTACATGTTGATACTGACCACAGTGCAGCTAAGACAGACCGCTGGTCAGCAGGAGTCGTTTGTTGTCCAATAAAGAGGCGTTGATTTACACAGATCAATGTATTACGGGCCTGAATTCGGCTATGCACATAACCGAAGTTGTCTTCCATTGACATGTCCTATATTAAAAAGGGATCGACCAGCTTCTATGCACACAAGCCTATGATGTACTTATCCATTATGCGCGTAAGTGGAGTCGATTGTAACGCGTATAATTAACTTCGCTATTATATATATCTATCATTATTTCGACACCTTTAAATCAGAGTAAACAGATACTATATATTCAAGCAGCACCGATATTCCGAAATGCCAGGTTTTCTTGCAGCGTATCGTTGTTTAACTTCGACACCTGAAAATGGTTCATACATGTGAGACAATATATTTATAACCAGCCTCAGGTCTTTGTAATTCTTGTAGATAACATGTCATGTCATGTTGCCGTCGTCGCTTTGCAATTGTAGGCTGCAGGAATAATATCAGTCCTTGACTATGGGTACTTATAACATATTATGAGAACAAAAGGGTTTAAGGTGGTTCAGAAGAAGTGTAGTCTGTGTCAGAATCACTTCAAATTATCTTGCAACGCTTAATAGCATAATTTCCCTAGCTTCTTCTTAAAAGCTGTGATAGTGTCTACTAAGACAGTACTATCATCCAAACCATTCCACAAGTCTACAACTCTTGCACTGAAGAATTTCTGCCCTAATGTTCCTTTCGGTTTCTTAAATAATTTATATCTGTGTCCCGAGTTGCCTTGTTTGGTGCTAATTCAAAGAACCTCTGCCAGTGCAGTGCTTCCTTGCCAGTAATAATCTTATAATAAACTTAACTTGGTGGCATATTATTCGTTTCTCATTGAACACATTTTAAACGCATTCACCAGTCGCCATATAGTAATGCAAGGGCAGGAAAATAATATATTAAATCTACCAAATTCAAAAACTAAAGCGATGAAACTCTACAAAGAACTTCAAAGTAGATATTAACTACACCATGTTTCCTCATTTACTTCGACACCTTTAAAACGTTGTCATCTACACCATATATATTGAGCCTACACCAAAATTCTTAATCAGACTCGAGAGTGTCACCCGTTCAATTTTTCAAGAAACAAACGTGACTGCAACTTTCAATGTTAACTTGTAACTTGTAAAATTTGCAAATCGATCCATAGCGATATCTATTCCGCCTCTCTGGATTAAACCCCTGCCAGAATTACACCAAAAATCCGATCCTACGAACTCACCAAAACCTCACTCCTTGATACCTCCCCACAGGTCTTTCTTTCAAAACTTAAAACTCTACTTGTTCACAAATCCTATCCCAATTCCTCTTCCCCTTACCTCCCTCGCCGCTTCAATTCTAAACACCACCCACCACAGCCGTCTGACCATCTGCCTACCTGTCCCCTTTGGATCTTGACCTGGAACCGATTTTAATCCTACTGCGTATAGATTTTTTTACTCTGAATCCGTTTCGTCGCAATCTCAAAATCTCCGTCATGTCGCCTTTATTATGACTAGCGGTCGATCCTAATCGGTCGCCATGACAACCCGGACGGATGCAGAGTCGCAGATGTCTGACCTATGAATCCGTCGACTGGATAGACTCCGGTCACAAGGTGGCGCTTCTCTCTTTCTCTTCGCCGACGCTCCAGACGCTAGGTGGCGTTGCGAGCAAAGTATAATGTGTCTCTGTCAGGATTTGATCTGACGGAGATGTCGAATACGGCACCTATCGTCACATCGCTGACTCTATTCATCAGGTTTTGTAGTCTATGCATGCATGCGTGTATTTGTATGTATGTATGTATGTATGTATGTATGTATGTATGTATGTATGTATGTATGTATGTATGTATGTATGTATGTATGTATGTATGTATGTATGTATGTATGTATGTATGTATGTATGATGTATGCATGTATGTTTGCATGTATGTAGGTATGTATGCATTTATGTACTGTATGTTTGTATGTTGCATATATGTATGTGTGTAAATATTTATGTGCGTGGATGTGTGTTTATATATGCAAATATGTATACAAGACCATGTATGTGTTTGTATTTTGATTGTAAAATATTGATTCCAACAATCTAACGACATATTCCGGCATCATGAGCAGTTGGCGCCGACAGAATTAATTTTAATAATAATATTGCTTTAGATCAGTTCTCACCATTCGCATTCAGTTGTCACGATTTGTTTTAACTTGTGGCAAATATTATCCGAAATATATATATGAGTTGTTAAAACCGTAATAAAGGTGTCTAACTATACCATTACAATTTCAATGGTTTAACGATATCTTGTGGTTACCAAGGCCGTTGACATCGGTAGGAAGACACTGTGCCTATATCGACGTTGATTGTGCTATATATTATATATAGGCATGCTTACATATATATGTAGTTATGTGTGTACGTTTGCATGTAATGAAGCCTGTCTTTTCTTGCCGGACAGATTAATATATGACAGTGTAGACATATCTATTTATATTATATAAATGTTTATGCTCTCAGGAATACTTACCATTCCTTGATGGTTTGAAGTGACAGCGTCATTTTCTTAGCCTCGGCATATGAGGTCCGGTCGCCAGTCCTCACCCTCGCTGCTGATCATCCCACTGACAGTGTACAGTCAGTGTACAATTAGTTTATACATATGCTCCCTATGAGTTTAAATGGAACACAAAATTTGAGAAATTGTCTCCCCGAGGTAACTAGACGATGGTGCACTGAGACTCGTTGAATATCCATGTCATCCGCCCCTGTAATATAATATTGATAAATATGACATCCGCACCCGAGTTGCCATAACATGTTATTACACATCTTTTTCATGACACAGCTGTGTTAACAGAAACTACACATTATAAAATTAACTTCGCTGTATATTTTCGTTTCTCTTTGGACACCTTTTAAACGCTTTAACCAGTTGCTATATATGCTTTCCAGACTGGCAGACGCCAACTACCTGGCCCTTTTCTACTTCAGAAACCAATGTGGTTGAACCATTGAGGTATACAATAAACAGTTATTGTATCACTCATTGGGTGGAACTCTCAAACAACTTCAAAATAGATGAGGTTAAACTTTTGATTCTAAACGTGTGGTTAAAGGAAGAACGTGACTGTAATCATCTTTGTCATGATATAGCACTGTTAAAACTGACACTATGACGTCTCTCCTGCAGTTTTCACTACCATAATCGTGTATTTTTATCTGTTGCCGCATTGAAAAAATTGCAATTCTTTACTGGTAGGCCTTCCGAAAGTCCGTCTTTCTGCCCTTCAATCGCTACTTAACGACTTCTCGCCTGATTGCTTATCGTTCTCCGTTCTCCTATATTCCTACTTACATGACTGATGTCTGCATTGGCTTCCTGTTGCTTTGGTGACTCTGCAACCAGGTAGATATCGTCAGCGAAAAGCAGATTGTTGAGCAACTGTCCATTAATTGACACTCCGGCCTCCAAATATCTCACTGCAAGGCTTCTCACTGCCTCCAGGAGCAAGTTGAAAAGGTCTGGTGACAGACCACATCCTTGTCTTACCCCCACCATGACCTTGAACCACTCCGTTAATTCTCCATCTATTCACTCCACTCTAAGACTTGCTGTACAGATCCTCTAACAGAACCACTAATCAGGTCCTGGAAGAACACCTGAGGGCGAAAGAGGCCTTTAAATCGGTCCACCGACTTCCTTACCCTGCCAGAAGAAGATTGGTCACCACCTGGCATAGGACCAAGAAACCTTAACATGATAACGGATAAAATTAAAGCATAGTGATACTGTAATAGCTGTTTCATACAGCAGAGGTTCTTAACCTTTTTTTGGCACACGACACACCTAAACTTGCAACCAAATTTGGCGACACACCATGCCATCGTCATATGTGAATATTGTTAAAAATGTTAAAGTAAAATTAGTTATTTTTTTAAATTTTAATTTTTTAACATTTTGAACGAATGAAAATGTTCGTATTAAATCCTTTCTAGATTCTACGTTAACTAAATAACAGTTAATGGAGCTTTTGCTCCTGAATCTTTCTCTGGATCACATTAAGACGATCGAGGATCCACAGTTTTTGTAAATGCAGGCTGAGAGGTCACCTACGAACAATTTGTTCCGTTTTTGTTCTTTATTTTGATCCTCTGAGAAAAACCTTGCTCATACAAGTAGGAACTATGAAATGAAACTAATTCTTTGATAGCTTTGCTCGCCAGTGTTGTAATGTTCTTCTTTGTACGTCTTAGCCTAGAACTGAGTTCTCGAGAATTGGTTGCACATATCCTTGATTCTAGATTTCTTCTTTTTCGTATTTCTCTTGGTTGGTTTACTAAAACTAGCAGTGGCAGCAACATCGTTTTCGTATTCAAAGCTGTTGGTGTTAGAATCCGTCTCATTGCTACCAAAATCTAATTTCCCATTATCAGTTGAAGATTCGCAAAAATGTTAGTGTTATTCTGATAAATTTATCCAATTCGAATGTTACAGTAAAAGTTTACATCGGCGCGGTCACAAACGTGTAGGGGCCTATACTGTATAAGTTAAACATCATGGCCGCCCCAGATTTCGATATAATAGAATAGGTAAACAAAGTGCTACTAATTCTCACAGCCTACGTACTCTAAACTTTATGTAAGTAAATGTAATGCAAAAATGAGGGACATAAGCTATCAGTTATTACTAACGGCTTGAGAATTCGCCACACACCAATTTTTCGCGATACACCAGCGACACACCATGTTTACGCGACACACTTCCGGTCGATTCGTGACACACTTGTTAAGAACCTCTGCAAAGCCATAATGATAGGTTCATACTCGAATGAGATGGAAGATTCGCCGAAACGGATTTATATATAACGTTGGTGAGAACGTTTTAAAGGTAGCTAACTATTGGATAACGTTTTTCAATATTTGGCGACATCTTGTGATAGCCAGAGGCGGTGTCGTCTGCCTTGCCTTGCTTGTACGTGTTTGCATCTTGATTGTAAAATAGGGGGTTCCTACCGTTTAACGACCGCTTCTGGCATCAAAAGTAGTTGGCGCTGTACCATTCGTAATGGGTGAAAAGTTAAGCGAATCACTTAGTAACAGAAGCCATCGAATGAATTATATAATATTGGTGTCCACGTAATAAAGGTGTCGAACGATATAGCAGTACATGTACATTATACAAAGTTTTAGAGATATCTTGTGACGACTAAGGCTGATAATCGATAGGAAGAAACTGTGCAGTTCTCGACGTTGATTGTATAATGTATATGCTTGTATGTATGTATGTATGTATATTTGTATGTATGATTTTATGTATGTATGTTTAGTTATAATTTTATGGAGTCGGCATATAACCACCATTGTGCGAGACTAACAATTTACGCGGTAACGCGGAGCTGACCCGAGTCCCCAAAAACCTATATTCGTCTGATGCAAGAATGGTCAAGAATTATGAAAGGATGTCATGGGGTCTACAGTGTCGAAAGCGGAGCTAACATCGAATAGGTTCAACAGAGTCAACTCTGCTCTGTCGATAGCCCCGTAGATGTCTGATAAAAGGCCGAGCAGCAGAGTTTCAGTCGAGTGGAAGTTTCTGTAACCAGACTGGCATGATGGAAGGAGGTTGTTCCTCTCTAGGTGGACGACGAGCTGAGCTGTTACTATCTTCTCGATGATCTTGGATAAAAACGAGAAATTCGCGATTGGCCAGTTGTTGAGAGGGTCAACCGGATCCAAAACCCTCGTTCTTCAGGGCAGGAATCAGGATGGATCTCTTCTGTGTGGGAGATAGAACTCCTTCGCGGACAGAGCGGTTACACAACGTCAACAGACGAGGCAGCAGAACATCCACGAACTCCTGAGTCCTGAAGCAAGAAGGTCGGGAGCAGATCGAGGTCGCACGACTTGTGTGGAGAAGCAATGATGAGGCGACGCAGTTCGTCTCCGGCAATCATGCTTAGAGTGAGCAGGCAGCATTCGGTGGTGAGGAGGATCATTATCCGTAACGCGGCGGAACCCAAGAATCTTGCTGGTGTGAGAGGCCACGAAGTCTTCAGCCGTGAAGGACGATTCTTCTGGAGAGTGGATAGCGCGTTCAGAGTGGCGCCACCAAGAGAGCGTTGAATGCAGCACAGAGACGCTTTGATTGGCTGGCTTGTGAAGATACTCTAGATTCCCAGTAAGTTCGCTCTTCGCTATACCAGCGATGCATACTGCATGCGGACGTTATGCACCCAAGCCAATCGGTCCGATAGAAGCTTGGTGCACCTGTACTTTCGCTTATGGCGGTGGTAATATTATATATATATATATATATATATATATATATATATATATATATATATATATATATATATATATAGTAATTCGCCTATCAACATTGTCGTAACACGACTTTTAGCAATAGGCTTATAGCCGTAGCATAACCACGACATAACTTTAATTAACTATTTATTCCTTTGAGTTTAGCGGCATCTTATTAAAGGCCTTTGACGTAGACAGAAAATACTTCTTCAAGTAGTTGGCCCTTGGACAGTTTCGAATATATATATATATATATTTATATATATATATATATATATATATAATTCCCTTTTGTCCAGGGAATTCTTAGCAACTTTCTGATGCACTTGTTCTCGAACGCTTGGATGCGTTTCTCTTCTTCTTTCTTTAACGTCCAAGCCTCACAGCCGTATGTTACTGTCGGTCATGCCAGTGCCTTCACATTATATATATATATATATATATATATATATATGTATATATATATATATATATATATATATATATAATGTGAAGGCACTGGCATATGTTACTACCGTATGTTACTACCGTATGTTACTGTCGGTCATGCCAGTGCCTTCACATTATATATATATATATATATATATATATATATATATATATATATATGTATATATATATATATATATATATATATATATATATAATGTGAAGGCACTGGCATGACCGACAGTAACATACGGCTGTGAGGCTTGGACGTTAAAGAAAGAAGAAGAGAAACGCATCCAAGCGTTCGAGAACAAGTGCATCAGAAAGTTGCTAAGAATTCCCTGGACAAAAGGGATGACCACCGAACAAATATACAAACTGGCGAGCACCACGTCCGAATCCGCAAGCTACGGTAATTCGGACACATCATGAGGCAGCCGAGGGACAATATCGATGGCAGCCTGATGACAGGCCTTGTAGAAGGGATTCTCAACCGCGGTAGACCAAGAATATCATGGATTGACAACATTATAGAATGGATTGGACTATCTGGGACCAGCCTAATGGTGGCAAAACGAGATAGGAAATGATGGACAATGTTGACCCATTCCTGTAGCCTACCATCGCAGAGCGACGACGGCGACATGATATGACAAAACAGACAAAATAATTAGTCAGCGTGATGGAGTGACTTTAGACAACTTGGCCCTCTTGACTGTTCACAGGACCAACGGCTGTTCAACAGTGACTCATGCTTCTGACTAGGGCACGCCGCGCCGCCACGCGCCAACGCCGACATTTTGTGTGCGCCGCCGCCGCCGCCGCCGCCGCTTTTTGTTCGTCGGCGCTCCGCCGCCGCCGACCAAAACAGACCGGCGCCGACACTATGACGTCGGTGCAGGGCTCTAATGTAGAGGCCCATATACAGACATTATATCATAGGCGTGTGGATTTATTCTACATTAAGACGGATGCTTTCCTTTATAAGAATATTTTGCTTTTAGTATATCTTGTGTGGAACAATCATTGAGGAATACTGTTTCATTTGCATGAAACCATTTTATTACAATTTGTCTATCATTGACATGTCAGCTGTAATGCTTGAAATGTTGCTAATCAATGAATAATGGTGATATTGTAAGGCTCTGCTTCGACACCTCTTAATGGCAGTTTCAAACGCTATAAGTTTCTCGTTTCCTCTAATTAAAACGTTCCGATTAGCACGCTGATGATTCGTTGAGTAGTTGCTGTTTAACGACGCTGTTTAATAATAAAGGTGATTAGTGTTGCCCTCCGCCTTTTTAAAGGCTTGGGTTCGGCGCTGCCAAGGTACAAGTAGTATATTTTCGGGTAGAGGCACTTTAAAGGTGTTTAAAGTAGACGTTCTCATAGAATTCCCATAGAATTACAATTTGCCTCCGCCTCAATAAGATAAGCCCTTCCACAATTATTATTGTCCATGTGCTGCGAGGGCGTCCCCAAGGCCTGAGCCTCGTGTAAACTCGCGGAAAGCCGGGAATGATTGTGTTGTAAAACCCTGGGATGCTCTTGGTCACCTTCGAAAAGGGGCGGTATATTTCTTATTAGAAATACGTATAGTGGCGGATTTCCCACTAGATGTTGTTAAACTGTTGGAATTCAATTCTGTTATTGCTTGAGCAAACGCTTCTGCTGTTTTCTTAGTAGTAAATATATCAGCATTGACTACAAAACCTATTCAACGAGGTAAAACCTCACTTCATGAAGAGCTAACCTTTTAAGGCAAAGTGTAATTCATTCTATCAGAAGGCAAGACCTAAATCAACTGCCCTGGCAGCCACAAGATATCGATAAGTATCGATACTGTTGCACCTACAACACCTACTACATGCTTTGTCACTCGATACCTTATAGGTCATGTCTAATTAGACACCTTTAAACTTGTGTAATAAGAAATTATATAAACCTGAATTCGCGTTCAATTGTCGGTTCGTAAAGTTCCTACTCTGTTGATCTGGCGGCCACAAGATGTCGTTAAGTGTAATAACCAACATTTCATATTCGAGTTTAACTTAGCGCTCGTGAACAGGCTGGTGCCATGCGCTTGATCTACGAGTGGCACTTTAGAAGTTTGGAGATTACGATTACGATTAAAAATAACACTTTTTGGTCGACGTCTACCGAAGACACCTTTAAATACATTCATCCGCTCTTATATATTCGTCAAACGCCACACAATTTAAGTTTGAACGATTGTTGGAAGTCTCCTATTTACACGGATCAAGCAACACATTACTTCGTCTCTTAATTTCAGTCCTTAGGGACTAGACAATCGCACACTTAGACTCCTTGAAAATCTCTATAATCTGACAGTATGATATTGGTAAATATGACGGTCTCAGCCGATGTTCCCGTAAGTTGCTATTAATCTGAAGAATAAAAAATTAGCCACTGCGTAAGTCTGGAATTGCTAGTCCACAGTCTGGATAATTGGACGAGCAACGCAAGTGATCTTTATATCCGACACTGTAGTTGCTCTGGTATTGGCAGCCTCAAGCCCGGATCGGGGGGTGGGCGACGATAATTATTTTGTCATGGCAAAGCTTTGTTAACAGGAACTACGCAAAAGAAAAATTGCTTCGCTGGATATTTTCGGTTCTCGTTGCTTCTTGGACACCTTTTAAACGCTTTTCCAAGTTGCTATATATACGCCGATGTTCGGAGGACAATGATTATTTACTGACACTACATTGACTACAACACACTATTAAGAACGCTTATTTCTTTTTTCTCTTCGACACCTTTAAACCGCTGTTATAAACGCCTTATATACTGAGCGCGCACAAAATAATTACTAATGAATAAGTCAGTACCGGTAATGCAAATGATTTTTAGCATGGCATAAAGTCGTTAAAGAGGTAACTCAGCTATAATTGTATTGTATTGTATTATATCCAAGAGTAACTATTCAGAGGCGCTCTTAGCACATAAGTCCCATACGCTGCCGGTGGGAAGATGAAACTGCGAGGGAGAGGATTGGCCACTCGCCCTTATATGCCGAGGCAAGACAAATGAAGTCGTTAACACTTCACACCCATGGTTGCCTCAGGGCTAGTTTAAGGGACTGCTCTTCCTCTTCAACATACATATCTGCATCTCTGAGGTTTCATATTCGGCCTTAGTAGTCGCCAGATGGAAGGAGCGTATAAAAAATATCTCCATGAAAATTGCTAAAGACCTTGGATTAATGTCTCGCATTTCAAAATTGGCACCATCTCAGGTCCGCACAACACTGTGCTATGCCCTTATTTACCCTTATTTTACATATTGCAATATAGTATGGGCTCCTACATACAAATCCAGTCTTAAAAGCCTTGTCACTCTTCAAAAACGTGCAGTACGATATACAGCGAATATCCCTTGTAGAGCCCACACAGAAGTTAAATTTCAAGAGTATAATACTATAAGGCATTGAGAGTCGATCAGATAACGCGTAGGCAGGTTGGGGATTTCACGTACCGCTACGAGCATGGCCAATTACCCTTGTCTTCCAGTAATTTTTTTATCCCGCGTTGCAGATCTCCACTCGCACCAAACAAGAAATTTGCGTCCATTTACCAGCTATACGCTCAAACGAATACCAGGTTATTCTCCATGCGACACATTGAGGCCTCCATATGGAATGAAATACCACCAATAATTCAGCAACTATCCAGCCTACAATCGTTCAAGCAAAAGTACGGTCTTCCATGTTCGAGGAACACTAATTAACAGCCCGCAGTTTAATGCCAATAATTTTGTCATGGCTCACATCCGGGACCTTTGCAACACCGGCTAGTCAAACATGGTCGCTTATAGCTGGCTTAACTAAATAAAAACACTTTTATCAATAGCTGCAGGATTTTGGCATCCTGTCTGTTACTTAGTTTCAGACTATCTATTTATCTAGACTGTCCATAATTTACTTTAATCGCATAATTATGTCCTTAATAAATAAATCGCTAAAAGAATCTAGAGCGATTCCTTGTGGTGTGTTTACTTCTGCTCTGATCCAAGTCGCCTCTCTCCTGAGGACCCGGATGTCACTTTTCTAAAAATAGACGGCCACAAACACCGCCTGCGATGAATCAGAAAAGACGAGCTCTCATTGGCTGATGCGTTGCCGCTTCATATCCCTTTAGTAATCTTAGTCCCAGGTTAAGCCTTAATAAACCAGAAGGGCGACACTGCCGTAATATAATAACCTGGCAGTATCGGTCCCAAGCTTAGAGAAAGGTGGAGGGTGACGCTAATCATCTTTGTTATGACACAGTTTCGTGGAACAGACACTAACCAGAGTGAATTTATTACTGGACTCTATGGTACTTGTAAATGCAGTGAGAAACTTCAATATATCGCCCGTTCATAACCAAACTATTGATAGGCGCTCTTTACACCAGACAACATGATGTTAAATGTAATTGAGAACTGAAATGTCATCAATAAGCAAAACAATGCTCAGAAAAATAGCAGAGTCACCAGTGATCGGCCCTCGCAACCACGTAGAGCCCAACCAACGAATTCCCGACTACACATGATAGATAGTGTGCCATCGGTTGATGCCTTGTGCATTAGACACCGGCGCAATTAAAGAAGTTACTAATTAATAATAATAATAATAATAATAATAATAATAATAATAATAATAATAATAATAATAATAATAATAATAATGTTGCTAGTAACTTAGACTAACTTGCGTCTATAGTTTGAAGCGACGACAGGTGACAGCACAAGATTAAATAGAAGATGACGCACATCCGGCTATCTATCTAGCCACCGGATGCACGTAGCAGAGGCACTCGTCGCTTGGCAATCAGTAGACTGAAGCGCCACCAGTGGCTAACGGTCGAGGCCAGTACTACGGATTGGACTTTTTCAAACCCTGTACCAAGACCCGCCTTACATCTTTCATCTTACTACCCGGTTACATACAATAGAGTAACGGTACGCGGCCCTCATATATAACGACTGACAAACAAGTTTAAAAGGTGTTCCAGTAGATCATGAATTAGTCGCGTAGGCCAAGACGATATACGAACAAATAATTGTAAAACAGTAATAACCGGAGGCAGAACTGAAAAATAAGTTTGGTGTGCAAACTTAGCAACAATAAAATCCAACATAATATAAGAAATTTCTTAGGAAATTCTGCAGTTAAACAAAAATAATTCGTCGAATTGGCACAGCAGTTGAATTGCGACTGACATGGCCGTTGACATACGCAAAATCCAGATCTATTTAAACACCTTTAAAAGGCGGTCATCAATCACTATATATAAGATCGTCGACCGCTTTCAAAGTATTAGTTATGACAAATTATGCTAGAGTGCACCTACTGCTGATTGCATGTGAAACATGCGAGGAAGAAGGAGAGCGGTCCCTAAATTAGTCCTGAAAGACAGCCATTGTTAGAAAGTGTTTGTGACTTCATTTTCATAGACTCGACATTTGAGAGCCTATAGCCAATCCTCTCCCTGGCCATATGATCTTCCCACCGACAGTGTACTCCGTTTATAGCTGTGTACTATAGTTCCGCAACTGGAACAGAAATTTGTATTGATTGTGTTGCCATGATAGTTTGTTAGTATTGTACTGTCATGCTTGTATCAAAATCAGTGTGTTGTGATGACGGTGTTGTCATGATTGTGTTGTCGTGTAATTTTTGATGCATGTGATTATCTTTCTCTGGTCATATCTAAAAAAACTTTTTGTGAACAACTTTTTTCAATCGCTGGACCGAGATTTCGTAATTCTCTCCCTGTTTCTGTGCGCTCTGCTCAGTCTCTTGCGTCACATCTTTCTCAAATTAAAACTTACCTTTTTCAAATTCCTTATCTATAATATAGGCTGCCTCTCTTAGAAACAGATCTGATTAGCCCGTTTCAAAGCTGTTTCAATTAGATCAGGCAAAGTTCACAAATACCGCTGCCGAACGAAACTCAACCACAAGCAGGATGGGCCTTCCCGATTCAGTCACGTGGGCCAAGACGACATCCGAACGAAATACCGTAAAGCAGTAGGCTACTAATCCCTTGCAAAACTGAAGAATAAATTCTCTGCGTAAACTTAGCAACAGTAAATAAAAAATGTTAGACATTATTTCCAAAATTCTGCACTTAGACAGAATTCGTTGAAGAGCGACTGGCACTTGAACACCTTTAGAACGGTTAGAAGGGTTTTCTGGGAATGAGATGGCAGATTCCCTTGCGAAAGAAGCTCTAAGCATAGCTTAAGTCAATGCTACTAATTATTTGGAATTGACTGAAATTTAATCTTTTATTAAAACCTCATTTTTGTCACTGCGCACGATTTTGAAACAGAACTCTCCACGTAATAAGTTTCGCTGTACATTTAATTTTTGCTTGAACACCTTTAAAACTGATTTATAAGAACTTTTAATTGCCGACTGTTTACGTTTGCTAATTTGGCTAGTCTTTGAACGAAATTTCAGGAATATAATGTGTGAGAGAGCTTAGTTAAAGGTGTCCAAAAAAGGGCGACACTAAAAATCTTTCCCATGACCCAGTGTCGATATACAGCAGCTAACTAACAGCTATTGCTACTTTTAAAGCACTTCTAAAAGGCAGAGATAAAAAGAAGAATTATAAGATGTAAGAAGCTACTTAGTTTGGTTATCGGTGTTTTAGTACTACCGATTTCAAATCATATCAAATCATGCCAAACGAGAATCAATCAAAATGTGTAACTGTCGTTAACCTCTGGATACCTCCATAAACTTGCAAGTCATGATGAGCATAGTTAATTGAAAGAAGCTTAGTTCCTGTTGACGCCCTCTGTGACCGAGCTGACTCCACTCTTTTTGACTGTCCTTAACAATCCTAGTCATACTCTCCATAGCCTCCTCCCCCCTGTCAAGACCAGCACCTATTCGCTCGGCCCCCGTCCGCATAACCCTGAGGTCCCCAGGGCTGATACACTGTCTAGAAAACATTTTATCATTAGCATGCTCAACTTAGGAATTTGAACATTAATTGGATTTAAATTAATTTTTCTTTTCCTTTTATTTAGGTTGCTTGTGCCTGTTCTTGATGTGTTCAGTTTCTTGTTACTTGTATTAACCCGTTTGTTAGCCGCAGTGCGTTTGTAGGCGGAGCATTAAAGTCCATACTTGCTTACTTACTTACTTACTTACTTACTTATTTACTTACTTACTTACTTGCTTACTTACTTACGTACTTACTTACTTACTTACTTACTTACTTACTTACTTACTTACCTACCTACCTCCCAACCTACCTACCTACCTACCTACCTACCTACCTACCTACCTACCTACCTACCTACTTACTTACTTACTTACTTACTTACTTACTTACTTACTTACTTACTTACTTACTTACTAACTTACTTACTTACTTACTTACTTACTTACTTACTTACTTACTTACTTACTTACTTACTTACTTACTTACTTACTTACTTACTTACTTACTAACTTACTTACTTACTTACTTACTTACTTACTTACTTACTTACTTACTTACTTACTTACTTACTTACTTACTTACTTACTTACTTACTTACTTACTTACTTACTTACTTACTTACTTACTTACTTACTTACTTACTTACAAAGAACAGCCGTTAAGCCGATCTGAACTTCGCCGCTGCACTTACTCTGGTACTGCCATTCCAAAGCCTGGATGAATTGGGAGGGTGCCGCTAATTATCTTTGTTTAACACAATGTATAAAAACAGGAAGAATTACTATTCTAGTCTGATAGGCAGTCTTAATGTTAGGGTATTTGTTTTCTTAGCCTCGAAATATAGGAGATCCGGTGGTCAGTCCTTTTCCCTCGATGCCTGATATTCCCACTGACAGTGTACGTTCAAAGTATTCAGTTTATATCTATATTATCTGGGAGTGCCCATGTAAGTCAATGGAATGTTTAATCCCATACTTCTTCTTGTCTTAGAGGCCAGCGTGCTATCCACTAGGCAATCGTGCACTTAGAATCCTTTAAAGCGTTTTCATCCGACGCTAATAATTTTTGTCAACAAACATCTTGATTAGCAGAAGCTACACACAATAAAATTAACTCCGCTGTATATTTTCGTTTCTTCTTGGACACCTTTCAAACGCATTCACCAGTCGCCATATTAAAAGGCCAGCATGAAATTTAATAACTTATGCTTTAAAACTCTGCAAACAACTTGACTACGCCGTATTCCTGTTTTACTTCGACACCTTTAAAACGCTGTCATCAGAGCTAAATAATGCTAAGCCAGCACAAAATTTCTTAATAACTTAGTGTACTGCGTATAATGTTTACCATGAGACAAAGTCGTTAAAGGGCAACTCGGTTATAATGAGTTCACTGACCGTACACGTTGGTGGAAAGATAAGAAGGCGCGGGAGAGGACCAGCCACCCGCCCTCATGTGCCGAGTCTAAGAAAATGATGTAAGTAACGCTTCATACCCATGCCTGTGAGCTAGATTAAGGAACTGCTCTTCTTCATCTACATACGTATATACATGTATATGCATCTCTGAGATTTCACAAGCAGCGATCTCGTCTACAGTTTTAGCAGTCGCCAGATGTCGTTGAACCCTGCAGTTTTATTTTAGCGAGTCATCGGACTCGCTTGATACCATTGAATCCCTTGGGATTTCGATATGGAGGTGGCATGTCGGTATAACGTACATTAGTTGACGCTATGTTCATTAATAATGTGACGACGTAGAAGTTTTTTTCTAAATCCCGTTGCTCAGTGTTTAACTGACATGTCGCTAGGGATCACTCGAACAACTAGGAAAGGCTATTCGTTAGATTAGGAGCATTTCAAATTATTTTCAAATTACTAAATATATTGTTCAATGTAATCTAGAGATAGGCAATTTTTCTGCAATTTCAGGATAAAACAGTCTATACTTAATACTAAAAATAATAATAATAATACTAATACTACTACTACTACCACTACTACTACTACTACTACTACTACTACTACTACTACTACTACTACTACTACTACTACTACTACTACTACTACTACTAATAATAATAATAATAATAATAATAATAATACTACTACTACTACTAATAATAATAATAATAATAATAATAATAATAATAATAATAATAATAAAATAATACTAATAATACTAATAATAATGATAATAATAATAATAATAATATTAATAATAATAATAATAATAATAATAATAATAATAATAATAATAATAATAATAATAATAATAATAATAATAATAATAATAATAATAATAATAATAATAATAATAATAATAATAATAATAATAATGCATTGTTTAACGAAATCCTATAGCTAGAAATGCCGTATCTATAGATGCTGTTAAATAATGGATTATTATTATTACGTCAGTTAATCAACACCGTCTAATAATTGGGTTAATTGCTGTTGATACGCAGTCGACAAATATCTGCCCCGGTTACCTCAATCTAAAGGTGTCTAAAAAGCTGACCATATATTACTATAATACTATACATCACCTGTTTTAGTTAATGTTATTTTGCAACGCATACCTACAACGTCCGCTGTTTAATGACATTTTTGACGACAGGGTGCACGCGAAAGTTGTTGATTCTTATTGGCTAAAAGCATTTTTTTCAAAACATAGGCTGAAAGCATTAGATAAAAGCGTCTTGAATGTGTTTTATTAGACGTTGATTATTTGCTTTAATATTTTCTATGTTCTATATCATTAATAACCATCATCATCATCATCATCATCATCATCATCATCATCATCATCATCATCATCATCATCATCATCATCATCATCATCATCATCATCATCATCATCATCATCATCATCATCATCATCATCATCATCATCATCATCATCATCATCATCATCATCATCATCATCATCATCATCATCATCATCATCATCATCATCAATCATCATCATCATCATCATCATCATCATCATCATCATCATCATCATCATCAATCATCATCATCATCATCATCATCATCATCATCATCATCATCATCATCATCATCTTCGTCGTCGTCGTCGTCGTCATCATCATCATCATCATCATCCATTTTCTTCATCATCATCATCATCATCATCATCATCATCATCATCATCATCATCATCATCATCATCATCATCATCATCATCATCATCATCATCATCATCATCATCATCATCATCATCATCATCATCATCATCATCATCATCATCATCATCATCAATAACCATGGGCTCAACGCCCGTAGGTTTCCGATGCCTTTCTGACAGTGTCTGTCCACCCTGTCCAGTGCCGAGTGGCACTGTGAGTCTTCTTCTTTTGTTTGTGCCTTCCATTATTCCACCGAATCACAGCTTACACCAGTGTGGGTTCAACGACGGGGAAAGCGCGCTGCTGCAATGTAGCGGATAAAAAAAATTATTTGGACACCTTTAAAACGTTATTAATTTTGTTATAAAAAGTGAGACACGATGCCAGCTTTGAATCTTGTTTCTTGGATTGCTGTGGTTGGACTTGCAGCAAGAGAAGCAGAAGCGTAAATGCAAATGTAAATCTCCGGAATTTCTCATCGCCACACAAAAGCAACGTCAGGAGATCAGCTTAATCACCGGCGCTATATCCCCTCAGTTGTGCTAGGGTGATTTAGCATTTATTTGACTCTGAGTTCATGGAACTTCCAGTCGCAACTACCGCTGAGCACATGACTTCATTTTAGTAACTACTGCAAGTTGAGCAGTTTAAATACTTGTGCTTATTTGCCCAACGATTTCTATGTAGTTTCGGTTCCACGTCTGAAGAATCATTTTCTTCTACGAAACTATTAAAAAATATACGCAGCGATCCACGCTCACTGAAAACCAGTTAGATACGCTTATCTCTTTAACCATGACATGTGTTTAACCACACATTGACAATACCACACTCCATTTAATTGTTTCAACCATTCTTTCTTTTGGATTACTACTCCTTGACATTACACAGCCATGCGATATTTAAACGTTCACCCGCTAGACAAGAAGGGAAGTTATCAGATTATTGAAAGCGAGCAGCGGATATATATAAGGCTTTGTTGGAAACGTTTTAAAGGTAGCTAACTATAGTATTGCACAACTTTTGGATCACAAAACATCAATAATTGCTGCACATTTAAGTGCCAATTACTGAATTACAACTGTATGAACCGCAAGTGGTTTCTCATTCACATGCATTTGCCATTGAATGTTTCAATAGCAACACGATTTGGTTTTGATATCTGAAGATTTTTTAGCTAATCTTATCTAGTTTATGGAAACATTTTCCAAATAAAGATGCGTGGCCCGTCGGAAGTTACACAATGGCATGTTTTGGTCCTTGGTGCAAGGCCACTCGCTATGGGGAGGCGAGATGGTCACTCGCCAAGGGGAAATGGTCACTCCCAAAGGGAGTTAGACAATCACTCATTAAGGGATGGTAACTCGCCAAATGGAGGAGAGATGGCTACTAGCTAAAAGGAGGGGAGACTTTAACTCGTTGAGGGAAGGGGAGATGGTCAATCGCTAAGCGAGTGGAGATGGTCACTCGCTGGGGGCAGGGGCGTCCGCAGCAATTTTTAGGGCGGGGAAATGCCCCCTTTAACCATCCGGACGCCCACGGAGATTGGCAGCCGATAGCATTTATAAGGCAAGCTAATGTACATTGATTTCTATAGTCAGTCGCAAGATCGTTTTTAATTGGTTAGTTGCTGTTTCACTACACTATGTCATAACGTAGATGATTAGCGTCGTCCTCCTCTTTTCCCCAGGCTTGAGACTGGCACTCTCAGAGTACGAGCAGTGGTGGAGTTAGAACCATGGCCTAAGCTTATATAGCATTGGTTGCTGTCGTTTTACTGGTATCGGAGGAGAGTGCCCTAACCCAGTGCTTCCGAAAGTAGTGTTCGCGGACCGGTGCCAGTCCGCGAACCCTCAGTTGCCGATCCGCAAAGTGAGCCAAGAAACTGAACAAAAAAGACAATAGAAGGTTTCTCGATTTGGTCTCGCTTCGAACTATCTTTAAAAAGACACGGTTGTCTCGCAGTCAAAGCTACATTTTTCATAAAAATTAAACAGATTTGTTCAGGGAATAAACGTTTTTCAGCTATTGTAACCGAAAACTGTAGAAGAAATAGTTATTCGACGAATTCTTGATTGATTGATTGATTGATTGATTGATTGATTGATTGATTGATTGATTGATTGATTGATTGAATTGCTGACAGAGCAAATAGAAGTTGTTCTCCTTCACTAGTTATTTTGATCGTAGCATTTGCAGTGTTCTAATTGATTTGTAAGAATTCTGCGGTAGGCCTACTTAAACAAACATCATAAGGCAAACCGGACTCGGACCCCTTTCTACTAGTCTTTAGAAAACTCCCTCTGACATGACGCAGCGCTCGTGAATAAGCAGGTGCCCTGCGTTTGGCTTTCAAGTGACCGTTTAGAAGTTTGAGATTACGATTACGATTACCAGCCAGTTATGGTTGAACATGTGAAGAATTGAAGATACTTGCGCCATCTTACGAGTGAGCATTTCTCGCTTATAAACATTTAAATTTTGTGAACAAATGTGGCGCCAGCTGGCGAATGTTTGTGATAAAAACCGAACTCCAATTTGTAGTGTTGCCATAATTTATATCGATTATTGATGCGGATAACGTTTATTTCTTAAATTGAAAATACGTCAGCGGTCCTGGCATTACCCAATATAAATATTACTCAGTATTACTCCATTCTCCGTTGTAGAGATACTTTGAAAATGTTTTGTAAGTTAGACGGCAACAAACCTTTTAGCAGAAAATGTCTATGAAACAATATCTGGAAACAACTACATTCTCAACAAGGAAACTAGCCCTAAATTGCAAAGTAGTTAAACATAATTATAGGCCTCTTCTTAGACACCTTTTAAATTGTTTTCACAGACCTTATAATAATCAGCGGTCTTGTTGAAATAAAATATATTCTTGGCATTGTTACCGCTAAACAAGAGATACCGTCTACTGCTGCTGCTGCTGCTGCTGCTGCTGCTGCTGCTGCTACTACTACTACTACTTTGCAATTTAGAGCTAGTTTCCTTGTTGAGAATGTAGTTGTTTCCAGATATTGTTTCATCGACATTTTCTGCTAAAAGGTATGTTGCCGTCTAACTTACAAAACATTTTCAAAGTATCTCTACAACGGAGAATGGAGTAATAGTCTAGGCTTGGAATTCAAAAAAAGGCTCTAGAAATCACCCTTAGAAGCAAATCATGTAACAATTTGCTAACCGGCGTTTCTAGACTAATTTGACCCTGCTGAAAACGAAAATCGCGGTTAGCAAGCTGGATTTTTAGCGGTTGCATGGGAAAACAAGATGGCGGCCAAAATGGCGGCCACTATCTTCAAATGGCTATAAGTAAAGTCATGTATGGGATGGAAACATGATCTTAGAGTTTAAATTAACATTTTCGGGGTCAAGGAATGCGATGGAACTAAAGACAAATATGTAGCACTGCCAGAAACAAAATGGCGGACACAATGGCGGCCAAATATCTTCAAATAGCTACAAGTAAAGCCATGTATGTGATGGAAACAAGATTTTAGAGTCTAAGTTAACGTTTTCGGGGTCAAGGAATGCGATGGAACTAAAGACAAATATGTAGCAGTGCCAGAAAACAAAATGGCGGACAAAATGGCGGACAAATATCTTCAAATAGCTACAAGTAAAGCCATGTATGTGATGGAAACATGATTTTAGAGTCTAAGTTAACGTTTTCGGGGTCAAAGAATGCGATTGAACTAAAGACAAGTATGTTGCACTGCCAGAAAACAAAATGGCGCCCAAAATGGCGGCCAATTATCTTCAAATGGTTATAGAAAATGGCGGACAAAATGGCGGTCAGTCTGGAGTAGTGTTTTCTTGGTCAAAGCATACAAAGGAAGTAACATTCTATATCATTCACTGATGTTATTACAGTTTAACCATCATTATTTACATGACATTTTTAGTAGCCTGTGATTGCTGTTTGACCATTTATACATTAGGTACACAACATTCGTGTTTCATGACTTAACTTAAGCTATTTCAAGCATTGTTGCAGTCAATGAAATTGCAAATAGGTGTACATGGCAAGTTCACATTTCGACAGCAGCAGCGCTTGGTGTTACACTTATCAACTTCGCATGATTTAGAGTAGACAAACTCCAGACACGACTGGGGCACCGGACCAATTGTAGACAGTAGACCACACTGGTACGAGAACACCTTCTTCATCCACTCTCCATCCTGATGAGGCTGGTGTCGAAGCATCAATGTGTGAAAGATAGGCCTTTTCCTAAATGACAGTTTGGAAATGAGCACGTCTAAAAGGCTGCTTGATTATGTCACTGCATGGTGAAGAGAATCAGTTTTTTAGTTTTCCCGAACATAACATATCGTGCCTCATTGCATGTCTTGACGTTGTCATTTGTTTTACACAATCTTACCACAAATTCCTCTGCGTTTGCTCTAGCTTTCTGATAGGTAATATTTATATTGGGTAATGCCAGGACCGCTGACGTATTTTTTTATATCGCCGTCATCCATTCTCCAGGCTTGGCACTGGCCAGTATTTAATCTAGTTCCCCTCTTCTGGAGGGGGATGAATCAAGGTTTGTGGCGGGGGACCAACGAGCGTCGGAATGTTTTTAATTTCGACATGACTTTTTAGGGGTTGACGCGGTTTGAAGACGTCCAGTAGTAGTAGTAGTAGTAGTAGTAGTAGTAGTAGTAGTAGTAGTAGTAGTAGTAGTAGTAGTAGTAGTAGTAGTAGTAGTAGTAGTAGTAGTAGTAGTAGTAGTAGTAGTAGTAGTAGTAGTAGTAGTTGTAGTAGTAGTAGTAGTAGTAGTAGTAGTAGTAGTAGTAGTAGTAGTAGTAGTAGTAGTAGTAGTAGTAGTAGTAGTAGTAGTAGTAGTAGTAGTAGTAGTAGTAGTAGTAGTAGTAGAAGCAGTTGTTGTTGTGGTAGTAGTAGTAGTTATAGTTGTAGTAGTATCCAGTGAGCAAATTGGCATGGTATAGGATCTGAAATCTGCCTCTGAGTATATTCTGGTGGTGCCAGTCCAAAGCCTGGAGAAAGTAGGGGCTGTTCCTGATCACTTTGGTTATGACACAGCGTCGTTAAACAGGAACTACTACTACTTATGTCTGAAAATAGGTTTGAAGTGTCAGCGACTTTATTTTCTAAACCTTGACATATGATGTCCAGTGGACAGCCGTATCCCTAGCTGTCTGACCTTCGCACTGACATGTGGTCATAGTGTATGATCATTGGTCAGTGTATGGACAGTTTATCCCTGTGTTCTGTAGGAGCGTAAGCGGAACAAAAAATTTGAGAAATTTATCTTCCCCCGGTGGAGATCTGAATCCGAGTTGAAACCAGCGTGCTAACCATTGGAGTGTCGTGCTCTTTAAAACGGTTGCATCCGCTCTAATGAAATTCATCAATATGTCCTCTATTCAAATAATTCTGACTTAATGCACCTTCTATTATAATTTATCTTTTTTATTATGTTAAGGGTTATGATGTGTGATTTGGAGTATAGACGAGATTCTCAGACGAGAAAACAGGGAAGGAACACTGCCGTTGTACAGAATCACACGTGTTCATATAGGGTCAGAATAAATAGATTTAAAGGTGTCTAACGCTAGATACAGGAGGAGGTTAATAATATTCTGACGTAATACAGCTTCTATTATAATTTCTGTAATTTGAAGTACAGCAGAGGAGTAGTTGAGGAGTTGTATCTAACAGATCAGGCGATTGAATGAAAGTTACAGATATATTATTGTCTGAAAGAAACGAATAAACGGTGCCAAAATGACGAATAAAGGAGGAGGGTGACTATACGTAGGCCTAATGTTTTTGTCATGGCACATGCCTTATTTCATAACAGAAATGGAGTCCAAATAATGCCTTCAGTATAAGCATTCAGTTAAGGAAAATCTTATTTTCCAGCCCTTTAATCAGTTCTAATCGCTCCACTAACGTCAAAGTTGTACAGAAGCGTTTTAAGGAAGTTACAGGAACAGCATGAATGACGAACACTAAACGGAGTGTTTATGATTCGGTTTGCACACTCCGGAATGTCGTCCGGAAGCAATGTTTCTTTCTATACTGATACGGACCACAGTGCAGCTAAGACAGACGACTGGACAGCAGGAGTCGTTTATTGTCCATGGGCAGAGGCGTAGCGACCGCCCACCGTACCCTCCGACCGGAGGGGCCCCTTCCTGGAAGGGGCCCCTAAAAGAGGCAAAAAATAACCGTGAATGTCGGAAATGGAATACATGTACACTGTAGGGCGTAGGCCTATGTATACATAATATGAACCTTATATCAATATACCGCATTCCAGTTTCCGCATATGTAAGGGGCCCCGGACGTATGTTCGGAGGGAGCGACGTTCTTTGTTGCTACGGCTCTGTCCATGGGTCAACTGCTTAAGTGTCCAGAATATTCTACGCTGCCTATGCAATTAAGCAGCGTTGAGATATACAGAGCAAAGCATAACAGGATCTTTAGTCGGTGATACATAGTTAACGAGCATTTTCGGTTGCTCGAACTACTTTTTCGAACTCTCTCCCTTTGTCTGTGCACTCTGCACTCTGTTGTCAACTTAAAACTTACCTCTTTCAAATTGCTTGGCCACCATAAGCTGCCTCTCTTTGTCTTGCAGACTGATCTAGATATCTACCTGATTGATCGCTATCAGAATAATTTACTACATATCAAATACTATATATAAATATATAAAAATACTGTATAATTACATAATATAATACATATATACAGTGGCGGCGATCTTGTCTGAGAGGTGGGGGAACAAAGTCGGCCTTGGTCTGGTTGATGACCGTTTTATAAGAATTCCTCCCGAGAAAAAAAATATTTTTTTTAGTCATTCACCTCTTTTACAACTTTTTTAGGGTCTCGCACCAATATCCCAATATGATCACTTTTTTTAGAACGTATGTCATCGTCCTTACATTTTTTTACTGTTTTTACTTTGTAGAAATTCTTCTCCGAAATTTTTAACCTTTTCTTAGGAATTTCTTCTTACTTTCAACTTTCTCAGAATTTTCGGGGGACACTTTCCTTATAAATTCAATTTTTACCTCATCTGGTCGAAAAATGCTATGAAAACCATCACACGCAATTATATTTGTTGACGTTAATTTGAAAGTGTGTATATATATATATATGTATATATATATATATATATATATATATATATATATATATATATATATATATATATATATATATATATATATATATATATATATATATATATATATATATATATATATATATATATATATATATATATATATATATATATCATATATATATATATATATATATATATATATATATATATATACATGCATGTACAACACACTTCACACCTATATGTATATATATGCATGTGCATTTATTGAAAGTGTGTATTTGCATATATACATGTATTATGGTTAATCTTTATGTATAAATATATTCACTTCTATATGTACAGGCCCATACATAGACATTATATTATAGACGTGTTGATTTATTCTATATTAAGACGGATGCTTTCCTTCATATATAATTATATATTATGCTTTTAGTATTTCTTGTGTGGAACAATTACTAAGGAATGCCGTTTAATTTGCATCAAACCATTTTATAGCAATTTGTTATCATAGACTGTGTTAGCTCTATTGCTTGAAATGTTGCTAAAATCAATGAATGATGGTGAATACTGAATTATAATATTATAAGGCTCTGCTTCGACACCTTTTAATGGTATTTTCCGTCGCTATAAGTGTCTCGTTTACTGTAATTTCAACGTTAAGATCACCACGCCGATGATTCGTTTTCTATTTGTTTAACGACGCTGTTTCATAACAAAGGTGATTAGTGTCGCCCTCCTCCTTAATAAAGGCTTGGGATTGGCACTGCCACAGAATACAAGTAGTATATTTTCGGGTAGAGCCACTTTAAATGTGTCTAAATTAGACGTTCTCATGGAATTCTCATAGATTTATAATTTGTCTCCGCCTCCATAATATAAGCCCTTCAGCCATTCTTGTCCATGTGCTGCAAGGGCGTCCACAAGGCCTGAGCCGCGTGCAAACTCGCGCAGGGCCGGAAATCAGTCTGGAATGGTCTTGGTCACCTTCGAAACGCGGCGGTATATTTCTTATTGGAAATACGTAGGCTATAGTGGTGGATTTCACACTAGATGTCGTTAAGCTGTTGGAATTCGATTAAATTACTACTGGAATAAAACGCCACTGTGGTTTTCTCAGTAGTAAATATGTCAGCGTTGTCCACAAAATCTTTTAAACGAGTTAAAACCTCACTTCATGAAGAGCTTATTAAGGTAAATTGTAATTTTGCTAGAAGGCATGACCTAAATCAACTGCCCTGGCAGCCACAAGATACCAATAAATATCGATACTGCTGCACCTAATATAACTACTACAATCATGTTCAGTCATACAACAACTTATAGGCCAACGCCTAATTAGACACCTTTAAATTTGATCAATCAGAAAGTATATAAACGTGAATACGCGTTCAATTGTTAGTTAAATTCCTACATTGTTGATCTGGCGAAATAAGAACGGCCTGACGTCCACAAGGTGTCGTTAACTGTAATAAATAACATTTTATATTCAGGTTTAACTTAGTGCTTGTGAATAGGCTGGTGCCCTGCGCTTGGTCTTCAAGTGGCGCTTTAGAAGTTTGGAGATTATGATTACGATTAGAAATAACACTTTATGTCGACGTCTACAACGACACCTTTAAGTACATTTACCCGCTCTTATATATTCGTCTAACGGCGTTCAATTAACAGTTTCAGCGAGTCTTGAAAGTCCTTTCATTACACGGATCAAGCAACACATTACTTTTCCTAATTTCAGTCCTTAGGCTACCAATCAGCTGACCGCGAAAGGTACTCTACTGAGTCTGAGACTGATCTACGTTGGACAACATTTTCTCATCTATTGATATAATAAAAGGCGTGCCTCACAGGTTGCCTCGACCTTAGTGCTGCTTTCGACCTGTCGACCGCCAGTTTCTACTTTATAGACTCAGTAAAGGCTTCGGTGTCTCTGCAGCCATGGAACTGCCTCAAATTGGTTAGCTTCTTACCTCTGCAATCGGTCTCAGCAAGTTGGTATTGGTACTGCTCGATCGGATCCTTCTCTCTGCACTGCTGGTGTCCCTCAGGGTTCTCTTCTCGGCTCACTATTATTTACGATCTTCAATTCACCAATCAGTCGCATAGCCAATCACTTTGGAGTCCAGTTACAGCAGTTTGCTGATGATACTTAGCTTTTTATTGCTCTGTCACCAACGGATCAGTCCGGTAAAGGAATACTAGAAGAGTGCCTCTCTTCAGTGCATGCATGGTTCTGCTTCAACGGTCTTGCTATAAACTCAGAAAATTTTGAGGCAATCACGTTTGGCTTTCGCCAGGGACCGCGCTCTTTCTCTTCTCATTCTAGCGTCGACCTTGCTGGCACTGTTGTTCCAATATCAAAGACTGTCAAAACATTCGGGGTCACTTTGGACAGTAATCTCACATTCCAAACCCACATAGCAAACCTTTGCAAATCTTGTTTCTATCATATCAGGGCAATACGTCACATAATTTCTGCTCTTACCAAAGACATATCACAGACCATAGCCTGTTCTCAGATCTTCAAGTCAACAGGCTTCAACGCATCCAAAATTCTTTGACTCGCGTGGTCTTGCGTGCATCTCTTCGTTCAAATTATTAACTCTGCTCCATCAGCTGCATTTGGTTCCTGCACAATTCAGAATAACTGGCCTGTTTGACCTATAAAACGCTCACAATGTGCACTCCTACCATATCTCCAACCACTTTACTCTGTCTTGACATCTCGCCACTCAGTCTGCGGTCTTCGGTTATGGGTCTTTTCGATGAGCCTAGATGTATAGCACTGCCATGAGGCTCTCGTGCATTCCGTTTTGCTGGACATATGCGGTCCTCACAGGGGCCACTGCGGCGACCTAGTTGGTCCTAAGGGTCACCACGGCTTCGTGCGCAGGAGGTGCCTTGGACGCTCTCTACGTCACCACGCCATCGGTGATATTATTTTGGCGCGCCCTGCTCGGAACGCACATTCCTAGTATTAGGGCACCGGCGGGCCTGTTTAGATCTGAAGGCAAAAGATCCAACGGAGCCACCCTAGAACCCTCGCCAGGAGGGAAATACTTGGCGTGGGATACCACTATTGTCCATACTTGTGCGCCTCTTACATCGCCCACTCAGCCGGTTCGGTCGGTCCAGCATCATTGCAGGAGGTCAACCGAAAAATACAAAAATACCGGGGACATCCGGCTTCGCATGCATTCAAACCGGTGGCCATTGAGATCCTGGTTCCGTTCAACCCTTCGGCCTCAGATTTCATCAGTGAAATAGGCAGTCGCATTATATCCATTAGTGACGACATACGCAAGTCAATCTTCCTTTTCCAGCGTTTGTCGATAACCATTCAACGCTACAATCTGTTCGTTTTTAAAGGTACCGGTACTTTTCCTTCAAACCCTGAAGACGAGGCCTGATCCTTCAGACATTTACTCTGCTCCTAATTTTTTCCAGATCTGATGGATCTCTGATACCTCGGAAAAAAATAATAGTATTAATGATATCATTATGGTAATAGTAGGCCCTAATGGTAAATAGTAACTTGGTTAATAATAGTAGCAGTAATTCGACTAATAACAATAAAGATAATATTATTATACTTAGTGTAAGTATTTTATTATTTTTGTTTTTTCTCTAGGATTTATCAATCGGAGCTTAATGTAACTACAGTAAGTCCAATGGTCAATCGAATGCAAAGTTATTAATCAGAAAGCGAATATTTCTACAATATATTTGAATTTAGCTACAAGATAACTCTAAACATTGGATACTATATATTAAGACATTCTCTGTTGTAATAATAGCTGATACAAAAGTTTTGCAAGTTAAACATGAAGGATTCTGACAGCCAAAATTTTGGCCAACGTTACCTGATGACTACTACTTCCAAATATCCAAGCTAGCTTCAAAAGATAAGCGTTTGTTACAATTTACCTAGATACCTTTTACACATAATCAGACAACTCTATAAGAACCATCAGAACCATACACTGCCCAGTGTGTCTTGAAGACCGATAATTCTTATACAAAAGCTAGAACAAAAGTTAAGCTTGTGTTAAAATCTTCTTTGATACCTTTTAATCATATCCATACAACTCTAAAAGAATCATCAGTCATGAAATACTTGCCAGTAACTCCGTCACTGCTCGTACTCTGGCAGTGCCAGCGTCAAGCTTGGATAAAAGAGGAGGGCGACGCTAATCATCTTTGCTATGACACAGCGTCGTTAAAAAGCAACTAACCAACACTTGCCAGTTATTTAAGCCATACGTACGGTAAGAACACTATAATATGAAGAGTGATAGCTGTTCAACACAATTTCTGTCAACGTCAACGGCTTTTGTTGCCATAAGATGTCGTTTAACTGGAAGAACAGAAAATGAGCCACTGCCAGATACTCTCCAGTGCCAGTCCGCAACCCGATTAAGGGGAAGAGTGACGCTAATCATCTTTATCTTCGCCACCGTCAGTAATCTGGTAGTGCCAGTCTCAAGCACGGATAAGTGGGTGAGCGACGCTAATAAATTTTGTCATGACACAGCTTTGTTAACAGAAACTACACATAATAAACTTAACTCCGCTGCATATTTTTCTTTTCTCCTTGGACACCCTTTAAACGCTTTCAAAAGTTGCTCTATATTTATACCAGGTCTAGCGCAAACGATAGTAGCTGTACACATGAAGATTCAAAAACTAATGCGTTGAAACTCTATAAAGAACACAATCGTTACTAACTACGCTATGTTTCATGTTTCACTTCGCTACCTTTAAAACGCTGGCATCAACGTCTTATTTATTCTGAGCCAGCACCAAAATTCTTAATTAAATGATAGTCCTTATCAAAAAATTGTCCATCGTTTTAACGAGGCAACTCGACTATAGCGAGTGAGTACATTGACCACAATATCAGTGGAAAGATGAGACGGTGAGAGAGGACTGACCACCCGCCCTGAAAAGCCGACGCTAAGCGAATAAAGATGCTAACACTTCATACCCATGGTTGCCTCAGTACTAGCTTAAGTGACTGCTCTTCTTAACATACATGACTGAATCTCTGAGATTTCACAGGCAGCGACAAGTGAACGGACCTGGTATACTCACTAGATGTCGTTAAACACTGCAGTATTATTTCAGCGAGTATGTAGTTTAAATCTCTTGATATTTCGATATGCAAGTGGAATGTCGCTTTAACGAACATTAGTTGATGCTTTAATAATGTGACGATCTAGAAACGTGTTTGGAAATTCAGCTGCTTAGAGTCTAACTGATATTTTGTTCGACCAACAACGAAAAGTCTATAGATTAGTGGGAATGACACATTGGCACCGGTCATGTACACACAGATGCATGCATACACACATGCACAGACACATACATATATATACATATATGCAAGCATACATACATAGGTACATACATACATATGCATACATATATACATACATGCATGCAAACATACATACATACATACACACATGCACGCATACATACATACATACATACATATATACATACATACATACATACATATATACATACATATATACATACATATATACATACATACATTCTAGGGACCAGCGAATCACAAATTTTCAGTCGAATCGAATCTCGAATCGAATCGTGGGTAAAGGTTCGAATTCGAATCGAATCTCGAATCGAATCAGCGGGTACCAGTTTTGATATTCATGAAGCTTGCATAGGTGTACCACAGTATCAATATATCAATAACTTTTCTGCAGTTTCAAATCAATTTAACTAAACATTAAGCTAATTAACAGGATTAAAAATAACACAAATTAATTTATGAGTCCTTGGTCGTTCCACTCGCTCGCCTAGCAAGATACGAGCGAGCGGTTAATCGCTCGCCTAGCCGAAGGCGTCGCATCGTCGTCGTCGCTGGAGAGTTAAACTCCAAGACGATAGAGGAACCATTATTTTATTTACCTAATTTACATTACTTTAATTAACTTAGGTGAATGTGTGCCGTGACCTAATGGCTGCTGAGTCATGACTCTAATTTTGTAAGCCCTACAATATGATTGGCCATAACAACACGGTCGACACTTCACGCCTCGTGACCTCATTCGTAAAGTCACTAATTATATGTAGCTATACGAATACGATACACAAAATACGCTGTGCACAAAAGCTCTAGAGATCGACTGCCCCACCGCTTGCCTACTAAATCCAGCGCCATCGATTTTCAAACCGCATACTATTTTCATATGAAATCCTTTTCTTGTCAGAGGTTTTGCTGTCGTCGCTTGCCGCGTTGCACGCAGAAATTAAACAATGGATCCACGCGCAGTAAATAACTAAAACAATTAGTTTACAACAAAGTGCGTAAGGGCTAATCATTTTTCTGAAAACGAATCGAAATTTTTTCGAATCATGACATCATTTTCGAATCGAATCGAATACCGCCGTCCGATTCGTTTTCGAATCGAATATCGAAGCTTCGCAGGTCCCTAATACATTCCCACATAGGCTACATATGCACATGCATACATGCATGCATATATACATACATGCCTACATTGATTCTCGCATACATATGGATGTACAGAACCCGACGAATAGAGTCAGCGATGTGACGATAGGTGTCGTATTCGCCATCTCCGTCAGATCAAATCCTGACAGAGACACATTATACTGCGCTCGCAACGCCACCTAGCGTCTGGAGCGTCGGCGAAGAGAGAGAAGCGCCACCTTGTGACCGGAGTCTATCCAGTCGACGGATTCATAGGTCAGACATCTGCTCGCTGTGCATCCGTCCGGGTTGTCATGGCGACCGATTAGGATCGACCGCTAGTCATAATAAAGGCGACATGACGGAGATTTTGAGATTTCGACGAAACGGACGAAGCACATTTGCTCCTCCGTAGAACAACGAACAACAACTCATGAATACTGATCTAGGACGACCACTCTACGATTCAGTATACTGTGCATATATATATATATATATATATATATATTATATATATATATATATATATATATATATATATATATATATATATATATATATATATATATATATATATATATATATATATATATATATATATATATATATATACACATCACAGATGTATATAGGAGGTATGTATATATATATATACATGTATTATATGTAATCTATATGTATAATTTATACATATATATTCACATGTATATTGTCAGGACCATATATAGACATTATTTCATAGACATGTGGTTTTACTCTATATTAAGATGCATGCTTTGCTTGTACAAAGAAATATACATTTGCATAGAGATATGCGTATAATATGTCGACAGAAATCAGTAAAACTATATATTTATTATATATACGTCATTTTCAGGAGCATTAGTCTTGAATCAAATACAGTCTTGTATGTTTCTATCTCTATGTGAGTACAGATAGAAAAACCTGGTGTGTGTTTGTGTGCGTGCGTGTGTGTATGTATATTTGTGTTTGCATGTGTGTGTGTGTTTATGTGTGTGCTTGTATGTGTGTTTGTACGTGTGTGTGTGTGTGTGTGTTTGGGTGCGTTTGTAAATGTGTGCGTGGGGCTCTACGTGTGTGCGTGGGTTCGCCACTGGTGACTCTTCTCGTCTTCGATGCTTGTTTTGCTCCCTGACTAAATATCTGTTCCTATAATGACATTAGACATCGTTTAATCAGCGTTGAGTCTGATTAGTGGTTCTTTAATTGGAGCAATTTAAATTAATGCCTAATTGCAATTACGGTATATGTTGTTCAATGTTATCTAGGGATATGCAGGTTTTTCTACAATTTCTGGATAACATATATTTAATTACTTTTTGGGATTCAATCAAAGAAGAATTGATATCTGAATATATATAATATCATAGATATCTAATTCCCAAGCTCTTTGCAAGCGTAACATGACTCGCCTATTATAATAAGAAGATGTTGGCCGCAGTCGCACAACAAAAACAAGCGAAAATCCGACAAAATGTAACACAGTGCAGACTGATGAAGAGAAAGGTTCAAGACGAAAGGAAAAACGTTATCCAGGCACAGACAAAACAGAGACTTTCAACAAATCTGTCCCATGAGACCACCAACCAAAGTCCAGTCTCAACACAGATACGGATTCCAGCATTTTAGAAAGCATCTTAGTCGTGCGCATGATACAGCATTATAGAAGAAATATCAATGCTAGTTATAAAATCAATTTTATAACTTTGGTTGAAATTGTTTTAAAGGTGTCTAATTAGACGTCAATCTATATAATTATTATCAGCGATTGGATTCCCTGAGTTTAACGGCATCTTATGGCAACATAGGCCTTTGACATCAATAGAAAAGCTGTTTTGAACAGTTTTCATCTTTCCTATGGTATAGTTCTTCTTCAAGTGTTCTGCTCTTGGACAGTTTCGAACGTCCAGTGCTGCCACTCTTCTCGGTTTGCTGCATGTTTCCATTCACTATCATCCAGTTTATCAGCATCCGTCAAGTCTTACTCTCGTTCTCTTGCCTCCATTCTTCCTTCCATGATGGTTCTCATTAGGGAATTCCCTCTCAGACTGTGTCCAATCACTTCCTCTGTCTTTCTCTTCGGGGTCGTCCATTAATTATGTCAACAAATTTTAGGAAGTCCCTCCCCCTTGTCAACAACTGTCAAACATTCAAGGACACCCGTAATAAAATTATGTCAACAAATTCCCCCCCCCCCCCGATAAAAGAAATTATTTTTCCATCGAAAAAGAAACTCTAAATATTAGATGTTCAAAAACAACTCAGGATATTCGCATTTAAGCGATTATGCAGCGCCTTTTCTCATTAATCTTCGAACAACGAACAATTAAGATAGTTTCAAATGAAGAAAATATCGCGTTAGATTAAATTACTTACAAAAAAGTTATAGATCACTCATAAAGACTTTCTGAATATATGGCAGCGTTTTGATTAAATTATTGTTGACGTCAACTTGTCTTGAACACCCCCTCCCCCTTGTAAACAATTGTCAAACTTTTTGAAACCCCTCCCTCCTCCATTTTTTTGACATAATTAATGGATGACCCCTTTATAGTAGCCACAAGAGATCTTTTAGGTCTGTATTCCACCTCACAAATCACCATTTCGTTTGTTTTATGCTCTATCTAGGTAACGTTTTCCCATCCTGCGTCAGACCAACATTTCCAAAGCCTCAATTCTTCTCATGTCTTCCTTTCCGATGGTCCGTATTTCTAGTCCGTATACAATGCTACACTCCATTTCATTGTTTCAACCTATCTTTTTTTATTTCTATTCCATCACATAGAAATGGTTTTAATCGTTTCGCATAAGCTGAGCCTGAGATAGTGGGTGAATAATTTCGAAAAATGTCGTTGATAAATATATATATAACGTTGGTAGAAACGTTTTAAAGGTAGCTAACTATAGGATAAATTTTGCAGTGTTATGGTAACACCTTGTTACAGCGCCGGTGTTGTCTTCCTTTTCTTGCACGTATGTATTTGCATTTAGATTGTAAAATATGATTTCAACAATTTAACGACATTTTCTGGCATCAAAAACAGTTGTGCTGATAACATAAACCAGTTCTCACCATTCGCATTGCGTTACCAAAGATAATAATATTATGACTCACCGAGTTAGTTAGTTTTTGTTTAATGGCACTGTGTCATAACAAAGATGATTAGCGTCGCCCTCATTTATCACTGCAGGCTTGGAACTGGCACTACCATATACGAGTAGAGACGAGATGAAGACATATAGTAGTTTTAGTTTAACGACATTATGTGATAGCAGACAGAGTTCTTTGAAAGATTATAGTTGACGGCAAAGTGTTCCAAAGAAAATATAATGCTTGAAAATCCGTAATAAAGGTGTCTTATGATATTTATTACATTATCCAATGTTTGACTAAGACCGTTGACACAACGATAGGAAGAAACTATAGAGTTCTTGAGGTTGGATATATATATATATATATATATATATATATATATATATATATATATATATATATATATATATATATATATTGTTACGAGTTCATCCTAATAAAAGCTCAAACAACTCGTGTCTAGTTTAAACAGGTATAATTCTCCAAACAAAATAACGATACATTACCCAACCGTAGAATGACGGTGGAAAACGGTTCGATCAGCACACACGGAAGAACGCCAAAGAAAACCTGGTCTTCAATGCAGCAACAGGCTGACGACCAGAAAAGTAGACGCGTAGAAAGACGTCAAACACCAAACGTGTAAATCTTCACGAAAGTAACTTAATTACCATGCACAGGAAGTACTCGGTCAAGACTATAGACGCCCAGTCGGCAGTATCATCAGAGACTTCAGCCACACACCCTATTCTCTATCCTTATATAGTAGATCTTTCCCCGGTAGAGGTCTCTTATTAGCCAAAGAAAACCAGTCAAGCAGGACTGTTATCCATCCTAGAACTATAGTCAGTCATGGGATCCTAACAATATATATATAATTATATTTTCTAGATTTTCTAGAAATGGGTTTTGAGTCTCATCTTGAAGGTGTCCTCCGTAGTCGATGAGCGAATCGAAGCTGGAATGCTTATATATATATATATATATATATATATATATATATATATATATATATATATATATATATATATATATATATATATATATATATATTATATATATATATATACATACATATATACATACATATATTCATATATATATATAAATATATATTCATAATATATATATATTCATAATATATATATTCATAATATATATATACATATTCATAATCTGTATATATATATATATATATATATATATATATTCATATATATACACGTCATTTTATCGCTAAACTGAAATGACATGAGAAACCTTCCTGCTGCCATTGTCAATCCATCGCGCGCTAACCTCGGCCTTCGTGGTGCCACCTGTCGTCGTTGGCCGGCTTCGTCCGGCGCATGCGCAACGCCTTCTGTCATTGGCGGGCCAACGCGACATCTGTCGTTGCCTTGATAAGTCGGATGACCATTCACGCTGACCACCGGGAGTTGGTGGACATTACAACCGATGGCGCAATATCCGGGTCTTTACGAACTGGTTGAAGAACGCTTCTTCCCGTTCGTACAACAAGTGGTTGAATACCTTGGCATCGGGTAAGTGGCATTGCACACTTCTTTGGCATCGGGTAAGTGGCATTGCATACTTCTTTGGCATCGGGTAAGTGGCATTGCTTAGGCCTATTTCTTTGACATCGCGTAAATGGCAATGTGTATACTTCTTTGGTATAGTCGTTTATCCGAACTAGACTTGTTGGCAGAACGCAACAGTTTTGCTGATTACAAAGTCATGTTCCCAGTCAGGTGCATCTTATTTTCCTATTCGTTAGCTCAAATGGATCGCTAAGGTTATAGTTGGTGCGATGTCGCTTTAGAAATAGTCTCGGGTTCTTTGATGATAGCCCCATATATATAGGGCGTTACCAGCTTCGTCAGTCAGGTGTTGCATATCTATAAAATATTGAGTAACTGCGTTTCGTCGATGCTTTGAGAACATTACGCGAACATGGAATGCCACGATTGGCCCTGTACGAAGTCTCACGCAACTAATACACGTGTTGTCGGTCTGGCAGGGACTAACAACAGGAGATGAATAAGGGCGAATGGAGGAGGTCCCTCCGAGGGGATAAGAGGGCGGGATTCTTAGTAGTAGTAGTAGTTGTTATTGTTGCTGCTGCTGCTGTAGTAGTAACAGCAGTAGCAGTAATAGTACTAGTAGTAGTAACATCATGCATTTAAGATGCGTCACTGTTTAATGAACAAGCGTTAACCGATGGCGCTGAACCGTTTGGAAGTTGTGTTCAAGGTCTCTATACACAGTAACTCCTCTCGTTACAAGGCAAGCGCCTTGTAACGTAGGGTCGCTGTGTTGTGTAGGGTCGCTGATGACTTCTATAAGAAATGATTAGTTTTCTTGTTTATATGTCACATTTACGGTGTTTAATTTTCAACGTTTATTAATTTCATCTCCTTTTGCTTTCTGGTTTCTTTGCTTTCTTACATTTTTAGCATTCCATCTCGTTGACTGTACTACCTCGTGCAATTTATATATCTTAATAACTATACTATGGCGTCTCATAGCCATATAGTAATGGATACTGAAGTTTAAAAGGTGTTTAAAGTGAACGTCGACTACCGTGTCCCATGGCTATATAGACTTGTATTTGCAGTTTTAAAGGTGTGTCATTAAATGGATGGATCCCAAGTTTAACGGCATCTTATAGCAACAAAGGCTGCTGACGTCGACTAGATCAGCGTTTCCCAAACTTTTTTTGGCCAGGGAACCCTTCTCATCTTTTTATATTATGGCGGAACCCCAACCTGAACTAAACGTATTGATGTATATATAACTAAACATACACCCATATAAGCAATTTATAAAAACAATTTTCTCTAATATGTCAAAATGTACAGTTTTTAAAACCAAGACTTATTGAACACAATATATTGGGTGTAGGCCTTCATGAAGTTTTAAAATGTGTACAGTGATTTTATTTTTTTCTCGTGACACTTTTTTATATATGGTTCAATGCCAAAAAGTTGGATTCCTATTTTAAGTTGCAGCAGTTAGTCAATTTCTATATTTGGTTTTCGTTGCACTATACTATAAGAATCCAGTTTCGCCAATGCGTTGTGGCAAATGGCAGAAGCATGCTAACTGCACATTTCACGACAGCGGGGTATTCTTTAATTAGCCCGATCCAAATATTGATTCATGAAAGTTCAGTGAAAGTCTGCTTCACTTGCGAGTCAGACGTTATCTCAATAAGAAGTTCATAATCTTTATTACAAAAGTTTGCTGGTTTTCGGCTAGGCCTACCTTGAATGGTCGTGAATATGAATTGCAATTTTTGAACGAATGTTTTGGTCGAGATCACAATCCATTTAAACTAAAAACTCTTTTATAAAGTTGGAAAACAGTCCACATTGAAAGTTCGGATTATCGCTCAATGGGGCAAAATACAAAAGAGACGACTGACGGCAGTTTTAAACTTTTATAAAACTTTCTGTGTATTTTTTAAAGACTGTTTGGAATGTTTTATTCCAATAAAATGTCTCAATTAAAATTCTTTTAACTTACAATCTTCTCGCGGAACCCTTGCATTCACCCCGCGGAACCCACTTTGGGAAACGCTGGACTAGATAATGGAATACCGTTTCTCATGATTTTAAAGCATCGGTTTTCCACGTTTTAAAGATTCCTGAACTGTGGCCCGCGGTCCAAATGCCGTCCGCCAGCTGTTTGTGGGTGGCCCGCTGCAAAATTTCTGACAATATTGTGTTAGACCTCTTTTAAAATCCTTTAAGCTTCCCGGGTGACCTTTTATATCTTAATTTTAATTCTCATCGAGTTTAAATTAAGATCTGCCAGCTGGTACAAGTTTCTCAGCATGAATTGATGGACTTTAAGTGCTATTATGTTTTAAAGAAGCAATTTCACGAACCTACTGCATGCTGAGCACATGAATTCCTTTAGCAAATACTGCAAGTTGGACATTTTAAATATTTGCGCTCATTTGCCCAACGATTTATTTCTTCATTCTATCAGAAGCTGGTTTTTTTATTTGCGTGTCACATATACTGTGTTTAATATTCACCGTTGTTCAGTAATTTTATCTCTTCTTTACTTTCTCGTTTCTTTCTTTTCTTACTAATTTTTCTTCTGACTTTAATAGATTTGTTATTTTAACTCAAGGCAACGGTAACTATTTATTTAATCGAATACCGACTCCCATGACTATATAGCATAAGCTTTTACAGTTTTAAAGGTGTCTAACGATAACGCTATAACCAATTAACTTTGCTAGTCACTTTTTCGGCATTAAAAGTCAAGATCGTATTGAACTTGCTCGATCCTTTGATCTTGACCCGGAACTGATTTTGATCTTACTTGCCTATCGAAATTGTTTTGACTGGGCGCCTGTGAATAAGCTAGTTCCCTTGACTTTGCTTTTTTGGGCGTTGTAGAAATCTCGAGATCACGTACGATTACGATAACTATTACTAATACTATTATTATTATTATTAAAGTAGTTTTATATAGCGCCCCTTCAAGATTGCCTACTCATGAGCACTCCCAGCCCAACCACGGTCAAATAACGCAGTTTTGAGGACAGTAAGAAACAGGGTAAAATGACCAATCGGTATTTGACGGAGCTTGATAGGGAGCCCATTCCAGGCCATGGGAGCAGCCACAGAGAAGGCACGGCGCTGCCGTATGGCTGTCTGCGCGCGGGGAACAATAAGGATATGAAGGATATGCTAGTTGCTATAGCTGACTTCATCTAACTTCAATGCCAATGAAATTGTGCTGATGCAGAAAGTACCATTTTGTGTACCTAGAGCAGTGGTTCCCAAACTGTGACTCGCGTAGGACATGGTTTCATTTTCTTAGCTGCTGATTACTTGCGTACACGATAATGGTGGATGGTCGTGATGATCATAATGATTACAAGGTAAGTAAGGTCACTGTAATAATTATACACCAATCATTAGGTAGAATACAATAAAATAAAACAATCTAACAAGGCAAATGCGTAGAACGATAGTGATTTACTTGCCAGACTTCAATACTTAAATCAGTGGCACGGTCATTCGATAATGGGATTGAAGATGGTCACTTGCTAAGGCGAGGGGACATGGCCACTCGATAATGGGAGGGGGATGGTCATTCGCTAAGGGGAGGGAGAAGGTTACTGGTAGGGGGAGAGGAAAATCACCAGTCGCTAAAGAGAGTGGAGGTGGTCACTCGCTAAGGGGAGGGGATGGACAGCCGATAGCAAAAGATAGATCAAGCTATAGCTAATGTAAGGTAAATGTAAAAGATGGGGAAATTGGGAACAATGCCTCAGTTCTTCCGAGATCTAATATCAGACAATGACGGTAATATGGGAATCGTCTGAAGATAAGAACACTTGACGGTAACTGAGAAATCTCATCCATGGGTTACAACAGAACTCCAGTGCTCTGAAGAGGTACTCGAAAGGCATTGTATAAATGATCAGCCACATACAAACATATATACAAGCATACATACATGCATACTTATATACAGACATGAAACATACATACATACATACATACATACATACATACATACATACATACATACATACATACATACATACATACATACATACATACATACATACATACATACATAACATACCTATATATATTCATAGTAACGTGGAAACATACATACACACATTACTTACAAGGTGATACAAACAGACATACATACACGCAAACATGCAATATCTTCACATACATACATGTATGCAATAATAAAAATATACACATACTGTGAACTGTGTTTTGTGTACAGTCTTGCAGTGCGAGATATTGGCGTATATATTTAGTGCGCTTACTTTAGTTTCACGTGTATATGTATATATGATAGATGTATAACGTTTAGTCTTAGTGACACGCGCGGCCGGCCGATATCGGCAGCGGCGCGCTATATGTATATTATTAGATTTCGCTTATGCGCACAGAAGACAGGTGTGTCAAGAGGCGCGAAGAATTATGCTGACTAGAGAAGTTTGAATTCGAGTTGTTCGCTGTAGTAGTGTGGCTGACTAGTTGAGTTGTAATCGAATTGAGTTCTGTCTGTTTGTTTCTTATTAAACTGAAAAGATATTAAACTGTGTTGCTGATTAATTCAGGTTATACTTATACGTAGAATTAGTGTTCAAAAGGTGAACGTTAAATAGGCGTTAAGTAGAGAGAGAACAAGGATTTAATCAGAAGGATTGTCAACGGAAGGATTGGGTTGACATTATTGGTGGCAGTGACGGTGTGGATAAGAACTCACGGTGGATAAGAACTCACGGTGGATAAGAACTCACGGTGGATAAGAACTCACGGTGGATAAATACTCACGGTGGATAAATACTCACGGTGGATATAAACTCACGGTGGATTAAAATTCACGTTATCACCTCCTTCGGCGGATAGAAGAATCTACGACGGTGATAAAAGAATTTACAACGGTGTTAGAAGAATCTACGACGGTGTTAGATCTACGCGTTGTGTGCTGTGTGACGAGTTTACGATATCAACGACGGTGGAACACGAGAAACGGTATAAAAGTTTCGTTGTTTTTCACGAACAAATACAAAAGAAATCCCGTTTGTTTATCGATTCACACAACAAGAAAAACCGTGACTTCTTTGAAAAGAGAAATCACCAAAGTAAACAAGTAAGATGGAGAAACTAAGTGCTGAAAGACAAGCAGATATTAAGAAGATGTCTACGGAAAGGCTAAAACAGCGTTTGTTGAAAGCCGGTTTTAAAGAAGAACAATTAGAAGGTATGTCACGTGGTGACATGATACAGGAACTCGCTGAAGTGTGGGTGAAAGAAGAAGTCGAAGAAGAAGGTGCCGTTGGCGGTGCTGTAGAAAAGGCTATTGAAAAACCTCCTGCGCCTATGTCTATGGAGATGTTGATGCAGTGGATGATGATGACTAGGCAGGAAGAGAAGGATAGAGAGGAGAAACGTAGACAAGAAGAGAAAGAAAGAGAAGATAAACGGAGACAAGAAGCAGAACGTGTAAGACAAGACGAATTGCGCTTGCAGAGAGAGAAAGAAGAGAAAGCAGAACGTCTGCAGAGAGAGAAAGAAGAGAAAGCAGAACGTTTGCAGAGAGAGAAAGAAGAGAAAGAATTGCGCTTGCAGCGAGAGAAAGAAGAGAAAGCGGAACTTGCAAGGCAAGAGGAATTGCGTCTGCAAAGAGAGAGAGAAGATAAAGCAGAACAAGTGCGTAAAGCAGAACTTGAATTGCAAAAGAATCAGTTTGAGATTCAGTTAGAACAGTTGAAAAGAGATAGGGAAGATGCTGAAAGAAGAAGATTGGAGCAGATGATTGAATTTGAAAAAGCTAGAAAAAGTGATGAAGAGGTACGTCAGCAACAGATTGAAGCAAAGAGAATGCGTGAAGAAGAAAAAGAAAAAGCGCGAACGTTAGAGTTAGAACGCGCAGAACAGATCAGACAAGAAGAACTCAAATTTCAGAAAGAAAGTTTGGAAAAGGCAGAGACAGAAAGACAAGAACGTCTGAAACTGGAGAAATCAAAATTGACATTGAAAGAAACGCAAATGAGAGAAGAACGGGAAGCTGAAAGAAGGAAACAGCAAGAAAGTGAAACTTTGGTGTCAAAAATTAAGAAAATAGGTGATGCAATGAAGCATGTATTGCCTCAAATGCCAACTGATATGATGGAGGTGCCATTATATTTTGAAACAGTCGAGAACGCGTATCGCAGTTTTGCTGTGGAAAAGCCGTTTTGGGTGAAATTATTACTACCATTGATGACGCCGAAAGCTCGAACCGTTCTAAATAGATTGTCATACGATGATCTAGACAATTATGATAGAGTCAAGCAGCACTTATTAAAAGAATTTAAATTGACTTCGAGAGAATACAGAACCAGATTTGTGGATGCTAAGAAGACAACAGAAGAGACTTATACGATGTTTACGGCAAGACTGAAGAACTTGTTAAACTATTACGTGAGAAGTCGAAACGTGAACAAAGAGTACGATACGCTCTTTGATTTGCTGGTAGCGGATAAGCTAAAAGAATGTTTACCGCCAGGTCCACTACAGTTTGTATTGTCGAAGGAAGGAACTGACTGTCTCCAAGCTAGTGCAGTGGCAGACCTAGCAGACATTCATGTAAACAATCGAATTGGGTTTGCATTTCCAAATATAAACAGTTATCCTTCTCAACGTTCCGTAAACCAAAGCCAGAGTGGAAAGTGGAAAAGTAATCCAGGAACAGGGAATCAGTTCAAAGGTAAAGAAGTCAAGGCTAGTGTCCCTGTACCCAATGAGACCAGAGACGTGACGTTTGGTCGTCAGGGATTTAACAAATCGTCAGCGCCGTTTGCCAAGAGGGAAGGCAACACATCGTTTACGCAGTATAAGAGATATGAAGGAAATGAACAACGAGGCATGGTTGTGAAGCGTTGTCACAACTGTGGTTCAGACAAACATTTGGTTAAATTTTGTCCAGTTCCAGTGGCAGCAGCTAGTTCTAGCAGAAATCAAGAACACACAAGGGTGAATTTGATTCAAGTGGTTAGTGATACAGACAATCAAACCACGGGTCAAGAAAACCAAGAGACTGAAGTAAAGTCAGTAATGAAATGTGGTATTCAAAAAGAAATTCTATTGGATGCTGAAGTTCAGAGAGAAGTCATAGGAAAAGATGACAATCGAATATTGAAGAAATCGTTCTTGCAATATGTCGAGGTTGAAATTCGTGGAGTAGACGGTAAAGAGCCAGTGAAAGTCAAAGCACTGAGCGACTCGGGAGCAGAAATTCCGGTGATTAGTGAAGAATTACTGGAAGGCATGAAGGTGGAACAAATTGGAAAAGTGAATTTGCAATGTGTGGCAGGAGATGCCATTCCTGCGAAGTTAGTGAAAGTGGATGTTAGACTGTGTGGTAGTGACGTGGAAGAAGAGGGATTTCCGCGTAAAATCCAGTGTTCACTTACACCTTATGTCACCTTGATGTGTGCTAGTATTGCAAAGATGGGCAGTACAGAAAGATTCTTGTTGCATCCAGAGATAATTGCCGAATTAAAAGCCGTACCACAGATGAAGGTCAAAACGATACAAGGAGATGTGAGTGTACAAGCAAATGTAATGACGAGAGCGCAGAATCGGAAACAGGAAATGGTAGATGTTGATGAGAAGAGTGAAACTGAAAGTTCAAGTGATGAGGAAAACGAAAGTAATGAGCAACGAAGCTTATCGCGAGATGGTATAATAGCAGAGATGAACGAGCAAGAGATGGCTGCATGCGAGAATGGCACATTAAATGAAACGGAAGAAGACAATGAATGTGATGTGGGGATAGGAGACTTGTATAGAGATGAAGAAATGGATGAAGAACAAAAGGTGCAGATTGCCGATTCGAAGAAGTTCGAAGAGCAACAGAGAAATGATGAATCGTTGAAGCCCTGGTGGAAGTTAGCACAAGAGAAAGAATCTGAATTCTGTGTGATCAACGGTTTATTGCATAAGAAATATCAGATATTAGACCAGACGATATATCAACTAGTGTTACCAAAAGAGAGACGAATTAAAGTGATGGAATTGGCGCATGAATCGGTATTTGGAGGACATCTAGGAGAAGAGAAAACAAGAGAACGAATAAAGTTGTCTTTTGTATGGCCAAAGATGAGAAGGGACATTGTGAAATTTTGTAAGTCTTGCGAGAAGTGTCAACTAAAGGCAAGGAGTCTGGTGATGGATAGAGTACCTATCACTCCGGTCTCAAGAGAAGAGGTCGCCTTCAAGAGAATGACAATGGACCTAATAGACAACCCGAGGAAATGGCACAAGATAATTCCTTTTCACGAAAATCATTTGAAAGAACTCAAAGAAAATACGGAGAAAGCATTATTGTTTGCAGAATCTTACTCTCAAGAAAAGCAGTTACAATACACAAATCAGTATTACAAGAGAGCAAGACACAAAGGAATTTGCAGCATACCGAATTCCTTTGATTTATCGATCAGAAGTGGAACGTCAGATCAAAGAAATGTTAAAAACAAACATTATTAAACCATCATCGAGCAGAATGGCAAGCCCTTTGGTTATTGTTAAAAAGAAAGACGGATCTTTAAGACTTGCCTGTGACTACAGATACATTAACTCATTCACAGTGGATTGTAAATATCCTATGCCGATTGTCAGAGACGTTTTGAACAAAGTTGGAAAGTCTAATGTAATTTCTATTTTGGACTGTCGAAGTGCTTATTGGACTTGTCCTGTAAAACAATCTGATCAATGGAAGACAGCTTTTGTAACACATAATGGACTGTATGAATTTACTCGTGTTCCTTTTGGAATGATAAATTCAGGCCGAACTTTTGTTAAGGCGATAAATTTAGTTTTACAGCCTATAAGTGACTTTGCAGAACCGTATGTTGATGACATTGCTGTGCATTCTGACAGTTGGAAAGTTCACTTGCAGCATCTAGATGCATTTTTGATGCAAATGAGATTGCATAACGTTACTTTGAATTTGAAAAAATGCATATTTGGTAAGAGTGAGGTAAGGTTTATCGGTCATGTGGTTGGGTCTGGTAAGATAAAGATGAATCCAGACAGAATTGAAAGTTTGACTAATTTGAAGATCCCAGAAACTAAGAAGCAAGTTAAGCAACTGCTTGGATTTTTTAATTATTACAGACAGTTTATTAAGGACTTTGCACAGATTGCGAAACCTTTATCTGATTTAACTAGTAAACGTGTTTCTGATAAGATTGATTGGACTGTTGAACATCAGCAAGCATTTGATTTACTTAAAGAGGCTGTGCGATCCAAAGTAGTATTATATGTTTTTGAAGTGGGAAAACCATTCAATTTGTACTGCGATAGTAGTGACTTTGCAGTTGGGGCTGTTTTAACACAGATGGACGACAAGGGAATAGAACGCCCTGTGTCATTTATCAGTCAGAAGTTAACTGATACCCAGAAGAGATGGGCTACTGTGGAAAAGGAAGCCTATGCTATTGTTTGGGCTCTAAACAAGTTAAAAGAAATTATAATTGGATCAAAAATTTTCATTTTTACTGATCACAATCCTCTTACATATTTGACTGAGTCAATGTCTAAGTCTGCTAAACTTGTGCGTTGGGCGTTAGCCTTACAAACTTTTGATGTTGAGGTGAAGTACAAGAAGGGCAGATTGAATGTTATTGCTGATTGTTTGTCAAGGTTATAAGTAATCGTAAGACTGTTTATTGATTAGTTAGATATATATATGTTTCATGTATTTTGGTAATTTCGTAAATTTTGAAATTTAATTTGCTCAATTCCAGAAAAAGGAAGGAGGTAATGTGAACTGTGTTTTGTGTACAGTCTTGCAGTGCGAGATATTGGCGTATATATTTAGTGCGCTTACTTTAGTTTCACGTGTATATGTATATATGATAGATGTATAACGTTTAGTCTTAGTGACACGCGCGGCCGGCCGATATCGGCAGCGGCGCGCTATATGTATATTATTAGATTTCGCTTATGCGCACAGAAGACAGGTGTGTCAAGAGGCGCGAAGAATTATGCTGACTAGAGAAGTTTGAATTCGAGTTGTTCGCTGTAGTAGTGTGGCTGACTAGTTGAGTTGTAATCGAATTGAGTTCTGTCTGTTTGTTTCTTATTAAACTGAAAAGATATTAAACTGTGTTGCTGATTAATTCAGGTTATACTTATACGTAGAATTAGTGTTCAAAAGGTGAACGTTAAATAGGCGTTAAGTACGAAGAGAACAAGGATTTAATCAGAAGGATTGTCAACGGAAGGATTGGGTTGACACATACATACATACATAACATGCATGCATGCCTACAACTCTCCGAAGCACTTCAAGTTACCGTATGATTTTAACGTTCGTCATGCTAGCAACCGCATTATACAACGGTGTTCGATTTTGTATGGCGGCATCGAACGGGACACAACCGGATATCCGTACTCCCTTACGCTTTATTCCTACTTCGCCATCGTAGGCATCCTGTCTGCATAAACTAATCGATATGCAAAGATTGTTTGAAGATTCTGGCAAGGAAAGGGCGCTATGAAATCTAACTGCGGTCGAAAGTGCGAAGCAGGGTAATGCCCTCGGCGACTCTCGACGGAAACAATCCATAAAAGGCGAATGGGTGTTGAGCCGCGTAACTGATTGCGAACGTGAGACATGTCGCAGGTTGCGACTTGGCGCATTAGACCAAGTGTATGGTCACCTTAAGTCTGCTTTCGATCACCGCGCAACAGGCTGTAAATGGACGAGTCGACGCTCGGCGCAGGGGGTGATCGGGTTGGTCGTATAGATTTTACGACAATCGGCGGGGAGGAGTGGGTTGGAGTGACTCCTCGCGACGGTTCCGTGTTGATTGGACGGACGCTGTGACGTATGAATAAAATGGAAGGCTTTGTAGATGTCGAGAAACAAAGAATGCCAATTGATGCAAATGAAAAGCGGAAGAAATAACTCGATTGGCCACACACGGTGAAAAATATTTACAAGAACAATTTTCGACAGCACAGGGCGTATAAGAAAAATCCAAAGAAGACTAAGTAGACCTATATATGTATGTATGTTTTTGTGTATGTATGTATGTACGTATGAATACATGTATGTATGCATGTGTATATATACATGTGTGTGTGTGTGTGTGTGTGTGTGTGTCTGTCTGTCTGTCTGTCTGTCTGTCTGTCTGTCTGTCTGTCTGTCTGTCTGTCTGTCTGTCTGTCTGTCTGTCTGTCTGTCTGTCTGTCTGTCTGTCTGTCTGTCTGTCTGTCTGTCTGTCTGTCTGTCTGTCTGTCTGTCTGTATCCATCGTAGCATTCTCATCTCAGTTCTGTCCAGAAGTTCCTCCAACCTTCTCCTCAGCGTCCATGCTTCTGCTCCATAAATCAACGCCGGTCTCATCATTGTCTTTGTATGTCTTTCCCTTAAGACGAACCGACGCACATGCATACATTGCTATCTGACAAATTAAACAAGTGGACATATAATTGTAAATAGTAGGCTATATAAGAGACAAAAGTAAAGGTAAGTTATCGGAAACAGTAAGGTAAAGTCCAGGTAAGTTTATCGGCTGCAAGCTTGTTGCTGCGCCGTTAGGATGTTAAAAATGCGCTACACGAATATATATATATATATATATATGTATATAAATTATATATATATATACATTGAATATATATATATATATATATATATATATATATTCATAAATTCGTAAATTACTTTATCAAACGTTATTTGTATTGTACATTGCCATTACAATGTATTCCAGCGTAGTAACTGAAATTGCATTTGATGTGGCTACCTGTTAATGCTCCAACATCTGTCTTCATTTGTTGGACCCGGATGTTTCTTATTTTCCCTGCATTAACCAGGGGCGTCACTTTGCCCCATAGAGTGGTTGTAACCAATCCTTCTCCTCTTCCTCCCCTTTCTTCTCTCTCCCCTCTCCCACCTCCCTCCTTCCCCTTTATATAACAAGATGCATGATGGCACCGATTATGCAATCTACTACAATAAGTAAGTAAACAAACGTAAAAGCATGATCCATCAGCTTTGCGATATTTAAGTATGCAAGAATACACCGCCGTTAGTTGTCGTTGCTTGAACTTGTCGCCAAAAAATATTCAGCCCTGGGGAAAAAGCGGTGGTGACTTTCACCGTCATTTTTTAAAGTGGAGGTGACCAGACACAAGCGTCGCAAATTCCAGTTAGGTCCATGGTATTAACTGGAGATTTGACTTGATTCCCATTTAATTGAAAAGCCTGAACCTATATATACAGAGACGAGAGAGTTCCTCGAACTTCGATGCATTTCTCGTCTTGGGTCGTATCGTCTAAAACAGACTTGTCTCCGTAATCAACTAGTTTGGAAGTAGTTGAGCATGATATTGCATTATATTGTATTGTACTGCGGTAAAGGATTTAAAAATAACTGAGTATTCTCCAGTATATATGTGTTTCAAGAGCTTTGTTGTTAGAAGTTGGAATGAAATTCATAGTTCTCGTGTTGGAAGTAACAAGAATTCTTAGAGTTTTGGCGTTGGAACTTGGAATTTAGAAGAATTCTTAGAGTTTTGGTGTTGGAACTTGGAATTTAGAAGAATTCTCAGAGTTTTGGTGTTGGAACTTGGAATTTAGAAGAATTCTTAGAGTTTTGGTGTTGGAACTTGGAATTTAGAAGAATTCTTAGAGTTTTGGTGTTGGAACTTGGAATTTAGAAGAATTCTTAGGGTTTTGGTGTTTGAACTTTGAAGTTAGACAGAATTCCTCAAATTTTGCTGTTAGATGTTGGAATGAATCTTTTTAGTTTTGAAGCTGAAAGTTGGAATGAATTCTTAGAGTTCTGATATTGCAATGAACTCTTAAAGACCGGTGTTCAAAGTATAATATCTTTCTGAATCTATGGATTGTTATTCCCACTACGATCAACACCGAATCAAACAAAATCATCAGATAAAGAGTCGTATTGTTCACGTATCATCGCTTCTCTGAATGACTATGCAGCAATGAATTTTTGCATAAAATAATAAAATAAATGGTAAATGTATGACATAGCGTAGCATTATCGAACATTCTAATAGCGCCCACATTATAAAGCCGTTCAGGTGTAATCCCCAGCCTGACAGCATAGTCTGTTCTTGTCTTGAACCGAGGATTGGCTTCATCACCGACAATTTGCCTCTCGTCTCCCTCAGTAACTGATCCAATCAGTCCATGACTTATTTTTATCAGTCCGTGTAACTCTAGGTCTTCCTTGACCTCTTGTTCTTGGAATTGTGCCTTAGACAATCTCTTTCTCCAGGCAATATCCAATATTCCGCAGCACATGCCCGAAATAGAATCCGAGCGTGCTGCTTTCCACTCCAGCAGTCTTCAACGCCCACTCATCTGTCTTTTCTCCACACGAACGTACCTGCAATTACAAGCTAAAGGTAAAAAATGCGACGTTAAGATTTCTTTATACGTCTCAATAGAAAATTCTCATAGGAGTAGGTTGGAGATCAAAGCATGCATAAGCGATTGTAATTGTATTCTGACATTTATGAAGCGCCACTTCAAGAAAAACTCATCAGTGACGCTCCAGGACTGAATCAGTGAAATTATTGTTGAATAATACAGACTTCAGCAGGGCCGTCTATCCCCCCCCCATGTCATTGGAGCAACTTCCCATTTCCCCCTCTTCTTCCCCTCCCCTTCCTTTCCCCCTAAAATGGTGGCACACACGCGGACAGATCTCACCCCCCCCATATTTCTTGGATGGAGCATTTGCTCCAAGGTTTCTATGGTGTAGACGCCCCTGGACTTCAGGCGCTTTCGAAACTGTGGAAGGGACAAACTGAGGAGCTCAAGCCTCAGCTTTCGAGAAATGCGATTCCAGCTGATGGGCCCAATATAGGCAATGTTTCTGGATTGTACTGCACGAACTTTTAAAATAGACTGAATAACCTCACAACATACTTCTTCCCTGTCACATACGTTTACTCAATTCGCTTTGTTTAACTCTCACACGCCGGCATTTACTGAGGTGAGCTGTTTGCGGTTACGTGAGTACGGCTTACACCTAATACGTTTCTGCCAGCATTCGACTGTATATTATCCTTTGTGACGTTTCAGTCGTTTTCAAATCGACCCGGTTGCGTGACAATATACATAGCGACAAGCATATGCCGATATTGCCTGATCTCTCGTCAGATATACACAAGTAGCGGTTCTTAATTGAATTCGTTTTATCTGCCAGCATCAGAGACCGGATGGATGTCAGCCTTGAGGCCGCGAGTGATCATAGGCGCCAGGCACCTGCTGCTTTGAGGTAGAACTATCACTTAATGGAGACCGTCTGTCGCGGCGTCGTCCGACAGTGTAAGCACTCAGGACCTTCTCGATCGGATCACGGCATTGGATAAATATGTCTGGAATCAGGGGTCGCGTGATTGGTTATGACGGGGAAATGGAGTGCGGGAGAGGGTGACAGCATCTGGGGGTCTTGTATGTGTCAGGTTAGAGGATGATGGGGGAATTTAACACAGAATAATATATAATCTAATAATTATACTTCGATTGGTTTGAGCTCTGTCTTTAGACACCTGTCAAACGCTGGCAACCAAAGCTATATAAGCATAGGCCAGCGTAGATGGAAAATCACGATGCACTGTAAGCGTATAATTATAATAATCCTATTTTACCGGTTTGTGTCTAGTACAATAATATTACTTGATTGTATTGATTAATTACTTATGTACAAATTTACCAATAAAAAATAACCTCATATCATAATTACATGTATGACAAATGTCAATCAAGCTTTTCGTTGTCTTAAAACTTGCTTTTATTCCCGAGGACTTTCGCACTGGGAGCGCCTCTGATTGGTGGGCACTGGGTAGAGGCAGTTTGTAAGTTATGAAATACAATACAATACAATAAAATTGAAGATTAAACTAACAGATTGAGAATCTTGGATGAAGTTGCAGCTCTCTTTTATTATCAAGTCTGCATATGTGATGGAGAAAGGTTTTTTCACTCCTAGAATAGCGGTATATGTTTTTTAAAATAAAATTGTTTGCTTATACTGATTATTAACTTCTTGAAAACATCAAACTAGAATAAGAATGACATGTCGCATAAACTTGTAATAAAAGTTTTCTTAAATTTAAATAAATAGATTAAGAATGTCAAGTACATTAATAAGAATTTTCATCAAGAATCTTTTAACGTTTAATTGTTAATTTTGTATCAGATATAATCTTATCACAATTCATATATCATAGAGGCCATTAGCTGTATTAGTTTATGTCGTTAAAAATTAATACTAATTACCTTGCAAAGTTCTGTTTTTAATAATGGTGTCTTTCGGACGCTACGAATTAATTTTCACTGCACTGCAGTATATGCTTTAAATTGCCGTTAGTGGCCTTTGAGGTCATACGACGAGGTTAAACCTTGGAATAATAATAAGATGGAAAAGCATTAATAAGGCTGTTTTATGACAAAATAATTCCTGTCGGCATCAATGGCTTTTGTTGCCGTAATATGTCGATAAACTCTGGTACCGCGCAACGATGGAAAAACTAAAATAATTACACACCTTTTTAAAGTGAGATATATGCCTATAAGATAAAGGAGAAGCGCAGTCTTAGTGTTATGTGTTTCATGCTCAGTCGATGATGTAGGTCTTCCCTGTATTATGACGTTACGAACGGTGAAACTGTTGAAAATAATTTATGTCTACGTCATTGACTCTGGTAGCCATAAGATGTTAAACTGTAAACAGGCCCGTAGCCAGTATGAGGCAAGACGAGGCGAGTGCCTCGTCGTAATTCTGAAGACGAGGCAAGATGAGGCAACCTCTCCCTCTCTGCCTCGTCTTACTTCAACACGATAATTAAGATATCGTGTGAAGAATAATAGAGTATTGTAATCTCTTCTACAGACACATTTGCCTCCTCCAGCACTGACTCACCCCCTTGTATCATCCCTGCTCCTAATGAAAATGCGACCGTACGTTACTAACCAGAATAACGTACGCGTACCGTACGTACGTTATCGAAAAAATAACGTAGGCCTACGCGTACTTAAAAATGTCACAAGTTTATTTGATCATTCTCAAAGAACCTCAATATAACTAAAGTCTTGTAATGTCCGCGTACCGTACGCGTACGTAAAAAATGATCAGTTTAGCTCTACAATATTAGTCTTCCCCTACGCAGGCCTAATTATTTACGAACGGTACCAAAGTTTAGTATTGCCAATAAAATGACCACTGGCACTGACCATACTATAAAGTGTGCCGTAAAATCTTAATTCTTCATATTATACATTAGACAGATTATTAGTAATTTGAAATTTAAGAGGAGGAAGAGAGCGAATGGAGGATAGGAGGAAGAGAGGGCATGGAGGGTAGGAGGAAGAGAGGAAATGGAGAGTAGGAGGAAGAGAGGGAATGGAGGGTAGGAGGAAAAGAGGGAATGGAGGGTTAAAGGAAGAGAGGGAATGGAGGGTAGGAGGAAGAGAGGGAATGGAGGGTAGGAGGAAGAGCTAAAGGGAATGGAGGGTAGGATGAAGAGAGCGAATGGAGGGTAGGAGGAAGAGAGGAATGGAGGGTAGGAGGAAGAGAGGGAATGGGGGGTAGGAAGAAGAGAGCGAATGGAGGGTAGGAGGAAGAGAGGGAATGGAGGGTAAGAGGAAGAGAGGAATGGGGGTAGGAAGAAGAGAGCGAATGGAGGGTAGGAGGAAGAGAGGGAATGGAGGGTAGAGGAAGAGAGGAAATGGAGGGTTGGAGGAAGAGAGGAAATGGAGGGTTGGAGGAAGAGGGCGAATGGAGGGTTGGAGGAAGAGAGGAAATGGAGGGTAGGAAGAAGAGAACGAATGGAGGGTAGGAGGAAGATAGCGAATGGAGGGTAGGAGGAAGAGAGGGAATGGAGGGTAGGAGGAAGAGAGGAATGGAGGGTAGGAGGAAGATAGCGAATGGAGGGTTGGAGGAAGAGAGGAAATGGAGGGTTGAAGGAAGAGAGGAAATGGAGGGTTGGAGGAAGAGAGGAAATGGAGGGTTGGAGGAAGAGAGGAAATGGTGGGTAGGAGGAAGAGAGGGAATGGAGGGTGGGAGGAAGAGAGGGAATGGAGGGTAGGAGGAAGAGAGGGAAAGGAGGGTTGGAGGAAGAGAGGGCATGGAGGGTTGGAGGAAGAGAGGAAATGGAGGGTTGGAGGAAGAGAGGGAATGGAGGGTTGGAGGAAGACAGGAAATGGAGGGTTGGAGGAAGACAGGAAATGGAGGGTTGGAGGAAGAGAGGAAATGGAGGGTTGGAGGAAGAGAGGGAATGGAGGGTTGGAGGAAGAGAGGAAATGGAGGGCAGGAGGAAGAGAACGAATGGAGGGTAGGAGGAAGATAGCGAATGGAGGGTAGGAGGAAGAGAGGAATGGAGGGTAGGAGGAAGATAGCGAATGGAGGGTTGGAGGAAGAGAGGAAATGGAGGGTTGGAGGAAGAGAGGAAATGGAGGGTTGGAGGAAGAGAGGGAAAGGAGGGTTGGAGGAAGAGAGGAAATGGTGGGTAGGAGGAAGAGAGGGAATGGAGGGTGGGAGGAAGAGAGGGAATGGACGGTAGGAGGAAGAGAGGGAAAGGAGGGTTGGAGGAAGAGAGGAAATGGAGGGTTGGAGGAAGAGAGGAAATGGAGGGTTGGAGGAAGAGAGGGAATGGAGGGTTGGAGGAAGAGAGGAAATGGAGGGTTGGAGGTAGAGAGGGAATGGAGGGTTGGAGGAAGAGAGGAAATGGAGGGTTGGAGGTAGAGAGGAAATGGAGGATTGGAGGAAGAGAGGGAATGGAGGGTAGGAGGAAGAGAGGAAATGAAGGGTTGGAGGAAGAGAGGAAATGGAGGGTTGGAGGAAGAGAGGAAATGGAGGGTTGGAGGAAGAGAGGAAATGGAGGGTTGGAGGAAGAGAGGGAAAGGAGGGTTGGAGGAAGAGAGGAAATGGAGGGTTGGAGGAAGAGAGGAAATGGAGGGTTGGAGGAAGAGAGGAAATGGAGGATTGGAGGAAGAGAGGAAATGGAGGGTTGGAGGAAGAGAGGGAAAGGAGGGTTGGAGGAAGAGAGGAAATGGAGGGTTGGAGGAAGAGAGGAAATGGAGGGTTGGAGGAAGAGAGGAAATGGAGGATTGGAGGAAGAGAGGGAATGGAGGGTAGGAGGAAGAGAGGGAACGGAGGGTTGGAGGAAGAGAGGGAATGGAGGGTGGGAGAAGGTTGGATCGGAATGAAGTCGGATTTGTAGGGTCAGTGCTTCTGTTTCTTGTCTTTAATCGTCCTCAATCCGACGATTGGCCACAGCATGAACAATTTTATTCCACCCACTTTTGTTTCCTGTCTCTTTCGATAATTGGGCGAATGATGATCCAGTCCTAGACTTTAAGTTATCAATCCATCCCATTTTAGATCTTCCCTGATTTGAGCTCTTAATCCAGGGATTGTGCCTTAGAAGGCTTAGATTATCTCCTCCAGACAATCTCCACTCTTCTCCAACACATGCCCGAAATATGAAGCTTCTTCTGCAGGATTAGTCTAAGGAGACTTATTTCTACTCCAGTGGTCTTCAAAACCCACTCGCTTGTCTTCCTCGAAGTTCATGATTTCCCGAGGATCTGCTGCATATATTGCATTTCAGTGCGACTTCCTTCTATTTGACAACCTCTCAAGCTTCGACAATTGTTACATTATTATTGTGCTTGAGATTTCAAAGAATGTTCTTTACAATATCGAAAAAATAACTCTTGTAGGCCTACCGGTATATCTGTAGTTTGTGGCGCTTGATGTCATTGTGAGTAAAGCGCCACATTGTGACTTGAATCAAAGTGCGACCGTACGTTACTTACCGGAATAACGTACGCGTACCGTAAGTAGGCCTACGTTTAAAAAAATAACATATACGGTACACGTACCGGTACCGTAGGCGTACGTTATAAATGCCACAAGTTTATTTGATCATTCCCAAAGAACCTCAATATAACTATAGTCTTCTATAACGTACGCGTACCGCGCGCGTTCGTAACAAATGATCAGTTTAGCTCTACAATATTAGTCTCCCTGTAGGCTACGCAGGCCTAATTATTTACGAATGGTACCGAAGTTTAGTATTGCCAATAAAATGACCACTGGCACTGACCATCCTATAAAGTGTGCCGTAAAATCTTAATTATCTTCATATTATACATTAGACAGAATATTAGCAATTTGGAATTTAATAGTTTAAAAGTAGAGATAATTGAACAGCCTGATGTACGTATAGGGCCTACAATGGTTAAAATTGTTTACGACCGCGTCTGGCCTAAATAATATTATTTAGCTATCCCTGCTGACCTTTATGTGTACGAAGGGCCGAAGGCAATCTAGGCAACTACACGTATGGACCCGTCTATACAATTTCAAATCGTGATTTTGCCATCTTTCGTAAGTTCCAGTAATCGTAAGTAATTGTAATTATAACCGAACACTTTTGTAGCGTCACTCAGAGCAGCGGCCCTTTAAAAATTACCTATTTGTTTTTTTATCATAATTATTACGAGTTAAGTTTAAGAAATAACTTCAAATAAACTTGGATTAGAAGACTTAGTCGGCTACAGAACAAGATCATGATGAGTCGAGAACCTGTAAAACGACTACTTTTCTGTTTTGTTGTTGTCGAATATTAAGAACTAACTTTTCATTCTATTACATTACATCCTCTTGTGTAACATAACTTGTAGGCCTTATAGTGTTTGTTATAGAGTAAACTGAAATGTGTTAATACAATGTAGGCCTATTAACACATTTCAGTTGACTCTATAACAAGAGTTATATAATATCATCTTATACAAGTTAGAACAAGTTGAACAACACAATTATAGATTCCTACAAAAAAACCACAAAAATGTAATGTTCACTTCAAAAATTTGCTTCGGCTTAAGCCTTCAGGTATGATTATAATTGCAGACAGACTTTTTTACACGCCATTCCAAAACATATTTAGGCATGAAAAATATGCTGCTTTTGTTGGCTTTAAATGTTCTACAACTCAAGTACGAGCATCTACAATATAAACATTTTTTCGTTGGATAATACTCCCGAACCCTCACAGTTCTCACTTAAATCGAAGGGGCTGGGAAGGGTTTTGGAAGGGGAGGCAGGGAAAAGGGTGGGGACGGGGCGGAACGGGAAGGCAGGGGATGGGAAGGTAAAGTAAGTAAGTATATCCTTAATTAAGGTGAGGGAATGGGCAAAAAGAGAGGGGAGGTAAGGATAGGGAAGCGGAGGACGGAAGGGGAGGGACGGGACGTGGATGGGAGGGGGTTTGCCTCGTCTTGATTTTGCCTCTGGCTACGGGCCTGACTGTAAATACTACCATCGAGATGGCAACACTGCCAGGCAGTGTCAGTCCCAAGCCTGGACGAAGAAGGAGGGCAACGCTAATGATCTTTACTCTCGCAGCGTCATTTAACAGAAATAACTACCACTACTGATTGGTTACAGTGCTTATCTGGTAAAGCAGAGAGTACGGATTCTAAACTCCTACACTGAAAGTCTGAGACGGTTAATTTGTAGCGAGAAGACACGAGAGTTAAATACAGGCATAAAAATAGTCGCTGTGGCTTTTGATTCGTAACCGTGCTGGACTGTGATTCGAGAGGTCGCGGGTTCAAATCCCAGCTAGGGCTAAATTTATTTCTGGATTTATACTCCACCTGCGCCCCCTAGCCAATACGGTTGTAGCGATTATACTGACCGTACACTGTCGGTGGGAAGATGAGACGGCGAGGGTTGAGGACTGACCACCCGCTCTCATATGCCGAGTCTAAGAAAACTGAAATCGTTGACACTTCAACGCCATGGCCGCCAATCCCCTTAGCATAATTAGAATATAATTTAAGTTACTGGGGATCAAGAGTTTAACGACATCTTTTGGAAACAAAGACCGTTGACGTCGACTGAAATTATTTTAAACAGTTCTGACCGTTCTAAAACTGACCGATGAGGAGACTAAATAATACAACAACGGCGTTGAATATATAGCGTCGCTGAAACGATTTCTAAGGTGTTCATTCCTTATTGCATTCGTTATTATTCCAAAGTTTAACGTCGTCGTATAACATTAAAAGCCGTTGACGAAATATACATGTAAATCAAACGAGTGCTGTGAAATGAGTTTATAGAATCCGTGACACTCTATTTAAAGGTGTCAGGACAGAACTTAACAATGTCATTAGTGGCCATAATTTAACGTTCATTTTTTAGCTACAAATGATCTGTTCTTAAAGACATTTAACATGATAGAGACTAGCGCAGAGTGCACCTCTATAGGAATAATAAACTTAAATTTAAATTTAATAATCTTTGGAATAATAATAATAATAATAATAAGTAAAGGGGTATTGTCAAATTTCAGTTGTATTGTATTGTATTAACGACATAATGTAATGCGCCTAATAAGTCTATGATACATGTTCTATGATAAGATTATATCTGATGCAAATTAAACAATATTTGACAGCAATTCTCATACACAAGAAATTTTAAATGTAAAAAGATTCTTGATGAACATTCTTAATTAATATACATGAGATTCTCAATCTATTTATTTAAACCAAAAAAACTTTTATTACAAGTTTATAAGACACGTAATGTTTGCATGAGATTCCTAGTCTTCTTCTGAATTTTGAGGAAGTTATCACTCAATAAAATCAAATAATTGTATTAAAGAAGTAAATTCAAACAGTTATAAAGACATTTCTGCATCAAGTGATACAGTCTTGATAACAAAAGAAAACCGCAACTTAACCAGAAATTCTCAATCTATTACTTTTAATCATCAATACATTTTGACTGATATTTTGTGATACATGTAATTATAACATGAGGATCCTTTACCGTGTTTGGTAAAATCTTTTCTAATACCATATAATAATTAAATTTAGGTGTTTGAAGATTTTCTTTTTAGAATGTTTCCTGGAGACATAAGATGTGTGGTGACATTTTTGTCTGGCCCAAATAGTTTCTAAGCTGATAGAGATTTTCTCTAAGGCCATGTACATTCCAACTGGCGATATCAATAGCCATAGTGTCAGGACAGACTAGCAGTAACCACAATTAAGTACAATTGACTAAGACTATATGACATGAGATTCTTATTGTGTTACATAAACTTGAGATTCCAATATAGCATGCATTATGACAAGGTAACTTCATTTTATGCATTTAAACGGGTAAAGAAATACCATCTTGCGTTAGTTGAAAGCAGTACATTATCTTCGAATAAACACTTAAAAATTTGTCAATAGCTTTTACAGATTTCGGACACCAGGTACGATCTATTTACATGAACACGCTTCTGCTTTTTCTTATAAGGTTAATGCAACGTTTAATCGAGGTGTGTAATTAGCTTGAACAGTTCCCACCGTTCGTACATGACTTAATTAAATATAACTGTTCCAAAACTGAGATCTTATTTAAGGAAATGAGCAGCGTCTGCTGTTCTTATATGGCGCATTCCAATCTTAAAAGAGGTGTGTAAATGACTTGTCTTACACTGAACGTAGACAACCTGACTCCTATATATATACAATTCCATTGAGTATAAGAGCTGGTGAATACACATGTGGGTTGACCTGAATCTCCGGATGTTTACATTACATTATATAGGCCTACTACAACATCACATTACATCACAACGAAATAAACACCCGGTAACAGAAAACCCTGTCAGTTTATGACATTATGAATGGCGTTATAGTATGCAAGGGTGTTGATACAGTTTATACCTCGTTTGGTGGCTAGATATGTCTAGAATAGAAAAGATGGAAACTACAAACGATCTTGTTTATTTCGGTGTTTATTTCGATATATATATATATATATATATATATATATATATATATATATATATATATATATATATATATATAATTGCTTATATGAAACTACAAACGATTTTCGCATATAAATAACCATATATTAATGTTGTGTATATATTACCTGGATAAGATACGTTCGTGAAATGCACCGTCGGTATAAAGATAAAGAGCAGAGCTACTGGGAGAACAAGATTGCCCAGCACTCCGGAGAACCAAGGAAACTCTGGTCGACATTCAATGACATCCTGGGTCGAGCACGCTCTGGTTCCTGCCCGGCTGCATCGCACTTCACAGCTGATGCTTCCCTTAAGGCCTTCACGGCTAAAGTGAATTCGGTCCGCGATGCCACGGCAAACAGCCCACCACCGGTCTTTCCACCTACCAGCTGTGATCTTCCGTCTCTGGGCCCAATCACCAGTGCTGAGCTCCGTCAAATCATCCTTACATCTGCGCCGAAGACCTGTGAACTGGATCCACTCCCATCATTCATCCTGCAAGAGACCCTTGATGTCTTCCTACCGTTCCTTACGGTTCTATATAATCGCTCTCTTCAAGAAGGAATTCTTCCTGCTAGCCAAAAGAAGTCCATCGTGATTCCAGTGATTAAAGCGGATGGACTCGACGCTACTGAGCCAACTAAGTTTAGGCCTATAGCAAATGTTTCATTTCTATCTAAAATAATTGAAAAGATTGTTGCCGCACAGCTCATGTCCTACCTTCACAAAAATGGTCTTCTCCCCACTTTCCAGTCCGGTTTCCGCAAGGGCCACTCCACAGAAACCTTGTTAGTCCGCCTGCTATCTGACATATATGGAGCTATTGACAGATCCCAGGTCACTCTCCTTGCGCTGTTTGATGTGAGTGCTGCGTTCGACACTGTCGATCACGACATCCTCTTGCAGCGCCTATCCATTTCTTTTGGTTTCTCTGGCACTGTTCTCGATTGGCTTACCTCCTTTCTGCACGACCGCTCCTTCATGGTGGTCCACGGATCCACTAGGTCTCCTTGGGTCCCTGCTCCATTCGGCCTGCCTCAGGGCTCTGTCCTTGGCCCCCTTCTTTACATAATTTACACTGCCGACCTGGGGTCCTTGCTGGCGGCTGGGTCTGTCCTTAGCCAGTCCTATGCTGACGACCTGCAAGCCTATATACACTGCCCGGCTGTCTGCGCTGTTGCAGCGGTTGAAACCATGACCCATGCCATTGAGCCCTTGCAGGCCTGGATGTCCTCAAACCGCCTGCGGCTAAACCCCGCCAAGACGCAGTTTATATGGCTTGGAACTCCCCAGCAGCTCTCTAAAATAGATCTGTCTTCTCTTGCCTTGCAATTCCCACACCTTTCTTTCTCGACCTGGGTCCGGGACTTGGGAGTCATCCTGGACCAGGAACTTGCATTCACTCGGCACATAAATCTTCTTTCCCGCAGTTGCTATTACCAGCTCCGGCAACTCAAGGTGATCTCCCGTTCTTTGTCTCCCGGTGCAGCTTCCACGATTGTCCATGCATTGGTGGTTTCTCGATTGGACTACTGCAGTGCCATATATGACGGACTCCCGGCCTGCCGGATTGAGTCCCTGAATAGAATTCTGCGTACTGCTGCCCGCCTTGTAGGCCGCATCCCCAAGTTTGGCAGAGTCTCTGCATATATGAGGGATGTCCTCCACTGGCTCCCCTACCCACAGCGCATTACTTATAGAATCTCTGCCTTGGTCCGGCGGTGCTTTGAAGGCCTGGCTCCTCCATACCTACGGGAGCTCTGCTGTCCCACTTCATGCTCGCAGCGCCGTTGCTCTCTCCGCTCAGCTACCCAAGGTGAACTTATAGTTCCCCGCGCGCGGACAGCCATGCGGCAGCGCCGTGCCTTCTCTATGGCTGCCCCCATGGCCTGGAATGGGCTCCCTACCAAGCTCCGTCAAATACCGTTGGTCATTTTACCCTGTTTCAGAGACTCTGCCAAACTTGCTGTCCTCAAAACTGCGTTATTTGACCGTGGTTGGGCTGGGAGTGCTCCTGAGCAGGCAATCTTGAAGGGGCGCTATATAAAATTACTTTAATAATAATAATAATTATTATTATTTATATATGTATTGCTGTTTATGAAACTAAACACGATCTTGATACACACACATATATATATATATAGCGTATAATATATGGTTATATATATATTATATACTGTATATATCGTCCTTTATGGACAAATAAATGCGCCATATGATTATTACTTTACACTGCCTTAGCGATCGTGTTCCGAATTAATATTCCTCTTGGTTTGTCATTATCCGGCGCCTTTATTGGGGGTTCTAGACGGCGCTCTATAAAGACTCGTATACAAATATACACATGTAAACATTGGGTGTCGATACATATGGGGCAAGGGGACGTATGACATCCAATGCCTATAGGTGGATGGGTTATGTTGCTTCCAGTAGTTATACGGTTAATTAGGTGCATCTCTTAATTACTTTTTTAGAGTAAAAACAAATTTATAATGATAATGACGAAAATAATAATAATAATAATAATAATAATAATAATAATGATAATAATAATTATAATACTATTATTGTTATTATTATTATTATTATTATTATTATTATTATTATTATTATTATTATTATTATTATTATTATTATTATTATTATTATTATTATTATTATTATTATTATTATTATTATTATAACTACTACTACTACTACTACTACTACTACTACTACTACTACTACTACTACTACTACTACTACTACTACTACTACTACTACTACTATTATTAGTAGTGTGGCGGTCAAGACCACAGTGCGTAAGTAGGAGGATTTATTTTATGCGAATAGCATCGTTTTCTTTCAGTTTACATGCGAAGGGAACAGCATCGTTTCTCTTAATTTTACATGCGAAGACCCAGCATCGATCATTTAATTTTTATTTAATTTCAATAGGCAACTGGCCGGCAACGACCGTGGCAGGGAAGCCCGATCGACGGTGTAAAGCCAGCGCATAGCGAGCAGACGCGTTAATTCGGGATGCATAGAGCCTGCCTCACGGTGTGCTGCTTTATACGTGAAGAGTTGGTTCGACTCTTCATACATAGCAATACTGTCAAACAGCGTTGTTGGTTAGCGATTCAGTTACCGATTTAAATATACTGCACTCAGTGTGGTAGGCGAGTGATTTTGGTTACGACAGAGTCAGAGTTCGAGTTTCTGGTTAGTACAAATATATTTACGGACGAAAGGGGCGTCCGAATAATATAATCAGGCGATCCCGAGTACAGCTAAAGAAGTTCACTGTTGGGAGACGGGCCGACAGCGCCGATCCCTCAGTTGATCGCGAAGCGGGCTAGATCCCGATCGTGGGAAATCTACGGCTGAGTAATACTCGGGGAAGGATACCGTTGATACACAGGAAAACCAATTCAGTGTGAGATCGAAAACCAGGGTGAATTTGGCGACGGGCAGGAAAGTCCCTCTTGGGTTTTGAAGAACTCCGCGATCGGAGCTTGTCCGGTAACCCATGAGAGTAGAGGTGACCTTCTTAAGGTAGCCATTTTCTGGAATTCTGAAATCCTTGAAACCAAGAGTAAATTTGGCGTCGGGCAAGGAAATCCCTCTTGGAGTTTGAAGAACTCCAAGATCCGACAGTGTTTGGTTTTACCCACTGAGACGAGTTTTACGCGATTTCGGCGTACTCGACACAGGGGAAGTTCTACGCGCTTTCGGCGTACTCGGCCGGGAGGATTTTACGCGACTTCGGCGTCCTCGGCTGGGAGAGTTTTACGCGACTTCGGCGCTCGGTGAAGTGACCGTCGGGATACCTGAAAAAACCAATTTAGTACAAAAACGATAATAAGGGTAAATTTGGCGACAGGCAGGAAATTCCCTCTTGGGGTTTGAAGAACTCCGCGATTGGAGCTTGTCCGGTTACCTGTGGGAGTAAGCGTGACCCTCGTTAGGGAACCAAAATTCGGAAATTCTTGGGAACAAAATTCAGGACATTCTGGTAACCTTACGGGGTCGGCGTTACATTTGGATTGTGACACTTGGATGGCTGACACGCCGGTGGAGCGTTGGAGGGGCTCCATCGCCCGGTAACTAAAAATAGTTACTGGGAAAGACCACTGTTACCGAAAGACCGCAGTACGGGAAAAGACCGCCCGACAACTGATTACAGTGCGGTAAGACCAGGAAAAACGATAGAGTCAGGAAAATCTTGTATTCAAACCAATCGTTATTCAGAGCAAATAACTTGGTGATCGAAACACGTAGTTCCGGGAACTGACCGAAGTGCGAAGTAGGGCCCACCTCGTACGCCGGTCGGAACACAGTTCTGCGTGCGGTTAGGGAGGTTTTAGACCTAGAACCTGTCCTAGCAGAAGAGAGTGTCGTGAGACCAGTACACCGCGTTAATATTACACGTGTAGATATTATCGCAAGATGTTCGCGTGTTTGAGACGGCACGACGTGACGACTCGTCAGATGTACACCTTGTCCTCTCGGACAGGAGAACGTTCAGGGTTTTCCCCTATTGACGATAACTCGAGAGTCATGAGATGCAGAATGGTACGTGAGGGTTCGGTTAAGGCGGAGAAAAAGAGGAAGTCTTTGACTAAGAGATCTCACAGGAAGCTGAGGGCTCCTGCCGGCAAGAGAGCGAACCCTGTTCTAAAGGACGGCCATCCTGAGGACGAGGACGTTGCCCACCCGGCGACCGCGGCAGTGGCAGAGTCCGAAAGTGAGATGGAGCTTGACAGCGACACTGTTCGCAAACAAGCGATACCCTCGGGACCTCCTCTTGGAGAAATGGGCACTGAGAGCGGAGACAGGGAACCGCTCGTCTACAGCAGAAGTAGACAGGATAGTGACCCGGGCGACTCCAGAAGGTCGGTTGGCTGGAGCCGAACCCAGCCCGACGACGAAGCAGCGTCTCGGGTAAGACCGACACAAATTGGTACCACGTCTGATGAAGGGTTAGTTGATCTCGAGCGACGAACGTCACAAACTGGTACCAGAAGTGGGGTTCTAGCGTTTTCTTGTTACAGAACCAGGCAAGGTCAGGAAGATCCCGAGGACGAGTCGGATGAAGTGCCCCATAGTGAGCACGGAGGCGCGCGTCCAAAGTTACGTAAACGGAAAAGCAAACGAAGGTTGCTTGATGAAACGGGTGCACCTGACGAAACCAGTGCATTTGAAACGGAAGCTGGAACCCGCAGTGGGCGTGAAAGAGGTTTCCATGAGGATAACGGATGGTTGATAACCGTTCCAAAGACTACTGAGGTAGTACAGAACGATGTGAATAACGAGACATTCACACACTGGCGAGAGACCGTTGGTGAGAGTAGGTTTGACAGGTCCAAACCACTCGTCGACAATAGATCGGGGAACCTTGTGCAGGTTCAAGTACCTAGTATCGTACGGGGCAGGCAACCTGTACAGTCGAGACAGGCTTGTGATAGGCCAAGAGACATTGAGACAGGCCTGAAACCGCGGGGTGACGCCGAAGTGCAGAAAACGAGTGGTGACATCGTGGCGCATCAGCGAAACGAAGACAATCGAGTACCGTTTACCAACATGGAAGAAGGTCACCCAAGACCTGTGACAGATGAGGTAGATTGGCAAGCGGAGATGTCTTACCTGCGACAGAGTGTGGCAATGATGAGTTCGAAACTTGAAGAACTGTCTGTTCCTGCTGCTCAGCATGCGAAGTCTTACCGACGCGAGACATCGGGGAAACCTACGGGCCCAGGTTACCAGATGGATCGCCGAGGGAAGCTGCAGATCGAAGAGCCGGCACGGAGCCGAGGTAACACAGAGACACGCGAGGAAGTTTCGCTTTCGGAAACTTCGGAAAAGTTACGTAGCCGCTATCTTCCCGAGGACAGCGGGAGAGAGTCACACGGAAAAACGGCAAGGCAATCGAGTCGACAACGTCTGTTGACAAGAGGAAGGGTTGAGGCGAAATTACGTTCGTCAGTGAGTTCTTCGGATTCAGACACCGATAGTGTTGGTCCAGAAGAGGCCATGAGAACCGGAGTCTTTGACAGGAAAAACCTCCGCCAACGAGGAAGACACGACAGTTATGAGAAAACTGAAAGGGAGACGTATGGTAAGGAACGTCTACCAGAGTACGAGAGACGCAGTTTAAAACAGGCACTTGATAGAGAAACCGAGAGAGAATCGAACATGGGAAGAGACAGAGATCATTTGGCCTGGGATGAGACCCACGAGCGGTACTCTAAAGGGCACAAACCAGATTCGAGAAGTCGTAATTGTCTTAGGTACGACGAATCTGACAGACCGCCAGAGTCAGGAAAAAGAGATATTCGCGAAGAAGACAGAAGAGTTACGTTCGTCAACGGAAACTCTCAGAGCTCTCGCAATAAATATAAACGATCGGAGTCCAAAGACTACGCAGGTGGTGAGCCTCGTAGAAAAGGTCAGAGACAGGCTGAGTACATCTCTGATGAAGACAGTGCAACGTCAGGCGACCGAGAGATGACTACGATGTATTCTAAGTGGCGTCCAGGGAAGACGTTGGGTACTCTGAGGGGACAGAGTCGGCACCGGTCAGTGGTGAGGACAGACGACGGAAACGATTCCCGGAGTAACGATGAGGACAACCGGAGAGGAAATCCCAAGAAGAGTGTCGGAAGATCACTTGTTACACGGACAAGAGGCGAAGACCGATCGGATCGCGGTATACGAATCAAGCTAGAGAAGTACGACGGCAAGTCAGCGATCGCAGCCTTTCTAGCAAAGTTCGAAGTTTGTGCACGGTGCAACCGGTGGAGTGATCAGGAAAAAGCAGACCAGTTAATGTGTGCCCTAACGGGTCCCGCTTCGCAGCTGTTGTGGGACATGGGTGCACAGAGGGACGTGTCTTGGCGAGAACTTGTTGAGCGGCTTAAGGCCCGGTACGGGTCTGATGACCAAACTAGCCTATATCGGATGAAACTTCGCACTTACCGGCAGGCTCACGGAGAAACGCTGAGTAGTGTAGTGCAGGAAGTACGAAGGCTAATGGCTTTGGCATACCCAGGACCAACAAGTGATATCGTCGAGACGGTCGCTTGTGACGCTTTCATTGATGCACTGGCGAACCAAGATTTGGGGCAGAAGGTGCGCGAGCGAGAACCAGTTAACCTCGAAGCGGCGTATAAACATGCGGTGAGGTTGGATGCCTATGGTCGATCTTCGACACAAGGTGGTGATTTAGACCGGAGACACGCGAGAGTTAAAGTTACCATGGAAGACCGAAAAGACTCGAGCACTGAGGGGCAACAGTCTCGTCGTCTAGAAGATCTCGAGCGAAAGATTAAAAATCTTTCAAGAGAACTTGATCGAGTGACAATTAATCAGAATTTGGGCATCGTTCCGAGAAAACCTTATGAAAGGGAGAACAGTTCTGATCTAGCTGTGGGAGATCAAAGGACAACCGAACCGAATGTGGGATGGCGACGGATTTATCCGCCCACACGGTTGCGTAACCCGGATATCGAATGCTACTTGTGCAAACGAAAAGGACACATAAAGCGACATTGTCCTCAGAGAAACGCTGAGACGAATGGTGCAACCGGTACCAGTGAACCTACAAAGGCTGAACCGATACAAGAGGAAACCCAAAACCGACTGGTAAAAGGCAGTAGGGTGGCCTACGTGGTTGCGAGACTGGCAGGAAAACGTATACACTGTCTACTTGATTCTGGAAGTGAAATGTCACTTGTGCCACGACGTTTCGTGCTAGACGCTGTGCTAGTACCGTCAGAACAGCGACTCCTAGCCGCTAATGGAAGTCAGATTAAGGTGGATGGTGAAACTAACCTTAAGATTCGGATCGGAAAGCAGGTGTACCCTGTACCCTGTCTAGTTACAGACCAAGTGACAGAAGTGATCTTGGGGTTATCTTGGCTGGAAGCCAATCAGGCAAGATGGGACTTCGCAAGTCGATGCGTTTTCCTTGGGAGCGAGAAGATCCCTCTGAAAGAGGTCGTTACCGAGTCCATGTGCCGGAGGGTTATTGTGCAAGAGGACATAATAGTTCCTCCAAGGAGCGAAGTCGACGTTCCAGCTTGGGTAGTATACCCGCATTTCCAAAAAGATAACGAAGATTGGACGACCATTCCAATGGAATTATCAAAAGATTTGATAATCGGACGTACGTTGGTGACAGGAAGAGACACGGAAGTGTGGATCAGGATGTTGAATGTTGGAAACAGAGATTCGCTAGTCAAGAAACGGACTGAATGTCCGCTGGAGCGAGTGAACGTAGTCGATGTGACAGTTAATCGAGCCAGAACGGAATCGTATGATGAGCCTTACCGAAGCGAAAATCCGGAGAAGCCTATGGGCCCAGGTTATCCGGAGGAACGCCGAGGAAAGCAGCAAAGTACGATTGACCGGTTTGGATCGAAGATTAGTACAACGGCCAGTATAGCGGAGCAGACGCTCAACCCACTTGCCGAACAGACCCTAAAACGACTATGGGAAGAAGTGCCAGCAGACATTTCGGAAGAAGAGCGAATCAGGTTACGAAAACTTGTGCTAACGTACAGCGCAACGTTTTCCCTTAACGAAAGTGATAACGGATTCACTTCGGTGATCCAACACGAGATCGATACGGGACAGGAGAAACCAGTTCGGCAACCTTTGAGACGTCAACCGCTTTCCATGTTACCGGAAGTTGATCGTCAGGTAGAAGACATGTTGAGACAAGGAATCATTGAACCTTCGATATCGGAATGGGCATCCAATGTCGTAATGGTTAAGAAAAAGGATGGCAGTATGCGTTTCTGTATCGATTACAGGCAACTGAACCTGAAGACACGGAAAGATGCTCATCCGTTACCCCTTATCCGCGAGAGTTTAGATACCCTGGGTGGCGCCAGATGGTACAGTACGTTCGATTTGAGAGCAGGTTATCACCAGATGGCCTTGCACCCAAGAGACAAACACAAGACCGGGTTCGTTACGAGAAGGGGCAGCTTCCAATTCAAAGTGTTACCTTTCGGATTGTGCAATAGTCCGGCCTCGTTTTGACAGGGCTAAACTATGACATCTGTCTGGTTTACTTGGATGACATAATTGTGTTCTCGAGGGACGTAGAGACGCACATGCAACGTCTAGAGATGATTTTCAGGAGATTACAAGAGTATAATCTCAAGCTGAAACCATCCAAATGTTACCTGTTACAACAGAGAGTATTGTTTCTTGGTCACGTTTTGAGTGAAGAAGGGGTCGCGACGGATCCAAGCAAGATCAAGGCCGTAGAAGAATGGTCTGCTCCTCGGAACTTGAGGCAAGTCAGATCCTTCGTTGGTCTTTGCTCCTATTACCGACGTTTCATACATGATTTCGCGGTGGTAGCTCAACCACTTCATTTCCTGACCAGGAAAAATGTACCGTTCCATTGGACTGACGAATGTCAGGGAGCTTTCGAAGAACTTAAACGAAAGTTGGTTTCCGCACCTATACTTGGGTTACCGAGCGACGAGGGCCAGTACATCCTAGATACGGATGCCTCGGCATACGCCATTGGAGCGGTGTTATCGCAAGTACAAGAAGGAGAAGAGACAGTGATTTGTTACGCGAGTCGGCTCTTGTCGACGGCGGAACGGAACTATAACGTTACCAGGCGAGAGTTGTTAGCTGTGATGTATTTCTTGAAAGAGTTTCGTCAGTATTTACTGGGTAGTAAATTCCTACTCAGAACAGACCACTCCGCACTTCAGTGGTTACGCAGAACACCGGAACCGATTGGCCAACAGGCTCGTTGGTTAGAGATGATAGAGGAGTTTGACATGGAGATATGTCACAGACCGGGAGCAAAACACGGTAACGCAGACGCGATGTCTAGAGGTCCGGGTGAGGAACAACCTAAAGTGGTTACCATGAGAGTTACGAATGAAGACGTGATGTGGGCACGTCCGATCGGAGAAGTAACGCGCTCCGAGGTGACCAGTGAAGATACAGGCCAGGAAATCCGTTGGACAAAGGAGTTTCTTCGAAGAGAACAGCAGAGCGATTGCAATATTGGTACGGTCCTTGATTGGAAGGAGTCGAAGCATCATCCAACACAGGCAGAACTATCACCTGCTAACGGAGAGGTGAAAGTGTTGGTGAGCAACTGGAATCAGCTGGAAGTCCTGCAAGGAGTGTTATACAGAGGCTGGATTCAGGGTAACACGGGAAAAGCTGAGCGATCTCAGTTAGTTGTGCCCTTATCTCTACGGCAAGAGATGCTTCAGTTAACACACGCAAGCTTTGCCGGAGGACATTTCGGGATTCGGAAGAGTTTAACGCAGTTGCAACGCCGGGCGTATTGGCCGAGTTGGAAGGACGATGTTAGACGGTTCTGCCAAAGGTGCGATCGCTGTGCTCGTTATCGAAGGGAGAAACCTCCAAGACAGGGTTACATGCAGACTCCTGTGGTCGGTGAACCAATGGAGAGATTCGGAATTGATATAACTGGTCCGCATCCTGTATCAAGTAAAGGCAACAAATACATACTGACAGCGATAGATTACTTCTCGAGATGGGCTGAAGCTCTGCCTATCAGAAACCAAGAGGCCGTTACTGTGGCAGAATCGCTTATGGTACACGTGTTCTCGAGGTTTGGTATGCCACGCCAGATCCTGACGGATCAGGGACCGTGTTTCGAGTCGAAGTTATTCAAAGAGCTGTGTAAACGCATGGAGATTGACAAAGTACGTACAACTCCATATCGACCCTCTGGTAACGGAATGATCGAAAGGTTCCACAGAACACTGAACATGTTGATCGGAAAGGTAGTGTCGGAACGACAAAAGGATTGGGATGTTCATGTACCATATGTAATGGCGGCATATCGAGGTACTGAACATGAAGCGACCCAACGGACACCTAATTTCCTGTTCCTGGGAAGAGAGAACCATACGCCATTAGACTTGATTCTAGCCCAAGTTACAGAGTTCGAGAGACCGTCTTACAGTGACATGGAAGAGTACGTGGAGAAACAGAAAGAGAAAATGGAACGATCGTATCGGCTTGTACGAGAACAGTTAAAGAGAGTAGCAGAAAGAAGGAAAAAAGCCTACGATTTGAGAGTGAGACCTAGCAAGTTCGCTCAAGGAGATTGGGTTTACTATTACTACCCTCGGCTAAGAAGTGGAAGGAAGACAAAATGGGCTCGCTATTACACCGGCCCATTCTTGGTTATTCAAGTGCTCAGTCCGTGTCTGTACCGGATTCAGAAGAGTCCGAAATCCACGCTAATGGTTGTGCACGTGGATAAATTGAAGCCGTTTTACGGTAAACCTCCGAGTACCTGGTTACCGGAGAGGGACAGAAATCTTGAGTTACCTACAGTAGACTGGACAGTCCTGGCTCAAGATCCTAATGCAGAACATGAACCAGAGGAACCTTCAGAAAATCCAGACGAGACCGCTGATCCAGAATTGCCACCTGGACGACGGACGAGACGAAGACCTCGCTTGGATGGATGACTACGACTGTAGAAGTCCTTGTTAGTGACCTTCTGAAGCAGACGTGTATCTAGGACAAACTAGATGAACGCTTAATTGCGTTGGTTTCATTGACTGTTCGAGACCCATATTTCAGTTGCCCTTTTGATGAGAGTATTTCTTTTGAGCGGTATCTGGGAGCATACCGTACCTGTGATACCAGCAACGCTTAATTGCGTTGGTTTTACGGATTGTCAGTGAACGACTGTTTAAGTTTCCTTTTGATGATATGTTTTCGGTTAAACATTGGATTAGTGGATAGTACTGAAACGAGTAAAGATTCCAGTACTAGAACGCTTCATTGCGTTGGTTCTACAAGCGAACTATTGGAGAACCATGTTACCGTTTCCTTGTGATGACAGAGTTTCTTTTCGACAGTATAATGCTCGTAACAACGAGTGTTAAGGAAATTCGGGGCAATGCGATTTCCTTGGTTACCGTTTCATGATACTTTAGTGTGCTACCTTAGTGCGCTATTTAGGATAGATCATCATGCGATAGAAGCATATGTTAGGACTTAGATCATGTGCGTAAATATGATAACTTGTATTTTTATTTGCTTTCACGATTTTGAAGTGGTACCGGGTGTGACTGATCGACGATGGTTACCAGATCGGGAGACAGTGGGCGACTTTTCTCTCCTTAAGTTCTCCTGGCCCTTGGGGTCCGGTAGAGCTCAGGTTCATGATAGAGGGCCTGTTAAGGTTGGCGATTTGTCAGGTACGACAGGTTGCCAGTAGGGTGGTGGTTCGGATCGAAAGCATCATTAAATAGGCTGTCGCTATCACGGTTCTCATCGTGTTTGGCGTACGTGCAGGGTGCCGAGAGATCGAAAGCATCATTAAATAGGCTGTCGCTATCACGGTTCTCATCGTGTTTGGCGTACGTGCAGGGTGCCGAGATTGTCGATATACCGCCCTATAACCAAAGGTGCATTTGGTTCCTTGCTCTCTAAGTGGATCTGGGTTGGGGATGTTCCTGTCACGTTTGATTAAGGTCCCCGATTTTGGCAGAGATGCTCCGCATCTAAGTAAGGTGGGGAGAGTGTGGCGGTCAAGACCACAGTGCGTAAGTAGGAGGATTTATTTTATGCGAATAGCATCGTTTTCTTTCAGTTTACATGCGAAGGGAACAGCATCGTTTCTCTTAATTTTACATGCGAAGACCCAGCATCGATCATTTAATTTTTATTTAATTTCAATAGGCAACTGGCCGGCAACGACCGTGGCAGGGAAGCCCGATCGACGGTGTAAAGCCAGCGCATAGCGAGCAGACGCGTTAATTCGGGATGCATAGAGCCTGCCTCACGGTGTGCTGCTTTATACGTGAAGAGTTGGTTCGACTCTTCATACATAGCAATACTGTCAAACAGCGTTGTTGGTTAGCGATTCAGTTACCGATTTAAATATACTGCACTCAGTGTGGTAGGCGAGTGATTTTGGTTACGACAGAGTCAGAGTTCGAGTTTCTGGTTAGTACAAATATATTTACGGACGAAAGGGGCGTCCGAATAATATAATCAGGCGATCCCGAGTACAGCTAAAGAAGTTCACTGTTGGGAGACGGGCCGACAGCGCCGATCCCTCAGTTGATCGCGAAGCGGGCTAGATCCCGATCGTGGGAAATCTACGGCTGAGTAATACTCGGGGAAGGATACCGTTGATACACAGGAAAACCAATTCAGTGTGAGATCGAAAACCAGGGTGAATTTGGCGACGGGCAGGAAAGTCCCTCTTGGGTTTTGAAGAACTCCGCGATCGGAGCTTGTCCGGTAACCCATGAGAGTAGAGGTGACCTTCTTAAGGTAGCCATTTTCTGGAATTCTGAAATCCTTGAAACCAAGAGTAAATTTGGCGTCGGGCAAGGAAATCCCTCTTGGAGTTTGAAGAACTCCAAGATCCGACAGTGTTTGGTTTTACCCACTGAGACGAGTTTTACGCGATTTCGGCGTACTCGACACAGGGGAAGTTCTACGCGCTTTCGGCGTACTCGGCCGGGAGGATTTTACGCGACTTCGGCGTCCTCGGCTGGGAGAGTTTTACGCGACTTCGGCGCTCGGTGAAGTGACCGTCGGGATACCTGAAAAAACCAATTTAGTACAAAAACGATAATAAGGGTAAATTTGGCGACAGGCAGGAAATTCCCTCTTGGGGTTTGAAGAACTCCGCGATTGGAGCTTGTCCGGTTACCTGTGGGAGTAAGCGTGACCCTCGTTAGGGAACCAAAATTCGGAAATTCTTGGGAACAAAATTCAGGACATTCTGGTAACCTTACGGGGTCGGCGTTACATTTGGATTGTGACACTTGGATGGCTGACACGCCGGTGGAGCGTTGGAGGGGCTCCATCGCCCGGTAACTAAAAATAGTTACTGGGAAAGACCACTGTTACCGAAAGACCGCAGTACGGGAAAAGACCGCCCGACAACTGATTACAGTGCGGTAAGACCAGGAAAAACGATAGAGTCAGGAAAATCTTGTATTCAAACCAATCGTTATTCAGAGCAAATAACTTGGTGATCGAAACACGTAGTTCCGGGAACTGACCGAAGTGCGAAGTAGGGCCCACCTCGTACGCCGGTCGGAACACAGTTCTGCGTGCGGTTAGGGAGGTTTTAGACCTAGAACCTGTCCTAGCAGAAGAGAGTGTCGTGAGACCAGTACACCGCGTTAATATTACACGTGTAGATATTATCGCAAGATGTTCGCGTGTTTGAGACGGCACGACGTGACGACTCGTCAGATGTACACCTTGTCCTCTCGGACAGGAGAACGTTCAGGGTTTTCCCCTATTGACGATAACTCGAGAGTCATGAGATGCAGAATGGTACGTGAGGGTTCGGTTAAGGCGGAGAAAAAGAGGAAGTCTTTGACTAAGAGATCTCACAGGAAGCTGAGGGCTCCTGCCGGCAAGAGAGCGAACCCTGTTCTAAAGGACGGCCATCCTGAGGACGAGGACGTTGCCCACCCGGCGACCGCGGCAGTGGCAGAGTCCGAAAGTGAGATGGAGCTTGACAGCGACACTGTTCGCAAACAAGCGATACCCTCGGGACCTCCTCTTGGAGAAATGGGCACTGAGAGCGGAGACAGGGAACCGCTCGTCTACAGCAGAAGTAGACAGGATAGTGACCCGGGCGACTCCAGAAGGTCGGTTGGCTGGAGCCGAACCCAGCCCGACGACGAAGCAGCGTCTCGGGTAAGACCGACACAAATTGGTACCACGTCTGATGAAGGGTTAGTTGATCTCGAGCGACGAACGTCACAGTAGTAGTTATTACTACTACTACTACTATTATTAGTAGTAGTAGTAGTAGTAGTAGTAGTAGTAGTAGTAGTAGTAGTAGTAGTAGTAGTAGTAGTAGTAGTAGTAGTAGTAGTAGTAGTAGTAGTAGTAGTAGTAGTAGTAGTAGTAGTAGTAGCAGCAGTAGTAGTAGTAGTAGTATGTCCAGCGCCACAATGCCATTGCATTCAGGAACACATTTCTGGATGATTGTGAAACCTTGGTCGAGTCCTCATTTCTTGAAGATACTTTTATTTATACTCGTAACATAAATATCGTCTTCCTGAGGGATCACCTCTTCCGAGGGGTAAAAATAATAACGATTGCTTTACGTGGCAGTTTTGCTCAGCCGGACATTATTTTAATAGCCTGAGGGTTCGTTGCCGCCTCGGGTAAAAGTAGTAGTCGTGGTAGTAGCAATAATAATAATAATGAAAATAATAATTTTTAATAATGCAATAATCAACTGGAACCCGTAGAATAATGGATAACACACTGGCGTGAAGAGCAGTAGGTACCGAGATCGAACCCAGTACACCCCGTAGGGTTTATTCAGCCTTCCACTCGCTAGGTGGCGGCGGTGGTTAAATGAATTGTAGGCCGTGAGTGTCGCCTGGTGGCTGCCGTTTAAACAGTTCTGTTCGACTCCTGTAAAACTGTAATCATGTGCTTCTACTGTATACATGTATGTAAGGCGCCCTGCGTGGCTGCCGTTTCTACTATAATGTATGTTCACTGTACGGCGCAGTGTAGATGGTTTGGATATAACTCCATACTAGGCAGTGACTTTTATATAACGTTGAATTCATACGTTTTAATGGTATCCAAATAGTCGCCTAACATATCTTACATTTTTGCTTAAAGTATACCTCTAGGTCAGAGGTTCCCAACCTTTTATATACCCTGCACCCCTAGGAAATATTTGATTAATGTTCGCCTCCCCTATACAAAAGTGATATCACATTTGAAGATGAATAAGTCAAATTTCTATTTTTGAACCACAGATTGAACCGCTGTACACTCATACAGCACATCGGGTGAAGAAATTAAACTAAAAAATAAGTTGTAAAATTGAGCATTTAAAAAAATTGTAGACAGGAAAATCAATCTCAATTGTTCACAGAAACACGGCCGGACTGTGGTTTTGTTGGCAATGCCGTTTGCCTGCTTTCCGCCAGATATGCGAAGACTGAGAAGATCCACCTGCCGGAGATCAGACAGAGATACAGACAGACAGACAGACAGACAGACAGACAGACAGACAGACAGACAGACAGACAGACAGACAGACAGACAGACAGACAGACAGACAGACAGACAGACAGACAGACAGACAGACAGACTCACACAGACGGTCAGACAGACATACAGACAGACAGACTCACACAGACGGTCAGACAGACATACAGACAGACAGACTCACACAGACGGTCAGACAGACATACACACGCACACTGACACACAAACACGCTGACATAAAGAGCGCCAAAGACAAGCGTTAACCGTTAACAAATAGTTTCATACAGTACTATAGTAACATATACATTCCCTCTTTGTCGCACGCCCTGACATGCCATATCGCACCGCCTAGGGATACGGGCACCCCAGGTTGGGAACCCCTGGGATAGATATTGGTAAAAATGGAAAAGACCAAGCGAGACTAACGCACTAGCGTGTGCACATGACGAACACAGGACAGAAGATATAAGATATAATTATACCTATTGTCAGGGGCGTAGCCAGACTTCAATTCAAGAGGAGGCAACTACTGCTTGTCAAAACTTGTATGCAGTGGCGGCGATCTTGTTTCAGAGGTGAGGGGAAAATTTTTCAGCGTCCGAAGGGCGGTCGCAAAAACTTCTGAGAATTTAAGATTTTCGCTCTGAGAATTTAAAAAATGTATGTTACGAAAAACGTTTATGACCTTTTTTTTAGTCATTAACACATTCGAAGACTTTAAGACTTTCTTCGGGAGGGGGTGTGGGGGGCTAAAGACACAAATCAAGAGGAGGCAAAATCCACCTCTGCTGGGGTGTACTTGAGGACGCAGGGCTATAACCCATGGCAACTTTTAAGATCCACAAAACCAAGAGGAGGCCTCCTCTTGCCTCCATGTAGCTACGCCTATGCCTATTGTAGAAATCAGTTTTTTTTAACAATGGCATATCGTGAAAAAGACGGCTGGCGTCATCTTCCTTTATCCAGGTTTCCAACTGACATCTGCCGAGCACATTAACAACTGGTGATGGAGTGGTGGTTTCCAACCGTTGAAAGGTATCTTGTGCCAGAGCCCTAGCTACATCACTCAGCTATGAATAGGCTGGTGCTCTGCGGATATAGCTTCATAGTTGCGCTTTAGATATTTGGAATTTTCGTTTACGATTACAATGTTGGTAGGAAGATCAGGTGGTGAGGGAGAGGGTTGACCACCCGCTTTCGTATGCGGAAGTTAAGAGAAATAAACTTTGTAACACTATATGTGTGCATGGCTGCCTCTCTTGGCTACTTTAAGGGACTGCTCTTCCTCTACGGAATCAAATGCCGTGGATGCGTTCACTGTTCAGCATAAAAAGCGTTTGACCAGTCTAACTTTCTCTAGCCTGTTACATATTCGACCTAACAATTAGAAACGAAGATGATAAAAAATATATATCAACTAATAAAGCGTTATAAAGGTGTTCACGGAGATTTTGGTCTTTCAGAAGCAGTAATAGATTTCAACAGTTTAGCGACATCTAACGGCATCGAAGACCGTTGATGTCGATTAGAATACATATTTTGCAACGTTTTCATGAGCGTTAGAAACAGAAATTTCTTAATCTTCAGTTTAAAGTAATCGAATGACAATTATTGGCCTTTGACGTCATATCGAACATCGTAGGCTTACCTGACAATTATTGGACAAACATTATGAACATTAAAACTACACATGTAGCTAACATACTTACTCGTCTAAACTGTTTCAGCAGCTAATGTCAGTTTAATCTGCTATAAATGTATATTTATGAAATGGCGCATAACTGAAACACAACTGAGTGAATTTTTCAATTTAGATGTATGAACAACATGCAGTATATAAAAAGCATTAACAAGAACTGTAGGTCGGAATACAAATTTCCAGTGAACAAGTATAAACAAGTCACATCTGTGACTATCTGTGGGTAATACATCAGCGTAGATCTAGAGCGATTCAATATTACCTGACAGAGTCATGCAGCCTAATTGTTCCAAGCGCTCTATGTAGACACCTTTAAAACTCCGACATAAAATGATATATATTTGTTGATTGAGAATTTCTGTCTAATGTGACACTGTGAATTAAGAAGCGCTTATGCAATAAGATCCAGAGTTTAACATCTTTTGGCAACAGATATTAAAAAGAACATGACGAGAAACTTATAGCGTCCGAAAGACAGCATTAAAAGGTGCCAAATCAATAACACTAATATTCCTTGTTTAACGACATGAAGTAATGCAGTTGACGCTATCTATGATACACATATTGTGATAAAATGCATTGATGAAACTAGAACAATATTCCGCAGCAATGGTCCAAACAAGAATAGGTTATCTAGCATCTGTAATTATTATTACAGAGGTCTTATATAGCGCCCCTTCGAGGTTATCTACTCGGAGCGCGATCTTAAGATATGAGCTTCTCGGTCTTTCTTTACGCTATTTCGTAAGCGCTCGAAAATCGAGTTCTGAATGAGAGATAGTGAGAAGAAGGAACTTACCGTTGAGATGCATATATTTCAAAGAAGACACCTGGGTGACATTTTGTGGTGATGATAAGTAGTTGTCTTGCCGTGCTTGTGCGTTCGTAGGACCAGAAAGCCAATTGTTTAGAGCGCTCTCTTTAGACACCTTTTAAACATTTATATCTGATGCTATAAAAGCATGGGACGCAATAATTTAATGAATGTCCGAGCGGCTGATTCTTGTTATTACACTGTCGTTAAACAGCAACTAACCAGTCAATTAACCTGGCTAATGAACAAAATTACACACCTCTTAGAAGTGTTATATTCGCGATATTAGAGAAAGCGAAAGCGCAATCTCTTTTATGCCATACGAACGTTTCAAAATAATTTCTCCCAAACGTCAACTGCCTCTGTTGTCATAAGATGTCGTGAAACCTCGGGATCCATTAACTCCGCTACCTCTCGTAGTATCGTAGTGTTAGTCCCAACCCATTGGAAAGGAGGAGGGCGACTTCAACGACACTGGCAGCCATAAGACGTCGTAAAACACTGGAACTGCTGCTAATTGATTAGAAAGCTCCCCCTGTAACGCGGAGAGTAGTACGGGTTCGAGCCTTCTGCCTTGAGATGGTTACTGTGTAGGGACCTTCAGCAGGTCCTTCATTCGCAATTGCTCAGCGCCATCGATGAATGTTTGGTCATTAGACAGTGACAGTTAATAAATGCAGAACACGAACAATAACATCACAATGCACTTAGTCTGGCATCAGGAAAGCGTGTATCCAAGTGCCACTTCGCTCGACTACTTGTACCAAAGCAAGCAGAGTATAATGTATTGTAATGTAAATCTGAAATTTCAGCGCTACACATTTCCACGTCAGGGAGACCAGCTAAACGCCAGCGCTATATCAATCCGAGTCCAAAAATAGCCAGGTTGTCTGGTCCCTTTCGGTCCCTGGTCAGAATCCGGGAGAGGTCAAGCCGAGGAGACAGCATGGAGCTACGGTGGAAATCGTTGACAGAGTGGTCGTGTGGTGGCGCAAGAGTAGAATCAGAATAGGATAGCTGGAACAGTTCGGTTTTCAGTCGTAAGTGGAAAGCTGCAAGAGAGAGGGAAAGCATGAAGTGGTGAGACTGACAGGCGAAGAGGGGTATGAGTGAGTGGCAAAAGAGAGGCATCAGATGCAGCTTCCGGCTGCCTTGCGACCTTCGGTGAAGGGTGACGCAACCACCTGTCGTAATAATGCATTCCTTCCTAGAGGAATTAATTTGTCGCCGCAGTCAATAAGACGACCGATGAAACGGGCACCTGCTGCTGCTGATGATGCTTCACGAGAGAAAAACGTCACATCCGGCATTTCTTTGTGGCTCCGTTTCACACTCTCTCCTCCGTTCTTGTCTCTCTGGCGCTTCCTCTCCGTCTTTCTTATTTTCCCTTTCTCTATCTGTCGTGCCTCTGTTCATTCTTCTATGTCAGTCTTCGTGCATATTTATTTTTCTGTATTCTCTCCTAATATCTATGTTTGTATCCATAAGGACATTTAACCCTCAATGGGCCCTTGTCAGAAAGTTACGTTCCAGGTCCTTGGGGTTCAAACTGCACCCCCTATTTGTTTGAGAATATAAATCAAGGATACGCTGTGTCTACCGGTAATCGAATACCACGTATTTTATATAAACATAATGACATATCTAAATTGTTCAGTTACATACATTTGTCACATTTGATACATTGACAGAGTGTGCCGGACAATCAGGCCTACAGCACTTATCGCAGAATTTGCGCGTCTTCCTGTCAAACTCGCGCGGGCACAGATGACAATGTCCCTGTGTCCTCTTCACTTTAGCTGGTATCTCAGTTCCTGCTTCGAATTCTCCAGAGTCCAGTTCTATAACTATAAGTTGGATTGCATCCATGATCGGTCTTCTGAGCAGGGCAGTACCAGCTCTTACACGACCTCTTCCTCTTGTATTCCGTGTAGTAGATGGTTCATTTACCTGCTCTTCGTCAGACGCACTGACATCTTCTGATTCGTCGAATTCCTCGGACACATGATCTTCGTTATCAGAGGCAGTACCAACTTCAGGCAAATCTCCATCTTCACTATCATCGGCATCACCTTCACCTTCATCAACTTCTGTATCCTCTTCCATAATCAGTCAAAGAGCTTCAGCTGTGGAATACCTAGCCATGGTGTTATTTATTTTCTAATACTTGAAATGTAAGCAAAACAAAATGGCTGACTTCTAAAAAGGTCAAACAAATATCAGGAAGTGTTCTAAAATATAATAACATAACAAATTATTGCAGTAATTAGCACCAGTTACCTGAATTTGTTCATCATATCAACGTCATAATTTGGGGGTGCAAATTGCACCCCCGATGAACCTGTGCTGGCAAAAATTGACGTCAACTCTTTTTTTCCGTTTTATGCATGACTATAGGGAAAAATGGTACACTTACAATGTCCTAGAAGATAACTGCTGAAATTTTAATAATAACACTTGAGTAGCCATAGAAACGGCCAGGGGGTGCAGATTGCACCCCAAGGAACCATTGAGGGTTAATAGAGCACATTTTATAACGCATAGAAGCAGCTTGTCACTTTACTATCCTTGTATATCTATCCATGTGTCTCTCTATCCCCCTCTCTGACTCCCTATTTCTTTGTGTCCAAACTGTTCACCTATTTCTCTCCGTATCTCTATCTTTGCCCATCCCGCTCTGTCTGTCTGTCTGTCTGTCTGTCTGTCTCTGTCTCTGTCTGTCTGTCTGTCTGTCTGTCTGTCTGTCTGTCTGTCTGTCTGTCTGTCTCTCTCTCTCTCTCTCTCTCTCTCTCTCTCTCTCTCTCTCTCTCTATATATATATATATATATATATATATATATATATATATATATATCTTTCTATCCAGTCTATCTACCTCTGTGTACCTCTTTGTCTGCCTGTCTCTGTCTCCGTTGGTATCTCTTTCTCTTTCTCACTGTCATAAATTTACTGGGCTAATAATAATAATAGCTACATTACCTCACAACAAGTTTAAAAAATTGAATTTCCGCATAATTTGCAAAAAACTGTAATCTGTTTACTTTACAAGTATAACTTATTAGTTTTCACTGCAGTGCCTTCATTCAGTAATTTTCCTAATTAGGTCTGTCATTTTTTCCTCGGAAGATTTTAAATCGTGGAGTTTTTCCACCGAGTCGCCTGCTCAAACATCCGACGTATTTTGGAATTTGATTTAGCCAATCAGCGCGTCGACGGTTATTGTTGCGGAACTGCCGTGCTGGAGTCGTCAAAGAGATTTCCCTCGGTAATTTTTCTACCTTCCGCGGTTCAACAATGAGGGCTTTTCCTGTGCGTAAGTGGTTTGCCGATATCACAATGACAGCTTGAGGAGACAAAGGTGCAAAGCCTTCTGAACTACATCCGGATAGTTCCAGGGCCCTTAAGCAAAGCCAGAGGAAAGTCTCTCAAAGCTAATAATATTGCGCTATATAAATTTCTCGATAGCCATACCGTTACTGGCCCGATAAAGCTACAACGAAGACTGGTATGGAGCTGTATTATGCCATGCGAACGCCATTTTGTTGTCACAAGACGTCGTTAAACTATGAATCCATAAGCTACGTTGATTAGAACGCACTTCTGCAGCAGTGCGTGAAGATGCCGGATTGCGCGCATACCGATGATTGGCTTATGTAAGAGATTTGAATCTCGGGCTAATACTGTCCGTACATGAGGACCTTAAATGACGTGGGTCCATTCAAACGGGCAGCGGTGGTGAAGGATCTCACCCGATGAATTCATTGAAATATGAGCAGGGTCAAGGCCGTATACGGTCGCTATAGAAAAGACGTACGTTTACATTTACTTGCTTACCGATTTCACCCTGATTAGATGTCTTTAAATCGGCTTTATCGATTATCTCATGCATATATATATATATATATATATATATATATATATATATATATATATATATATATATATATATATATATATATATATATATATATGAAACTATGTATCACTAACTCCGCCACTACTCGCACTCTGGCAGTGCCAGTCCCAACCCTGGAGTTAAAAGGAGGGCGACACTTATCATCTTCTCAATGACATGGTGTTGCTAAACAGCAACTAGCCACCTACATATCTCTATTCATCGAAACAAAGCCATAGTGCATTAAATAGATAGCTAGATTATGCCACACTAACGGTGAGAACTGTTCATAAGATGTCGTTAAACTCTGTATCCACGAAGGATCTCGTTTGATCAATCATTTGAATAATTGATCATGGCCGAGACACGTGGTCGCTATAGAGAAAAATTCTTACATCTATGTTTAGTTGTGTACAGTTGGACAATCACCTTGTACACATTCAGCCTTTATTCGGTCTGATAATGATAATGGCACTCCTCACATAACGACGACAACTAAAACAATGATGACGAAGGTGGTTAGGTGCTCACGATGATGACTGCGACAATGGCAATGATTCTGATGATCATCGGGAAGAGAATGAAGATGATAATGACAGTGAAAACGACGAAGATGCATATGTGCATGTATGTGTGTATGTTTGTATGTATGTGTAAATGTATGTATGTGTATGTATGTATGTATGTATGTATGTATGTATGTATGTATGTATGTATGTATGTATGTATGTATGTATGTATGTATGTATGTATGTGTGTGTGTAGGTATGTATGCGTGTATGTATGTGTGGATGTGTGTATGTATGTATGTATGTATGTTTGTATGTATGTATGTATGTTTGCGCGTTTTAAAAACCTACCTCACAAAGTTGCTGCAAGCACGACTGATTGATTTGTGCGTTTAGAAGCTTGACATTTATTCTGAAGAGAGTTAATTGCACCGTGCATGAGGAGAATCCTAAATGATGATTATGATTCTGTGGATGACAATGATGATTGTGATTATGAAGAAATCGGTGAACGTCAAGGTTCGTATTTCCTGTTCTGCGCTGATGGCCTTGGTTCTTGTCACTTTGTAATATTACCTGGGATTTAGGAGGCAGATAAGCGAAGACTGGGAAGACACACCTGGCGGCAGCTCTTCATCTAATTCATTGGACATCAGGCAGGCAGACAGAGAGACAGAAAGACAGACAGCCTCAGACAGACAGACAGACAGACATACACACGCAGACACATAGACACACACATTCGGACTAATTGACAAAAGACAGACACACACATTTACAGACAGACAGACGGACGGACGGATGGACAGACAGACATATTGGTAAAGAAATATCGGAAGACAATTAAATAGAAAGCCGGCTAAGAAGTAGAATCTCCAAGTACTCTCTCCCTCCTAGTGCAATCTATCTGAGCTTATCTTGCCCAGAGGCGGCGCTACACCAGGACGAGCCAGGGCAAATGCCCTGGTAAAAAGGCCCTTGCTCTGGTACAATGTTTGCCCTGCCTAGAATTTGTTCAGGGCATAAATCGCCCTCTGCACTGGTTACCTATATGACTGCCCTGGCTTTGCCCTGGTTACAAAAATTGTCTGGCGCCGCCTCTGATCTTGCCCTCACCATAGTACTTTTACTTAGTACTAGTCAATCCTGAGCAGGTCTGTATTATGTCATCTCTTTTAAGCGTGATATTCGCCCTTGAAGAGAAAGCAGACGCGCAGTCGTGTATTGTAATAAGCCGACAAACGGTGAGAACTGACGCTTTAAATAACTCAACTAGCATATTAATTTAATTGGCTGAAAACGAACCGTAAGAATTGATTCAAAATAATTTATGTCGACGTCAACTACTTTTGTTGAGATAAGATGTCGTTAAATTCTGGATCAATCCATTTAGGCGTCGGGCAACTCCATTTCTCCATTCGTCTCTTTCCATTGCCAGTCTTTCTTCCTCGTCCCAGAGCACGACATCCCCAACACCTCAAGTCGTCTAGGATGGTCTACGGCCAATGCTTCCATGGTCTTCCCCTTCTCCTTTTCCCGTCCATTCGAACCAGATGTCGCGTTCATTTCAGTTTCTCTTTCTGATAGTGTTCTCTGTACCCTCTACTCAGAATCCACTCTCTTAAAATTGGCTATTGCATTTCGAGGCACTCTCACTGGTGTTGCGGAGGGCGGGGCCTGATTTTCCAGATACCCTTAATAGCTCCTAGCATAATTTTTTATCCTAAGGGATTACACTTACACCGGGTAAAAAGAAGAATAGCAGCATGGCTTAGGGTGGAGCTCCGGCGACCAATGATTTGAGAGGCTAGCCCTGAAATATGTAATGAACATCTATATAAATAAAGGAAAGACTCTGTCTGTCTGTCCCTCTGTCACAGCGATCTTTGACCGGGATGCATTTCTACACCTTTCGACCTTTTCACTCCAAACCTTCAGTACTGTCTCGGGGTGGGCATTACACACCCAGTGTGAGGCTTCTCGTCCCCCGTTTTCACCGCTTCCATGGTGAAAACGGGCGAAAACCTCTAAAAAAAACACTTCTTAAAAATTCGAGTCGACCTATTTTCATTCGCCAGATGGCGCCACCCGAGAAGATTCTGTGTGGTGGTGGTGGGTTATAACCCCGGGCAACGCCGGGTAAACCAGCTAGTGTGACTATAAAATGGGAAACCCACACATCGTTCCAGGCAATATTTCGATGAAGACTGAAAGACTAGACTTTCATTTGGAACCAGGGTCGAAAAATCCCTAAGACGCTCAAATATTATATCAGGCAACCAACTGTTGTCGATAAAGTACAATTGGGATAAGTAGACCCACAGAAATGTAATACAATACAATACAACTTTATTTGGTATTGTCCTCCTTCGAAAGTTCAGAAGTGCACACTCACCATAGGACGAGATCGATGATCAATATCATGCGTGTGAAGGAATTTTATATGGCTATTTTAAGATCTGTGCTATTAAATTGTTGGATCCATTCATTCCCTCTCACATGATCTCCACTCTTGGATGTCATCAAATCGACTTAACCTTAACTCTTCTAAGACCCAACTGATCTGGTTTGGCACTAAGCAGCAACTTCCTAAACTTGATATCCCACTTCTGTCGTCAATATACCCTGCTTTTTCATTTTCATCCAGTGTTCGGGATTTGGGTGTCACCCTTGATAGTACCCTCTCGTTTTCTGAACACCTCTCCCACCTGACACGTTCCTGTTTCTATCATCTTAGGCGTTTGAGGGCTGTAAGAAGATCAGTTTCTCCTTCAGTGTTCACTACTATGGTCCATGCCTTCATTTGCTGCCGCATTGACTATTGCAATTCATTGTTTGCTGGGCTTCCTAAAGCGCGCCTTTCATCTCTGCAGTCTGTTCTGAATGCGGCTGCCAGGCTCATTGCCCGTTTTCCTCGCTTCTCTCACATAACTACCTTTATGACTGATGTACTTCACTGGCTTACTGTTGCTTCCCGCATCCAATACAAGGTTCTTCTCCTGGTCTCTAGGACTCAACTGGGAAAAGCTCCTAAATACCTCTGTGACCTAATGCGCAAACCTCTATCTGCTCTGTCTTCCCGCCCTCTTCGGTCTGCTGACCGCTTTGATCTGCTTGTCCCTCGCGCAAGGACTTCGATGGCTCAGCATCGTGCTTTTGCCATCCTTGGCCCTTCCCTTTGGAATGCCCTGCCCCCCTCTCTCCGTAGCAAGATATTGCTTGGGATCTCGCCTTCTTCTCTCCGCTGCCTAAAGACCTTTCTTTTCCCTCGGGGCTGACACGCTGGGAGCGCCTCTGAATAGTCTATGCTGTGAGAGGCGCTTTATAAATAATTATATAAGATAAGAGATAAGATAAATGGGTCTAAAGGGACGTGTTAAATTGTGAGCATGAAAGAATTTATGTATATACATATTTAAGATCTTTGCTATTAAAGGTGTCTAAATGGACGCTCTAAATTGTGCATATGAAGGAATTTATATATATATATATATATATATATATATATATATATATATATATATATATATATATATATATATATATATATATATATATATATATATATATATATATATATATATATATATATATATATATATATATATATATATATACCTATTCAACAACATCTCTACAATTAAAGTTGTCTAAAGGAACGCTTTAAGTATTATTGGTTAGTTTAATTTCCCGTTTTAATCGACATCACATGGATCTTGATGAAATCCCTGGTGTGGTCAGTCGCAACCTATGGTTGCGAATCATGGACGCTAAAAAAAGCGGAAGAAGGGCAAATTCAAATTTTTGAGAATAAATGCATTCGAAAGCTTTTGCACATCTCCTGGACGCTCAAGCTTACTACAGAGCAAGTTTATCGGCTGGCTAGAACTTCCCCCGAACTCTTGGGTTCCATCAAGGCTCGCAAACTTTCCTATTTCGGTCATATCATCAGGCTCCCTCAGGATTCCTTGGAAAATGCCATCATGCTGGGTCACGTTGAGGGGTATCGACGCCGTGGAAGACCACGAATTAACTGGATAGACAACATTCTTTCCTGGTCCCATCTTTCTGGATCTTATCTTCTCGCTGCTGCACGCAATAGGCGTCAGTGGAGAACCCTAGTCCATGCATGTGACCAACCGTCGCGCAGCGACGTCGGTGTTTGACATGACATGACATGACATGGATCTAACGTATTTGGCGTCTACTTTCCCAGCATACAACCTCTAACAGTTATTTTTCGTGACCACTGGCTATATAGCATTGGTTAATGTTTCTTAAAGGTGTCTAAAGAGAACGTTATATTCATTCGGTAACCGTGACCCATTAGTATAGCTGGTTTGCTGATGCTTAACGACACTCTTTCATAACAACCGCTCTCCTCTTTTATCCAGGCTTTTGACTGGCACTACCACAGGTAGGCAGTGGTGGATCAAAGTTTAGCGATATATGGTGGCAACAAAGGACGCGGCTGATATTATTTTGAAAAATTCTCACCTTTGGTATGACTGTGAAATGGTACAGCTCTGTATAATAAACATTATTTTGGCTGGATGGCTCCAGAGTTTAACGACATCTTATGCTAACAAAGGCCGTTGACTTCGACAGAAATTATTTCGGCATAATACAGCCCTATTTATTATTTTAGTTACACAAGGCTATGGTGGATAAGCAATCTGAAAACACAACCTTAGTGTAGGTTTCCCATTAATTTTTATAGCCAAATGTTCGCTACATGATGCACCATATCCGAAGCCAGCTTCCGACGGAAAAGATAATATAGCATCGTTTAGTTTTGTTTTAAAGGTGTCTAAAGTGAAAGCTCCAAACTTTCAGATTCCGAGGACACACAAACATCGAAACGCACATTTATTGTATCATGGCTGGTAGTACACCTTGAGAGAATGAATGAATGTATGAAAACATGAATAGTGGAAGTAGTGTATGAATAAATGGAGGACGAACGAACAAATAAATGAATGAAATCATTAACAAACTAACGAATTAACTAATTACTTAAGTTATGATTAAAAGAAAATTGTTTGATTGATTGATTGATTGATTGATTGATTGATTGATTGATTGATTGATTGATTGATTGATTGACTGATTGAATAAGTCATGACCATATGAATTACTGGAGAAATAAATGAAAGAACAGAAAAAATGAATGAATGGGTGAATGAATGAATTACGAAGTTTAATGAATTTATTGAATTCATTATTTTTAATAGACGTCCTGTTGTCTGAAATCAGTTGTTCCTTGTTCACGCTTCATATATTTAAACTCCAGGAATTTTACTAATTAGTGTTACTGACGGTTAAGTCAGATAGGGGAAGAAACATAACGAGGAATGTTCACGGAGTACATCCTGTCCATAGCCTTCATAATGCTGTCCCGCGCTGGTCTCGTACAACGGCAATTAGCTCAAGATCTTCGCCGATGACGTAAGGCTGTCACTTCACTCTTCCGCCATGAATAAATCTCCCGTTCCTTCGACCGTCTTATCCCATAAGGCAGAATTATTGCCTGGGCAGAGAGGGTGGGGCATAGGTGGGAGGCGGTGGTCATGGTGTAAGCGGCGGGTGGTCGTGGGGGAGGGTAAAAGAAGAGGGGTCGGATGCAGAGAGAGATTCCCGATGATGCAATTTCGGTGAGATAGGATTTTCTTAAATGTCTGCAGTTACTCATAAACCACACAGACATTCACGATCAGGCAAGCGGACATACACGCATACAAGCAGCGAGGAAAACACATAAGAAAACAGCGCGATACTTTATAGCCCCTCGTTTTGGCAGAACATGGCACGCTGCCAAAAGTTTGCGCTATAACAAGGCGCAGAGTGACACAAGGTCAAGCGAGGTGAAGGTCGAATCCATGGAATGACCCTGACAATTAGACACGCATTTAAAATGGATAGCTCCAGAAAGCAGCACAACAGGGAGTCGGAATGTGGTGAAATATATCAAAAACTTTACCGACGTCAACGACCTTTGTTGCCAACAGATGTCGTTAAAAATCGGAATACATTTCACAGATTAGATTTTTACAAGCTATGCTCTGCCATACGAACGGTAAGAGTTGTTGAAAATAATTTCTGTCGACTTCGACAGCCTTTTTTGCCATAAGATGTCGTTAAACTCTGGATCCATCCATTTGTATGTGATTCGCAGAACAGTAACGAAAAGAGCGTACCTTTAAACACCTGTTTTAAGGTTGTCATTGCCCTTATCAGTTATTTAAAAGCGTTGCGGTATATTCAGTTTAATCTATTACCAGATGTTGTTAACCTTGTAATAACAGATCCCTATTATATGTGAGGCACGGTAGCGAATTGGTTAAGATCTCATCCTACTATGTTCGAGCCTCAGTCGAGGCGGTAACTGAGTACGGATCATTAGAAAGTCGTTCACTCACAATTCCTCAGTGCCGTCGATGCTCTGTTGTATGGTCGTGTGTGCACTTCTGAATTTTGGAAGGAGGTCATTATCAAATACAGTTATATTGTAGTGTACTGTATTGTAACACAAGCGTAAGAAGAAAGTAGAACCAGCTACATATTACTGTACAGTGTATCTTGGACTTTTTCGGGAATTAACCTTTTATAACATTACCCAATCTTACAATATCTCACATAACCCTACCAATCTTACTCTACCTAACCTTGCCCCACATTCCTTACCATAGTCTACACAAATTTACCTTAGCTAACTTAACCTTAACTACCCTAATCTAACCTTGTACAACTTAATCTTACGCTTTTTAATTTACCAAAACTTGCCCAGGTTGCCCTTCCTTACCATAACTTACCAAATCAGACCTTATCATGCATACGTGATTTTCCTCGCATTATCATGCATACATGATCTTACCTGGCCTTATCATGCATATCATGATCTTACCTTCCCTTATCATGCAAACATGATCTTACATTGCCTTATCATGCATACATGTTCTCACCTTGCCTTACCATGCATACATGATCAAACCTTACCTTATCATGCACATCATGATCTTACCTTGCCTTATCAGGCATACATGATCTTACCTTCCATTATCATGCCTTTCATGCATTTCCTAAGCGCTTTATCTGTTATGTCAACTGACAACCACCTGCACACTCATGGTAATTGTTATTACATATTTATCTAACGCCACTTCATAAAACAAATCAGTGGCAGTCCAGACCTAACAACTAGGAAACCACGATGTAATTGTAATTAGTAACTTCTATTGCGCCGATGTCTAATGCACAAGGTCTCAATCAATCCAATCACCAAAACCAAGTGCTAGTCAGAAGCTAAGTCCGAAAGAATATAACGGAAACTCCGCCACTACCCTACCTTTGGTAGTGCCAGTCCCACTCCTGAGGAAATGAGGACAACGCTAACCATCTTTGTTATAACATTGCTTTGTTTAATATGAACTAGCCAACCATGGTAACATGTCGGATTTAGTAAGTAATTGAACGAAAATTACAATTATATTGTGTCTGAATAACGCGATTTAAAGGTGTCTAATTTTCAGCGTTGTTTAATAGTAACTTACCATTCAAGCGACATTGTGTAATGTAAACCTCCAATATCTCTCAGCGCCACACAGAAGCTACGTCAACGAAAGCAGCTTATTCACCGGCACTATATCAAATCAAGTCCGCTATAGCCACGTTGTTTATGCTGGCAGTGCCAGTCCCAAGGCTGGAGACAGAAGGAGGGCGACGCTGATCATCTTTGTTATGAAACAGTGTCGTTAAACAGCAACTAAACAATCAAGAACATACTGGTTTTCAAGCACTTACAAGGCAGCTAATTCAAGAAAGACAAGGTTTTGGCCGTCTCTTATGTTAATATTGTATAGCTTTAGTTTTTCAGTTTTACTTCAGAAAACAGGAGACAATTCAGAAGACACCAAATTAAAACCAACACAACTTTCGAAATATGTTAGCAATATATATTGTCAATTTTCATCATAATTATATTTTATTTATTGTCGTATAAATCGCTCGCAGTTTTAAATTAAATGTAGTGTTCATTTTGTAATATGTAATTTTTATTTTTTGGATATCGGCAAATAACGGATGCTATTACTAAATATATATGTAGAATGGACGACAAGAGAAAAATAAAAACTGTGATGATGGGAATTATGGATGGAAATGGACGGAGGGGCAGACCCAACAGAGAGTGGACAGACGACATTGAAGATTGGTGCAAACAAGATCTGCACAACTTAGGAATATTAGCACAAGATCGAGGACTTTGGAAAAAAATGATTAAATATGCATTGGACACCTACGGGCCTTCGGCCCATGGATCCTGATGATGATGATGATGATTACTAAATCAATAGAAGCGTCCAATTAGACACCCGTACAATATAGTCATTCTACGCTATAATAACCATCGGTTCGTTTCTTATAATTAAATCAGAAAAATTTATAGTGCTGGCTATTCTTCGAGCGCTTCGGACTATCACTTCCTCATGGAAGACTGTTTTAAGAATGTTAAATTCATTAGCTTTATTATTCCATGGGAACGGTGACAACTGTTTGAAATAATTTCTGCCGACGTCAACGCGCTTTCGAGCCAGAAAATCTTATTTAACTCTGCATCCATTCAGCAGAATTTCTCAAAGGACAGGTTCTTTAAAGGTAAAATCAATGTCAACAGTCCTTGCATATGAATGATGTCGCCAAATATTGGACTTCAACTGAAGCTTGCCAACGAAGGCAGCTAATTAGACACCTTCACAATGCTTTTACCAGACGCTATAAAGGCAGAAGTTTCGATCCACGAATACTCTGCTATCCATACTCTGGAAGTGCCAGTCCGAAGCCTGTAGGAAGGAGAAGGGCGACTCTAATAATCTGTGTTTTGACGCAGTGCTCTTAAGCAGCAAACTAACCAACCACTAAGCCTGATAAATCCGCCACTAGGCTCTACCTGTAGAACAAATGATGCGAGATAGTGCCAGTCTCAAGTCTGAAGAAAGGAGGAGGGCGACGTTAACGAGTCTAGTGGCCATAAGATGTTAACACAACTACTAATACACTTAATCTCAGATCTCATAGTCTGTTGAAAGATCAGGTCGCTGTCAACGACCCTAAAGCCACATGATTTAACGCTGTTCTGTTAACACAATCTCAGCTCCTCCAACGGCTTTGATAGAAACAATACGATCTTAAAGTTAGTTTATTTTCATAAGGGCAAACCATTGCAAAGGGCAGTGGTTGGTTGGTTAATTGCTGTTTAACGACATTGTGTCATTATTCAATTCAATTCAATTCAATAATTTTTATTGCAGCCGGTAACAACTCACAAGGATACATAAATGACAATCAATAACAGCAACGCAATTATGAGTAGAAAAAAAGAGACTAGAGATTCTTAATGCAAGTAATGAAAGAAACGTTTTCAACGGCAATGACACTAGATAGTCATATTGCAAGTGGTGGTGTATGAGTTATTAACGGAAGCAATGGGTGGCTCCTAAGGGATTGGCATCCCGCTAGGTGGAGACACCCAACTGAGTCAAGTATCATGGGTGCAATGAATGGCACAGGAAGCTATGCTTTTTCGAAGTGGCTAAATGCTAGTGGGAGTAGCCTAAACAATAAACAGGTTATAGAGGAGTACGCAATAAGGAGGCAAAAATTAGTACAGTTAGATAGCTTAACTAAACTTATCTAATATGTCTTAACTAAATGGCTCGAGGACCAGTGCGTCGTGCAACCAGGCATAAGTTGATGTACTTAGATCATAAATTATAAAGATGATTATCGTCGCCCTCCTCCTTTTTCAGGCTTGGGACTGGCACAGCCATAGAACGAGCAGTGACGGAGTTAAAGGTACCCAACCTTTTTTAAATTAAGGCATCCTTACTTAAGGTCAACCAGTCAACGACATCTGACCGTTCAGTGCGATTTCATTTAGTGTTCTTCCCTTTAGTTCTTTATTATAATGACAAGTAACGTTCCTTTTACTGATCCGAAAAGTTACGACTAGCTCTACCTTACATTAAGTTTTAAAAATAGTAATAGCTAGTAATAGTACTGGAAATCAGT
>OY744608.1:4992366-4997366 GCA_963556255.1 Allolobophora icterica
TGTTATTGTTTCTGGTATTTGTATTGGTTTTACTATTGTTATGGTTATTGTTATTATCTCATATGCACCGTTAGGAGCAACAGTATGTATCGGACAAACAGCAGTAGAGGAATGAATAAAGAGACGTCCAGATGGACGTATACAGAGTAACATACAGTCAGGCACCAGATATACAGAGGGGCAGACGGACAGACGGACAGGGAGGTAGAGAGACGGACACTCATGAAGACATACAATCAGTCAGACAACAGAGATAGATAGGCAGCCATGCAGACAGATGGAGAGAGACGGATTGAGACGTTGATACGCAGACAGAGAGATTTACTGTATATGCAGCAACAGGAAACAGAGCAAGATGCAGACAGACATGCAGAAAAACACATAACAGCGCCCTTTTCTTCGGTTTAGGGCGCTATATAAATCATCTTATTATTCTTATTTTAAAGGTTTTCGAACGATAGCACTATATTATCTGTTAGTTATGACAGCTATGTTATTACTCTGACATCTCTGACATCTATCTTACATGACAGAGTATCGTATATTATCTGACAATTAGATAGTTTCTTTTTAATTAAATTGTGTCATATTTAGGAGATGATAAACGTCGCCTCCTTCTGTATCCAGGCTTGAGACTGGCACTAACCAGAGTACGGCAGTGCTGGAGTTCCTGCTGAAGAAATTTTCATGAGAAAATGTAATTTAGAAATTTATGGAATAATTCTAGAACACTCTAAGAGAGAGGATTTGCAGAAACACCTCCAGAAAATATAGGATCCGAGGTTTAACGCCATCTTATGGCAACTGGCATCGGCTGGAAATCTTTTGAACAGTTCTCAACGGTCGTGTGGCATAGTACAGCTGTCCATAGCAATAATGATAACACCTCCAAAGTCGTTTCCAGTTTTTAATGACATTGCATTGTTGCATTGATCTCAGTCTTATCTTACCTACAGTGGGAATACAATAATGAAGGATTATTAGCCCACTCAAATAGCGAAGGCTTTAATTATAACTTTATTTCATTTTAAAAAGGTGTCTTAATTGAGCACGGCCTCTCTTACTTAGAATACGTGTTAGTCTAACATAGAAATGCTGCTTTAAAGAATTTTATGCTTTTAAAGATATTTACGTTTTTATTCGTGTATTCGCATAGCTCTATATGCCTGTATGTATGCATTATACGGCGGCATGTGATGATGAAAGATGACACTGGCTAATAATATGAAAATAAAAAAGGTGGTGGAGGAAATTGCTAAGCCTACGCTTGAGTAAAATTTAGAAATCTAAATGCTTCCACGGCCCTTAGCAATGTAAAACAGAGAGATTGCAGAATGATTATTTTAAACAAAGAAGTTCTCAGATAATTGTAGGCGGAAGAACAAAACTGGGTTCTATTTAGGGCTTTGTATCTATAAATATCCTTCTATTTATAAAGGCGTCTAAATATATCTCTGAGGTGCAGTAAATAGATTAGCAACGAAATCTTTGTTGAATCTCTGGTTTCGCACCGTGAACCTTATGTTGAAAGACCGACACCTTATCACGAAACCAATTAGTGACACGAAACGCCGCAAGGCGCCGCCACAAACATCCACCAGATGGCGCGCAATGGTTCCGCGCTTATAGATCTGGCCAGAAAGATTACTCTATGGCTCAAGTTAATCGACGGATCATGAATCGCAACGTCGTACACAAACACATTTCCGCACGCGCTGCTTTTTGGATGTTCCAACATCAGAAGTTCTTCCTTTTACACTCAAAGAGACTTCTAAAATCAGAAGAAGTCATTCCGTATCTAGCGCGATGTATCTCTTCTGAATTAAAAAAGTTGTTCCAGTAAAGACGGCGAGAAGATATTTGAAAAATTCGAGCAAATTATAACTCTGGTTCAAGTATAAGAGTTGAGATGGGACGACAAGAAGTAATACTGGGACACGCCGGCCGATTGGTAAGAGCGCTCTCTTAAGACACCTTTAAAACGGCATTAGATGTAGCTATATAAGAGCGAGACGCTGATACTGTTAGATTGTATTATATTTCATTTATTAATGCAGTAGTGCCCAACCCACAACATGTTCTTTTCCCTTACTTATTGTATTTTATTATTGTATTTAATTTATTGTATTTATTGTATTTGTATTTGTTATTGTTATTTGTTATTGTATTTGTGAATTGTCGTCAACGGCCTTTGATGTCATAGGACGACGTTAAACTGTGGAATAATAAATATAATAACTATTAGATTTTAACTGGAATAAAATTGTGGACTACTGCGTCGGCGTTACATGCTAGGCCTATACAGTACATCTTAAAGCAATGTTAAGCCCATCTTTGCGATGCGATGCAATACGGTCAAATGCAATGAAACGCTGCCTAACTCAATGTCATTTCATGCAATGCGATATAAAGTGATCTTATAACAATTTGCATAGTACCCTATTGGATGGTTAGACCGTTCTCTTAATCAGAGATGGGTAACTAATCGATTAGGTTCAAATCGATTAGCAAATCGATTAGACAAACAGATAATTACGATTTTAATCGATTTGCTATCGCCTGATCCTAATTCTGATTCTATTTGATTAGCAATTTTTTTAGCCAATTCTAATCGGGAAATGATTTATTTTCTGATCGATTAGTTTTTGAAATTATAGTAAGAGCGAGTTAATTAGAAATGAGTTTACTAATCATGAGTGTGAAGACTGTTTCAATTATCTGTTCATCGTTATAAACAAGGGAACCAGTACACGTTCTTATTTAGAACTGCGTTTAGTTCTCTATGCTTCCCCCAATGGCAGCGCAGGCGACTGGTAATAAAAATTATCCTGAATTTGTTCAAAACGTTCTTTAATGGTATTGGACTAAAAGTAGCATCGGAAGGAAGTGTATTGAACTCCAATTGCTAATTGATTAGCTGCTGTTAATTCTAATTCTAATCAATTACCTACAAGATTTTGCAACTCTAATTTTAATCGATTAGCATATTTCGGTATGCTTAGCTAATTTTAAATTATAATCAATTAACAATTTAACTAATCGCTCCCATCGCTGATCTTACGATACCTTTAAAATGTTGTAAAGCAACGCTTTATAAGTATAAGACCTCACGACCCAGTAGTTACTGTAGTACATTAATAGACAGATTATGTAAATAAAAGTTAAAATTATCTTTAAAGTGTCTTAAAAAAGTTACTTACAGGTTAAATACTGTTAAGATAATTATGGTTATAGTTAATATCACTCTGCACAGGACGAGATCAACGTTTCAATATAGGAAAAGAAAGAGAGAGACAATGAGACTGGTGGATTCAATTTGATAGGTTGAAGAGCGTTCTTACGACACCTTTATAACGTTGTCAAACTATACTATGTAAGTCCAGGATCCGGTAGAACATTGGTTCGTGCCCTGACATTCTTTTGGGTAAATGTTGAAGTACATTATAATTGTAATTATAACCGAACACATTATTATTTTTATTTATTTATTATTATATAGCGCCATCGTTTTCAGCGGCGCTCTCAAGCCGAATCAATGCTAGCACAGGGGAAAAGGAGGGTTTCAGGCGTCTACAGAACTGGAGGGGGGAGAGGGCAGGATGCTCTTGGTGGAGAGACAATGGGAAACAGTTCCAAGCAGAGGGACCCACTTGGGCGAAGCTCTTGAATTGGGCGGTGGAAGAGGGCATGCTAGGGACAGCTATCAAGCCGCGGGCCGAGGATTGCAAGGAAACCCTAACTATATAGAAACTGGGGTATAAAAAATCATTAGGTAAGACAGTGAGGCAGTTGCGCATGAGGGTGAGCGTTTTAAACTGAATTCGCTGTTGGACAGGAGCCAGTGGATGGAATCACGAATAAGGCAGATATGTGGGCAAACTTAGGTATATAGCCGAGCAGCAGCATTAAGAATATAATAGAGGATGTCCAGTGGGAATATATAATATACAGCTCTAAGACGAAAACTAATATTCTGTACGATTATCTATTGTTAGTTTTAACATTTTAATACTGATTTGTCTATTATATAGAAACCACTGTCAAATGTTAAGATATTAACAAACGCGATGCTTAAACTTGACTTAATAATGACTTAATGTGAACCGCTTGCATTCAGGTTATAATGCCATGAAAATGTGCAAAAGTAACTAGAAATAACTCTTACCTAATCTGTAATTAATTTATTTATCCATAAAACTTTATGGTAAATATCACTCTGCACAGGACGAAATCAAACTTGCGTTAATTGTTGTGTTGTACGAGTTTATGCTTAATTTCCCTTTTAAACGACAACTTATGGTTCCCAAGGCGTTGACGTCGAATTTCTCAAACTGGAGCTTTCAACAGTTATAATTATGTACGGTACCGTGTCCCATGACTATATGACACGAGTTGATATGATTTAAAGGTGTCTCAAAAGAAAACTCTGAACATTCAGTTGCCTGAGTCACAAGCATACAGGTTACACTTTAATCATGGAAGAACTCATCGTAATCGTAATATCCAAACTTCTAAAGCGCCACTCGAAAGCCAAGTGCAGGGCACCAGTCTATTCACTAGCGCTAAGTCTAATCAGATGGCTTATCCAGAGAGTAGTCCAAAAGAGGTCAGAAACCAGTTTCCAAGGGACCAGATCAAGAGAGGAGGTAGAGTAGCCGTTAAGACGGGTGCCGTTTGGGCCGCTAGCGCGTATCGAACCCGCGTCCTTCTGATCTTCGTGCCAGCATATTACCATTCAACCTTGTTTGCAAGATGTTTAACTGATGTTTCCAATTTGATCGCTCAAAGCGTTCTTTTAAGAGACCTTTAAAACGTGTTCAAAAGATTCTATATAATTACGGAACGCTAAAGTCTAATGGTGAGAGCGCTCTTTTTAAACACCTTTTAAATGAAGTCTGACGATGCTACATATTCATACCGCGCCAGCGATTGTTGCTTTACTACTTTTTTTGAAGTCACGAAACCGTGTTAAACCGCTGTCAACGTCCTTTAAGGACTAA
>OY744608.1:5002366-5004866 GCA_963556255.1 Allolobophora icterica
TTCTAAGCGCTGTACGTAAATCCGCATATTTTGATACCAATTTATTAAACAAATTTTAGTACACAGTGCTTAATTTTACACAGTGGGTATCGAGACTGCCAAGATATTCACAAGTGGGTCGCGACCCAGAAAAGTTTGGGAACCGCTGATATAGATGGTTTGATGTTAAATTAGTTTGATTAGAAGCTCTGTAAATATCTGTAAATAAATTTTTTTAGACATTTAAAAATTAGCCTAAAGCCCAATAAATATGAATAATAAGCCTTTGAGGCTACAAAATCAATATTTAAACAAGAACAAAAGAGCCTTTTATGGCCATAAACAGAACCATATGGTCAACCAAAGAGCCTTTGGACCAAAGAGAAAGAGGAAAAGAGCCAAATGCATGGCCAAATCAATTATATATAAATTACCGGTATATTAAGTGTTAATCTATATATTACCAAAGATCGACACCAACCACCTGCCTAACATCGCCATCTCAACAACCTGCCAGAGATGAAAGCAACCACGGAAGAAGCAACCGAATTTGATGGACGAAAAATATATAATAGGGCTCATGAAAATGGACTGAACATCGATGAGAGCGCCTCTGATCTGAGTGGCGCAATATAAGTGTTCGGTTACAATTACAGTTACAATTACAATGAGCTTTAAAGACGTCAACAGCCTTCGTAGCTATAGGATGTCGTAAATATTGGATTACTTACTTACTTATCGCAATCATATCCAGCTGAATTCCTTATAATATTTCCGTATACGGTGATTGAAGAGTTACTAAAAGTAATTAAAATTAACAATCCACAAGCTTTTCCCCAGATGCACAAGTTGGGCAAATCAAGCTCAGAACCAGGAGCAATGAAAATAGAGTACGAGCAACTCCTAGACAATAGTGAGTATGAGAGATCCAGAGTATACAATGACCAGACACTGAAAAGACACCGCCTCAACAACCTACCAGATATCGTCTCCTCAAACAACTACCAGGCATGAAACAAACGACTGCTTTCCCTATTAAATAATTATAATGATAATATTTGTGTTTATTGACAAATTCACTGACAAACTGCAGTAAGTTCCATTGAAACATATTGTAATTGTAACCGAACAGTTAAATAGCGCCACACAAATCAGCAGCGCTCTCGACCCGCATCATTGCCAGCACCGGCAAGAGGAAAGGTGACAGTGCAATTATCAAGATCTTATAGAAGTAACGTTTTGGCAGCCTGTAATGCGCCCGCTCATTTTTATAACTTCCCCTAGGGAGTGGAAGGCTGAATCGACCTAGATGGGGCTTACGGGTATCGAACTGCAACGTTTCAAGATCAAATGCTCTTCAGGCCAGAGTGCTACCATTCATCTATCCCCACCCTCCTTTGGGACAATGACAAATCACGCCCTGGGTAGGTGACGTAAATCTACATGGAAATAAGCATCGGTTGAATGTAGCATTAGGCTTGCAACAAAGGCATCGTATTGGCATTAAAAGTTATTACAGATGGTCACTGAGGTGTGATCATTTCACGGCATGCAGTTGTCCCTTGTGGTTGCATGGCCTTGCACCCCGTGCGGTTTACCGATTCTTGCATGCGACATGCGGCGCCAGGGTCCTGCGAGAAATCAGCGAGATCTCAAAGCGACGAACGAGAAATCTCAAGAAGGAGAAGGAGGACGAGGACGAGGAGAAGCAGGAGGAGCAGGAGCAGGAGGAGCAGGATAAGAAGGAGGAGGAGCAGGATAAGGAGGAGGAAGAGGAGGAGGAGGAAGAGTAGGAGGAAGAGTAGGAGGAGGAGGAGGAATATGAAGAAAAGGAAGAGGAGGAAAAGGAGGAAGAAGAGACAAAGGAGGAAGAGGAATAGGAGGAAAAGAAGAGGAGGATGAGGAAGAGGAGAGAGAGGAATAGGAGGAAAAGAAGAGGACGACGAGGAAGAGGAGAGAGGAATAGGAGGAAAGGAAGAGAAGAACGAGGGTGAGGAGGAAGAGGAAAAATAGGGGAGAAGGTGCAGGAGGATATGGAACAAGAGCAGGAAAAGAAGGAGAAAGAAAGGGAGAAGGAGGGTAAGTGGAGGAGGAGGAAGAGGATGAAGAAGAGGAGGAATAAAGAGACGAGGGTAGGGCATTGGCCCCTGAGATACTCCTATAGGGCCGTTTCATTGACGGAGTCATAAACGACGCAAATTCGATGTTACTGGCGTCCACACCCTCCAGATCTCAGTTTATGCCTCTCTCCGAGGATCTTCCCTTTCTGTCCGTCTGTCTGTCTGTCTCTCTGTCTATCTGTTTGTCTGCTTTGTCTCAGTCTTTGTTTTCGTCTATGTGCGACCGTGCTCGCATGTGTATGTGTGCATCTGGCTGTGTCCGTCTCATTGTCCGGTTTCCTGTGTATTTCTCCCTCTATATATATATATATATATATCTGTCTGCCTATCCTTGTGTCTTTGCCTATGGGTATGTGCACATGTGTTGTTGTCCGTGTATGTAAGTGTCTCCTAGGCTGTGT
>OY744608.1:5009866-5019866 GCA_963556255.1 Allolobophora icterica
TGTACCAATTTCTTATATAACGCTTAAATTTTAACAACTAACGTCTCGAAACTTGGCTGCACTGAAATCCATTTCATCGAGCCGGGTGTCAAAGTGAATGGGGCCAACTATCGTGACAACCTTCTTGCCCAGAAGCTACTGCCAGACATACGCCGGATATCCCAGGGCGAGGTTTTTTGTCTTTCAACAGGATGGCGCCCCGGCGCATCGAGCACGCGCGACACTGTCTCTTTCCTTGAGCGAGAAACGCCCGACTTCATACCTCCAACACTGTGGCCGCCGAATTCACCGCATCTTAACCCAGTCGACTATAGCATATGGAGTGTGCTGCAGGAAAAGGTTTACCGCTCCAGAATAGCCAACGTCGACGAACTCAAAACGCGTCTGATCGACGAATGGGCGCCCTTTGACCAGTTTTGATGCTGCTATCGGCCATGCAGTGGCGTCGCCGTCTAAGCGCTTTTGTCCGTGTAAGCAGGGCACATTTCGAGCACCAATTCTAACACTTTAAGCAGATCTGTCATAACAATTAAAAACTGTGCTAAGTAAACCATATTTTACTTTACTGCGTGCTAATTAAGTCAGATAGTTTGTTGCATGTAATAAGATTTAACCGTTATATAAGAAATTGGTACATCTGTGTTTAACAAGGTAGTGCGATGACGTGAGTCGGGTGAGGTGGAAAATTTATGTATAGCATAAAATTTCAGCCATTTTTCCATCTACCTACCAAAAATTATTAAAATTGGTGGAAATTTGACGAAGTTCTGACAGAAACAATTTTGCACAGTTTATTTTGAGACACGGTGTATATATATATAGATGTAGTGACAGCACATGCATGTGTGTATTTATGTGTATATATATATATATATATATATATATATATATATATTATTAAATATATATTATTATTATATATTATTATACACACATGTAATATCAAACAACAATTCTCGTTAATTAATGGTGTGTGACTAGACCTACTGAAATACGCCTATAAATTTAACTTGAATTTCTGTTAGAAATGTTTCAAATAAGCACAAATGGTTCTTGGATACATTACTAGTAAACATGTAGGGGCGTCTATCCCCCCTAAAGTCACTGGAGCAACTTCCCCTCCTCTGCCCCTTCCCCTTCCCCCTCCGATAATAATGGCACATACACTGACAGATCCCCCTCCCCCATTTTTTGGATGGAGCATTTGCTCCAATGTTTCTACGGAGTAGACGCCCCTGCTAGTAAATGAAACGGAGACTCAAATATGTTAGCTGCCGGAACAGTATAAAAAGAGAAATCGTGTTAACGACCTGTATGCTTTAAATGTGCTTGCTCTTTGTTAAATTGCTAATGTATACGATGTTTGATATGACGTTATCCCATGAGATGACATTGAACTGATGATTAAAAATCCAGCAACATTGTATTGTATTGTATTGTATTTAAACATTTATAAAGCGCCTCTAGTAGGGTGAACCGTTCAGAGGCGCTCCCAGTGCGCAAGGCCGAGAGAAAAGAAATAAGTCTTGAGAAAAGCAAAAGAAGATGAGGGTTTACTTATTAAAATTTGAGAGCGAGTAGAAGGAGACAGTGTATTCCAGAGAGAGGGACCAATTGAGGCAAAAGATCGGGACTGAGCCATAGCTGTTCTAGTATGAGGAACTGAGAGATCAAATCTGTTTGAGGAGCGAAGTGGACGATGCGAGGAGACAGAAAGAGGCCGGTGAATTACATCAATTAAATATTTTGGGGCGAGACCCCGCTGTGTCTTTGACACCAGAATAAGGATTTTGAACTTAATACGCGCAGAGAGAGGAAGCCAGTGCAGCCATGTGATCCCTCGGGATTGAAAAAGTATGACAGCTTTGCTTAGGAATGGCTTGTCTTCGCAGATGGATTTATCGGAGGAAGGTACTACAAAAAACGACTGCATTGTAGGTCTGGATATTCATAGATAAGCGCTGGAAGAGTAAAGTTTATTACTATTATCATCGACGGACATGCTGTGGCGGAATTCAATCATATACAGTGTCCCGCTACTAATTATATACACCAGTCAACAACTTCTGAATGAAGGTGTTTCAGAAAGTGAGAGCTTTTATTAATCGCCTGTCGCGTCCAGTCCTTACATTATGTTATTTAAACAATTTTCACAGTTCGTGTATGTGTGGTATGTCGCAATATATGGTTGGCTAGTTTATGTTTAACGACTCTGTGTCATAACAAAGATAATAAGCGTGGCCCTCCTCATCTAGCCACGTTTCTGACTTGCACCGCCAGAATACGGGCAGTGGCAAAGTTTATTGCACAATTGAGCCTCATATCCTTATATAGCATCGGTTGACGACGTTTCAAAGGTGTCTAAGGCGATCGCTCTTACCGATTGGCAACTGCTTGCCAACCCACATCGTGCAATTACCAACGCTATTAAAGTCGAGTAATTTCCTATTTTGCATCAATTATTGCTTCGTGGCAATCATAGCCACAGATATCAACCTTGCGCAACCTCATACCGTCTAATCAGTTGCTGCGCTTACGAAACTATACTGATACTTATTGCGTCTTAGAAGCGCTTTTAAAAGGTGTGTACGTCGCGTCAACCGAATTGCACGTATGAGGCTTGCTTTAGGGTTAGGAAGGCAGAGGTGTCAAAGCTTTTTTAATGGTGGGCCAGTGGTAATATTACTTTTCAACAAGTGGCGGGCCAGGGTACCGAAGCGCTTTAGCAAAGTGGGGGTAGGTGTCTGGGTGGGGTTCGGTGAACACTTTCCCATAATATTTTTTGCAAAAATTAAATCTTAAATGGTGCTTCGTTAGCATACAAACAGGGAAATTAAGCTTTTAGAAACTGTATATTGATCTTTAGTATCAGTCACGAACATCGAGCAAAAGTAATAAAGTAATATTATTAAGTAAGTAATTAAGTAGATTCTTTATTAGGAAGCGCTATAGCAAACGCACAGCGCTGTACAAGAAAGATATTACAGCATATTACTTCGTACTACATATTACAAACAAACAATGTAACCAATTGAGAGAAAAGTTATTACGAATGGATACATAAATGATACAAAAGATGCAAAAAGTGGCAGCACTGGATGTAATTGAGCCCCTGAATAGAATCCTGCGTACTGCTGCCCGCCTTGTAGGCCGCATCCCCAAGTTTGGCAGAGTGTCTGCGTATATGAGGGATGTCCTTCACTGGCTCCCCTACCCACAGCGCATCACTTACCGAATCTCTGCCTTGGTCCGGCGGTGCTTTGAAGGCTTGGAACCCCACATATCTGCGGTAGCTCTGCTGTCCGACCTCATGCTCGCAGCGTCGCTGCTCTCTCCGCTCAGCTGCGCAAGCTGAACTTACTGTTCCCCGCGCGCGGACAGCGATACGGCAGCGCCGTGCTTTCTCTGTGGCTGCCCCCATGACCTGGAATGGGCTCCCAACCAAGCTCCGTCATATATACCGATTGGTCATTTCACCCTGTTTCTTACTGTCCTCAAAACTGCGTTGTTCGACCGTGGATGGGCTGGGAGTGCTCCTGAGTAGGCAATCTTGAAGGGGCGCAATATAAAACTACTTCAATAATAATAATAATAATAATTAAATATAATAATAATAATAATAATAATAATAATAATAATAATAATAATAATAATAATAATAATAATAATAATAATAATAATATGCCGGCCGGGAAATAGATGAATAGGGCCATTCCGGACACTTTATTTTCCATTTTAGTTAATATTCAAGTCCCTGAGGGATCCTGTATACCTCGGGGCATAAAAATAATAATAATGGCTTTCCCCCGAAGACGAGGCCTGACCCTCCTCTCTGCTCCTAAATAACAATAATTTTTTCCAAATCCTGAGGGATCCTTGATACCTCGGGTAAAAAATAAATAAAATAATAATAATAATAATAATAACAATAATAATAATAATAGTAATAATAATAATAATAATAATAATAATAATAATAATAATAATAATAATAATAATAATAATAATAATAATAATAATAATATTTTGCACCCAACGTTTTAACGCAGTAGCTTTTAGAGCCACGTTCACTTTACACTCCGGGGATGAGGACCACGTACTCAAAGCTTAACCTTTCAACCACTGTTAATATCTTATAGCCTGAGGGATCTCACTTACCTCGGGCGAAAAAAAAATAATAATAATAATTAATAATAATAATAATTACAATAATAATAATACATGGCATGGATTGTGCATATAATTAGCAAAGAGACTAGCGTCAGCATTGTTACGGAGTGCCTCAAATGAGGATTTATTTATTTATTTATTTATTTATTTATTCCGGATATTTCTATAGCGCCTCTTGAAGTCTATGCTACTACTCAGAGGCGCTCCCGACTACAGCATTTGATACTGTGCCGGAATTTTCACGCCGAAGCGCCACGAGCAATTGCGAGTGAAGGACGTGCCCAAGGTCCGTACGCAGCGGCTAGAGTGGGATTCGAACCTGCAACCCTCCGGTCACAAGGCGCCGAACTTACCACTGAGCCACCACGCCCCATGAATGATGAAGGTAAGTAGCCCTGACGCTCCAGACTCTAGACTATAGACCCTCCAAGGCTCCCGCTCCTGTCCATTCGCTAACCACACCACACGGGCGAGCACAACTACAGTAGTGGCACGTACCACATCAAACACACAGTCCCCCGAGAGCCCATGCGCTCTCAAAACCCGAAGTACATAGTCCTTCGACTGCCTTGCCTCAATGGTCAGGTGTTTGATATGACCCGAGAACCCAGATTTCTCATTAAGGTCGACACCCAGAATATTAAGTGTTGTGTTGTTGTTGTGTATTGCGTCACTATTTAATGAATAAGCATTGCTCAATGTCTCTTCACAGTGACCGTATTAAGGGAGGAGGCTCAAGCCCACACTCTCCTCGTTACAAGGCGAACGCTCTAACCAATCGCATACAGTGTCCCACTACTAACATGTACACACCCATTAATTAATTAATTAATTAATTAATTCATTCATTCATTCATTCATTCATTCATTCATTCATTCATTCATTCAAGGGAACTACTCAGAGGCGCTCCCGACACCAGCACGTTCATATAAGACAGTTTTAAGTTTTGCAAGAAATATGCCAGGGGTGACCCAGGGCACATGCGGAGCTCTAAGGGAAGTCTATTCCAGACTACCGGGCCCACCACTGAAAAAGCTCGACTTTGCATAGTCGTGGAACGAGCAAATGGAACTAAAAGTACCCCTTTTCCCGCTGAGCGGAGGGAACGTCGGCCTTGGACACCTGAAACTATGCAGCATAGCTCTCGAAGGTAAGCAGGGGCAGGGCCCTGACAACATCGCCATACTAAGGCAGCGATCCTATATTCTATGCGTTAGCGCATAGGAAGCCAGTGAAGGACCTCCAGCATATATCTAGAGACTTGGCCATGTTTAGGAATATGCCCAATGAGACGGGCTGCAGAGCGCAGAACTCGCTGTAAACACACTATGCGACTAGATGGAAGACCAAAATAAAGCGACACCTTCTCAAATAAACGTGTCTATATAAGTGAGATATCTTATTAATCCCCTATCGTGTCCCATCCTAATATTATATAGATCCAGATTTTAACAACTTATGGCAACAAAAGGCCGTTGACGCCGACAGAAATTATTTTGAGCAGTTTTCACAGTTCTTATTTCTTCTCCTGTATGGAATCATGATAATAATTATAGTTATTATTATTAATCCAAACATTTAACGTCGTCTTATGGCATCAAAGGCCGTTGACGACAATTCATAAATGCAATTTACAGAAAACAAGATACTTATAGCGTCCGAAAGACACCATTTAAAAGTGTCAACCAGAGCCGTACAATGTCATAGAATGTCACATCATTTAAAGTATTATATCTAATATTGTTTGAGATTATAATACACATATTAATAAAAATGCTTGATGCAATTTAAACAGTATTTTACAATAACTACCACACATAAGATATATTTAAACAATTTCAAATATAAATGCACAGTACATATAATTATAATTATGACATTATATTCTTTTTCTACATTTGAAATTTCTAATCAATTATTTCTTATTCTTCAGCTTAACGACATTCCATGGTAATATCAACTGCTACAATTACACCATGCACGAAATAATAACAAATTCACAAACCGCATACACATTAAATGAAACATATGGTATACCAAGTTGCTTTTTTTTACACTGTTCAGATATTTAATAATTATAGTGAACCGTATACATCCTTATATAGCAACTGCTGAAAGCGTTTCAAGGGTGTCTAAGGCGAACGTTCTAACCAATCGGCTACAGTTTTCCAACCGTCATTGTGCGATTACCAAGGCCTATAACCGATTAATTTCTTATTTCGCATCGATTGCTTCGTGTGTACCATGACCTCAGATATCGTCCTCGCCTTGCCATAAAGATGCCACAGACTTATTTGCTGCTTCTACGAAACTGCAGGTCTTTATTGCGTCCTAGAAGAGCGTTTAAAAGGTGTGGACGTCGCGTCAACCAAACTGCACGCATGAAACTTGTAAATCGTAAGATTAAGAAGGCTGAGGTGGTAAAGCTGTTTAATGATGAGCCAGTGGCAATATATTCCACCAAGTGGCGGGCCAGGGTGCCAAAGGCGAATTCGGGAAATGCAAAAGGGGTCTATGTTGGTGCTCGGAGAACCCGTCTCCTAGACCACAATTTTTTGGCAAAACCAAATCTTAAATGGTGCATTTTTAGCATATAAAAGGAATTAGGCCTATATACTCTTTATGTCGACCTCCATTATCGGTCACGGACATCACGCAATCCAAAGTACAAAGACGATTGATGGATGATGGATCCAGGGTTTAACGACATCTTATACCAACAAAGGCTGTTGACGTCGACAGAAACTATTTCGGCATACCTACAGTTCAATATGCAGCGTGTGTAATACGTTTATTTAACGACGCCGTCATATCTAAGATGATTGACGTCAGACACAATAACATATGTACATGTACATAATAGATCACGATAGGGGTCCAAGACAGGTTAAGCTGACGGCCGGCTGCCAACCAAGAAAACCCCCGTAGGGGAAAGTGGTGGTAGGATTTTCCCATGCACGGTCAGCGGAGTTGGGTTTTCTCCCCTCCCCCGTCTTGGTTACATTTGTGGGGCTTGCTATTTACATAGGATAGTACTCAGTATACTGTTAATATTGTCAATATTGTTCCGTGTTTTATTTACACTAAAAGTTAATGTTCTTCTAGCTTCTTCTTGGTCTTCTCCTTTGTCTTCTTCTTTGACTTCTTCTTGGTCTTCTTCTTGGTCTTCTTCTTTCCGGTGGGGGCAGGGGGCCGCCTTCAGATCTTCCGACCGGAAACCTCCAGCCACTTGTAGATGGTATTCAGGCAGCTGGTTTGACTGAGTACGGTGTACAGATCGAAAGACCAGTTTTTCCGTGCGCACTCTCGGAGGAGCTGGTCTTGGAGTCCAGCCTGAGAAGGGCACTCCAAGAGGAAATGACGCACGGTTTCCTGGGCGTCACCGCACTCGTCACAGTTTCCGGTTTCGTGGCGGCCCCACAGCTTCAACTGCGCGTTGAGGCAGCAGTGCCCCATTCGGAGTCTGGTGATGGTGACTTCCTTCCTCCGGTTTGGGTCGGTGTATCTGCGGACCAGGCTGACGTCTGGCTCGACGACCCTATAGTCGGAGCCGGTGTCTGAGGTGGTCCACTCTGTTTGCCACTTCCGGAGGAAGTGGTCGCGGTAGAGGTGTCGTGCTTCTGGGTACTCGAGCGTCATCGGGAGGTCCACGGCGGTTCAATATGCAGCGCGTGTGAGCTTTTACTTATAGGGCGAGTGCAATGCTTAAGAGAGGTGTGTAATTATTTTAAAACCTCTCAACGTTCCTGTATTGCATAACACAACTTGCTGAGACTCAATTAATAATAGGCTGTGACTAGCGGACCGCCAGACGGCCCGCTAGTGTTTCGAAACTTGCGGGCCGCCTGGCGGTCCGCTAGTCAATACGATATTTTGTGACTAGGTGACCGCAAGGCGGCTCTGAAATTTCAAATACTAGCGGGCCGCCAGTAACGTGATTGCGCCAGAAGCCCTTTCAAATCCGAAATCCGTGGGCCAAAACATTGGCTACCGGTACTCTAGCCCTAAGACTAACCCTAAGACTAACCCTAAACGTCTGAAACCTGTCACTGAAAGACCCCCAGTCGTGGCAGTTGCTTTGTCCTTCGTTTTTTTATACTTTCTGCGGCCATATGCCCCGCTTCGTGCAGCATAATCGCAGCGAGGAATATCGCAGTTCATTCTTGGCACGTATAGCCTTCTTCTGCGCATACTTTTTCTTGGATTATAACGTCTTGTCGTCACGCATTGTAAGAATACTAAACTTAATCGGTTCATACAGTTTTTTTGGAATTTTCTAAGTCGTTAAAGCTAAAAATTTGACTAACATATATGAAACTGTCAATTACGGCCGCCATGTTGCTTATGAAGTAGCCACGTTCTGGAATCATGTGAGGTCTTACACGTGACTGGCGGCCCCCAGTTTTTCGAAATTTGCGGGCCGCCTGGCGGTCCGCTAGTCACTTCGTTAATAATAAACGCCTGCAGCTGCATGTTTAGTTCAATAGGTTGACCTTACATGTGTTGTAGTACACTCATCGTTAGAGAACGGATTGCAAATATAAATGACATTTACGGCATCAAGGGCCGCTGAGGTTGATAGGAAAGCTTCAACTGCCGCTTCATCGTTATAGTGGTTCATGGCCTATTATTTATTCAAGTATTAGTTTCCACTGTTAGCGACATCATGTGTCTTACAGTGCCGTTTACACCAACCGTACGCCTACCCTTAATTTGACAGTGTCAAATTTATCTTGGATGGGATCAATTTATAGTTTATGATAAATACGTCTTAAAGGTGTCTAAGACATATCGGTAGGCTTATTAGATAAACGGGTCTGAAACACAAATTTCATTATAATGATTATATAGATTTGAGTTTGACCAAACGTCAACTGGGTCATAGTGTTGGTATATATTGTTGACGTCGACCTTACCTTCCTGAACAAATGAAGCGAAAATTAGGTTCAGTGGCGGAGCTAAGGGAATGGTGAAGCTGCCCCGAGCGGCGCTTTCTGCAGGGGCAGAAAAATGGGCGACAACATGAAATTTAAAAGTCTCTTTTTATCACCCGCGACCTTAATTTTAATGGTAATCATATGAAATGACACGAGTGCCTATGTCCAAAAATGCCAAAGAAGCCGATGAGAAACTTCAGAGTTGAGGCTTGATACACTGGGTACAGTTAGACAGGAGATGAAATGACCGAGTCTCTCTCTCCCCGCTCTCTTTTAAAGCCCACACTTCGAATTTAATATAGGCTATACATAGTTATACACAATAATTATACTTTTATGTACGGCATATTACATGCTATATTTGTGCATGGTCACAGCTGTCTTTAGTAGTGATGTTTCTTCTCTCTGTTCCATACTATACTCTCTTCCTATTCCTCTGTCCCTGTTATCTGTTTTGCAGCTTGATATAATTTTATTAAGCATATCACATCAAAACTTCCTCTGCCTTTGCATTAACGAAGAGGAAAGCTATCTTTGAACAACTAAATTTGCACGGTTGTAATTTTAAGGCCCAAATGGTTATCTCTGCTGACCTTTTCTTAAATGTAAACATTTTTCTATAGCGCTTCGTCACTGCTCATTCTTCAATGAATTGATCGGTTGGGATCCTTCACCACCGCTGCCAGTTTGAATGGATACCACGCAGTTTAAGGTTCCCGTGTACGGACCGTGTCAGAGCGACCGTATGGCCTAGGCTCTACTCTTTTTTTATTGATTTCATCGGGTGAGATCCTTTACCATCGCTGCCTTTTTGAATAGGAGCCGCGCCATTTAACGTCCTCGTGTAGGCCTAGGGGCCGGGCTAGCCCCTGATTTAAGTCTCTGAAATAAG
>OY744608.1:5024866-5087366 GCA_963556255.1 Allolobophora icterica
TTTTTAAAGGCAAACCATTTGGAATAAACCATTGGGAATCACAAAGTAGTTTTATCCTCGGAGCTGGTTTATGATGTCTAAACTGTGAAACTATTCAATCTACGAAATTATTTGAAATACCTTTAAATTACCCAGCATTATATAAGCCAAAGACACAATACCCTCGTAATTAACAAGAGTATTTGTTTCCAGTTAATTGCATCCTAACATGGACGACAAGTGTCGCCCTATACTTCTTCATGATTTCATCCGAGCTTTGGACTGGCACTACAAGAATGCGAGCAGTGCCGTAGTTTCTAGGTGCGAATCATTGTGTCAATTCTTTATAACGCCATTCAGACATAAACTTAGGAACCATTTGTTTCAGTTGCTTATCGTAACTCTTAGTAATCGCACTCCACAAGCGCTTCTCGATCGGATTACGATTATAGTTCAGTTTCGCTTCATTCCAACATCGACTGACAAATTATGTAGCGCTATAATAGCAGTTATTATACGAGATTGTATTAATTTAGATTGAATTGGAATGGAGTCTGGATTGCATTACATTAAATAAGTTATTTTGTCACATTAGATTATAGACTATATTAAATTAGATTATCTTAGATAACGTTAGCTTAGAATAGACTAGAATAGACTAGAATAGATTAGAATAGATTAGAATAGATTAGAATAGATTAGAATAGATTAGAATAGGTGTAAATGTGTTTTGTAAACTATCTGATTAATATATGATTTGCAGTTTACTGCAAAATCTACGAGTTATCAGATATGCATTCCCCATCATACACACATCAATCACCTGAACGTTATATACAGAAAACATGTACATTATAGTTATATATATAATTTACATGCAAGTTAAAGTAAAATTTACATAATTTATATGTATATATAATATATAACCATAAGGTATATATTTATAATTGATTTACAAATGAGTCTCTCTTGAAAGGCGCTATTTAAATATGAGATTACGATTACAATAATTTACAGGTCAAAGAGCGCCGTAGCCGGTCATCTGCCGTACACCTGACCTTTAACCTATAAACTCGTAACCGGATGTTGTGTAAAAGACTGTATCTCCACTACTTGCTGTCTCGTGTCGATTTAATCGTCGATTAAAGTGGCGCTATAGAAGTCAGATTAGATTAACAAAGACATACTCAAAGGCAGGCAGTAAGGAAGGTAGAGACACAGGCAGAGATAAATAGGCAGACAAGAAAAGGTTAGAAGGGCAAGCGCACAGAGAAGCAGAAATCCAGAGACATAAAAGGGAAGCAGGGAGGCAGGCAGGCAGGCAGGCAGGCAGGCAGGCAGGCAGGCAGGCAGGCAGGCAGGCAGGCAGGCAGGCAGGCAGGCAGGCAGGCAGGCAGGCAGGCAGGCAGGCAGGCAGGCACATAGGCAGGCAGGCAGGCAGGCAGGCAGGCAGGCAGGCAGGCACATAGGCAGGCAGGCAGGCAGGCAGGCAGGCAGGCAGGCAGGCAGATTGCCAGACGAACTGATAGACAAACTGATAGACAAACTGTCAGACAAAGCATACAGGCAGTCAGACAAACAAACAAACAGACACAGAGACATGCAGGCAGGCAATCGCAGACAGATAAACAAAGAGACAGAAAGACAGACAAACAGTGACAGTCACTAAAAGTGCACTGGGTTTGTATCGGATAGGAGGAGCAGAGGAAATGGAAACAAATTTCGCGGAACACAGCAGAGATGGAAACGGGTCTCTTTTGTTTACCAGATTGGATGGAATGCGCCACTTGTGACCGATATAATCGACTCAATCGCCAAATACACAGTCGATGGTAGATCCAACCATAATAAGCAGACCACGGTTCAAAGAGATCAACGTCTCCCACTCTGTTGAGAGGTCTAACGACTGGACAGAAGAGAGGAAAGAAGGAAGGAGGGAAGGAAGGAAGGAAGGAAGGAAGGAAAGAAGGAAGGAAGGAAGGAAGGAAGGAAGGAAGGAAGGAAGGAAGGAAGGAAGGAAGGAAGGAAGGAAGGAAGGAAGGAAGGAAGGAAGGAAGGAAGGAGGGAAGGATGGATGGAAGGAAGGAAGGAAGGAAGGAAGGAAGGAAGGAAGGAAGGAAGGAAGGAAGGAAGGAAGGAAGGAAGGAAGGAAGGAAGGAAGGAAGGAAGGAAGGAAGGAAGGAAGGAAGATGGAAGGAAGGACGGAAGGAGGGAGAGAGAACAGAGAGACAGAGCGGGGGAGTAAAAGAGAGAGAAAATTAGAGTGGGCGTATTTCGCAAAAGAAGACGAACAAACGAAAGGAAGGAAGGAAATGAGAAAGTGACGGATGGAGGGATGGAGGGAAGAAATATGGATGGATAGATGCAATGAAGCATGGATTTACGGAAAGAGGGATGGAAAGACTAAAGGAAGAAAAGGAGACAAGAAGATGCAAAGAAAAAGAAAAGAGAAATCGTTTATTAGAGAGAATGATGGAAGGACTGATGACAGAAGGACAGATGGAAATGGAAGATGAGAGAGAAAGGAAACAGCTATAGGGTAGGAAGGAAGGAATGAAGGATAGTGGATAGATGGAAGGATGGATGGGTGGGTGGGTGGGTGGGTGAATGGCTGGAAGGAAGGATGGGCGGAACAAAGGACGGAGCAATAGATGGGAGGTGCAGAGGTGAAGTGGGTGTGTTCTGGAAAACAACCCGATTGAACAAATAACCTTTACTGCTCTCGAAGCAGAACATAAAGACTCCTTAGGGTATTAGAACAATCGCTAGAGGCGTCACTGATTTCTGAATTTGCCGACTTTACGACAGGAGGCCCAAGTACTGCCATTAACCCATACATGAGGGCGGTCTCTTTGTGTGTCTCTTTCTCTCTGCCTGTCTGCCTCTCTCTCTCTTTCTTGATAGCAGCCATTAACTCAAACACGAGGGCGGTCTCTACGTCTGTCTCTCTGTCTGTCTGCATCTCTGTCTGTCTGCATCTATCTGTCTCTACATGTACGTCTGTCTCTTTGTCTGTCTGCATCTCTCTATGTCTGTCTGCCTCCCTCCCTCCCTCCCTCCCTCCCTTCTGTCTCTCTCACTCTCATTCTCTCTCTGAATTCTCTTGTTCTTAGTTACCCCACCAATACCGCCTTTAACTCACCGTCAACAGCCTCATTCTCCTCTACCTATCACCCCTCGTGCTTTCCACTTCAAGCATGACCCCCCATCTTCCAAGAATTCCTGCTCTGATTCATCCACTCGTCTGCCTTCCAATCACTCTTTAATCTAAACAAAATCCCTTTATCACGTCCTCTGGCTCTTTCTCGCCATGGTCTTGGTGCTACACTTGATTTTTCTAGACAACCTCCCAGACCCGACGCAGCGCTCGTAACATAGCTGTTGCCCTGCGCTTAGCTTTCGAGTAGCGCTTTAGCTATGTTGGGGTTTGTGATTACGATGCTACTTTATTCATAATTATGTGTAAACAATTAATATTCATGTGTAATAATACAACATATTTTGGTACATGAGGAAGAAGAGCAGTCCGAGGCAGCCATAGGTGTGAAGTTTTAGCGATTTAATTTCTTAGCCTCGGCAGATTGGGTGGGTAGTCAGTCTTCTCCCTCGCCGTCTCATCTTCCCACGGACAGTTACGGTTAGTGTACTCATAATAGATGAGTTGGCTAAGTGCGCAGATGGTACAGAAATCGCGCACTAAATTTCTGCCCTGACGGGGATTTGAACCCCCAGCCTCTCGATTGACAGTCCAGCATTCAAAGACTACAATATCGTGAACCCCTTTGAAGATCTTCATTGAAGTAAACGTACTCTGTCAGCTGATTTATCTCAACACACACTTTCCGCTTATCTAAAGTCGCATGTTCGTATCTAAAGATATAAATTTTTCATGTCCTATATAAAAAGGGAAGCAGCTTCACTTTTCCCATGTTAATAAATCTTGGGCTGTCAAGAGATCTGCAGCGGAAATATTGACATAGTCGTCCACTATACCAGAACATTAGTCGCACCCGTGTATAAGTCGAAGCTAAGTCGATTGGATATTAATCACACAATATTCAGAGCAGACAGAACAGGCTGTCATAGTCTGCTTTAGGAAATGCCTTGACGAGCTCCCTTGCCATAACTTGCAGAAACGACCGATCTCAGCTGCTAATCTGATCAAGTCTAGTGTAATCTGGAAAGAGTCGGTTTCAACAATTTATGTACACATAGATGCATGCATAAATACACACACAATCAGAGATATATACATACAGTATATACATATATCTTTACATATACATACATTAATACATACATGTACACATAGATACATACATACAGCCTCTGCTTCAAGCTTTTATATCTGATGCACTTATCTTTTCTCATTATTATTATTATTATAATTCACTCGTTAACAAATACATGTATACATACATACACATGATGAAGATGATGAGTCCTCTGCCCGAAGGCAGGTTCATTGGCTTTACGCCACCTGGGGATGAGATGAGTGAGGTGGTTTCCCGTTGCCTTCATCACAGACAATTGTGGGTGAGCAACTTGTCCTATATGTCGCTACGCAGTGGCTTGAGGCAGATTTGAACCTGCGACCCTCCGGTTACAAGGCACAGACCATATCACTACACCACTGCGTCCCACATACATACATACACATACACAAAACGTCATACATACAAACATCCAGATACGCGCAATCATACATACAAATCCATAATTACACATACAATACTACATGCATATGGATACAAAAATACATTAACATGCATTAACACACAGATAAATATACAGACAGAAAGATATATAGACAGAAAGACAGACAGACAGACAGACAGACAGACAGACAGACAGACAGACAGACAGACAGACAGACAGACAGACAGACAGACAGACAGACAGAAAGACAGACAGACAGACAGAAAGACAGACAGACAGACAGACAGACATGTATACATGTATGTACATGCATTGCATATTCATTATAGATAATAATAAATGGCAGCCGGTGGGAAAAGAGTTATTTTCATCCAATGAGTAACGAGACATTTACAGCAATTGTTTTATCAGCCGTCAAAATGAATGCAACCGAAAAACCCGAGATACTGAACTCTCGGTCGATCGCACTGACGCTAGCTGCAATCGACGTAAATTTCACGGAATAAAATATACGAGCAAATAAAATATTCGCCCCTCGAGTTCCTAGAAGAGTTCGATACGCTGCCTCCGCTGCGTCAGGTCCGGCGGGGCTGCGTATGGCGACGAATCGATGCAGGGAAGGTCGTTTGTAAATCGAGGCAATAAATTCACATCGGAAAGCAGTAGTTGTTCTGAATTTATTTACGAAGGCTGACAATCATGTCTAGTACGAGCAGTTATCACCGTTGACGCGATGTCTTTTATGCGAGATAGCAACGCCATTCCACGCGTGTATTTGAATTGTAAGTGTTCATTTTAATAGCACCTTTCCAAGAAAACTCGTAATCGTAATCTCCAATTTTCTGAAGCTCCACTGTAAAGCTGAGCGCTCTCAGAGGTGCTCTCTCGACCCTACCGTGTAAGACCCCGCTCGAAGAAAACGGCCTTCAACCGCTTGCGAAATGAGGCAAAGAAAGTAGAAGAAAAGCTCATGGCGCAGATTGCATGGAAACCTGTTCTAGAACGAGGGACCGACTAATTCGTAGCTTCTTCGTGAAGCATGCGACGGGGATCAACCAGATCACCCTGCGTTGCAGAGCAAGGAGATCTGCAACCAGGTATATGGATTACACTGTAATACATAGCCATCAAATTGTTATTGTAAACTCCAAAGCTCTGTTCTAATGCTAAGCGCATGGCACCGTCTTTTTCACGAGCTTGATAAGATATGATGGAGCACAACTGGCCAGACGCGTCAGCAGAAGGGTCTTTAACCCATGGTGTCTCTGCAAAGGCAACCAAGTGCGAGTGCGCATGAATGCTTGTCCCGCACTAGTTACATATATTAACATACTTCGGAATTCCCCCCCCCCCAATTAACAGAGCTTTTGCATTTAATACGGATTGAAGTTGATTGATCCCAGAAGAGGCAGATCCGAATAAATGGCATTACCATAGTCCATCCTAGTGCGTATGAATCCATGCGTCAGACGACGGTCAGAGTAGAAGCGAATTTGGCAGACGGCGAGTGGCGTATAAACTTAGTGCGGATCTGGCGCAGATGATAAGGGCATGCTCGAAATACTGTCTACATAATTATGTTCAGAGAAGGTCAACTCCTGGTCGAGTGCAGTAATAATCAGGTTACGCACCGAAGTCGATAAGGAAACATCTGGAAGGGAGAGGCTTCAAGTTAAGCAAACCTATCCTTTGGAGCTGCCGACGGTCACCAAAATAGATCAGTCAAGTAATTCCGGCATAATCGGCGGCATTAATCGGGACAATGTATTGACCAATCGAATCATGTAAATCAAGACAATAAAATCACACCCGAAAGTATTGCTGTCCGAAATTTATTTTAAAATAAGTTTGATGCTCGAACTCTTTTTCTTCATACTCGACCATTCTCATTACCTTGCGCGCATTAAAAATTTTCGTCATAATAATAATATTAACAACGACAACGACGAACAAAAAACAACAATGATAATAATATAATTGTGAAAGTAATCTGATGTATCTCGAATAAAATATAATGACAATGACAATTCCGATAACAGCAAGAAAATAACGATAAAAGCAATAACAAAGCAAAAGTAATAATTATACTGATGACAATAAGATCGGATTAGATCAGAAATATAAAACCTGAGCTACATAAGCAACGTAGTTCGCTGACGTGGCATACGTCACATAGTCCAGAATAGTCCAGAATGCCCTCGCCCGCGCAGTCACAAAAACTCCCAAACACCATCACATAACCCCTGTTTTGAAATCACTTCATTGGCTAAAGGTCCCTCAACGCATCCAATACAAAATCATTTCTCTTACTTACAAAGCCCTTCAAACCTCTCAACCTTCGTACATTCGCCAGCTAGTCACCATCCAACCGTCCGGGTCTACTCGCTCATCATCATATCTTTCTCTATCTCAGCCTTCAGTGTCCTCATCTCTGAAATTCTGCAACCGCTCCCTAATCTATGCTGCACCGGCTCTTTGGAATGACCTCCCAAAAGATCTCCGCCAGTTCGCTCATCCTCCCATATCGCCTGTTGACATCACCTCTCCTCCGCTTGCACTGTCCTCCGCTGCTTTCCACTCACGACTGAAAACCGAACTCTTCAAGCTATCCTATCCTGATTCCATTCCTGCGCCACCACACAACCGCCATCATCACCGATTACCACCCTAGCACCCTGCTGTCTCCTTGGCTTGACCTCCCGGACTCTGACCTGGCACCGGAACGGATAAGGCGGATATAGCTATTGCGGATTTGATTTGATACAGCGCCGGTGAATAAGCTGGTCTCCCTGACGTGGCTTTTGTGTGGCGCTGAGAAATTTCGGAGATTTACATTTACATTTACACATGCGCAACTCACCGTCATTGCGTATGTGGCTTAACACGGTATGGTATTGACGGGGCTCCGTTCTCCTCTGACCCCCAAAGCCTTCAATGGACGCCCACACTCGCCGGAAGTCGTCGTAACTTCCGGAAATGATGTGCTCGCGAAAATCCAATATTTTGCGTCGGCCAAATCAGACTAAAGGGATCATTCCGTATTTATTACGCCTTCCGAAAGAAATCGAACGATATATCGACGCGTCTGCCAAGGACATGGCCGATGACAGGAAGTGACCTATTTTAGCCCTAATGCATTGCCTTATTATTGGACTAAGCGCATCTGGCTTAAACGCATGGGACTAGTGTTGTACTAAATGGGTTAGTGCAGTCTATCCTAAATGTGTCTATTATTAGACTTAATGCATTGGCCTATTATTGAATTAAATGGGCAAGTTTGTTTTAGCCTAAATGCACTGGCTTATTACTGGACAGTATCTGGACTAAATGTATTAGTCTACCTTTGCACTACTATTGGACTAAATGCAGTAGTCTATGCCAGCTTTTATGCATTGGCCTCTTATTAGCCATAGAAAACTGAAATCGCCAACGCTTCGTAGCCATGGCTTCCTCTCACACCAACCTAAGGGAGTACTACTGTCTAGTGAGTAGGCTTCGACCCTCTAGTTTTAGTTTCCAGTGTCTAACGGCATCTATGGCCGTTAACATCGGTTTTTACCTTCATGCATCTCTACATTTAGCGACATTTTCATGTCGTCCTGTTATGTATAATGATGTGTAAACAAATTTAAAAGGTGTCTAAGTAGATGTCAACCCACGATTCCTCTGTTGCACTTCCACATTTCCCTTCACAATTTGGAAGGCATTAGCTGGCATTAATGTTGAATAAAATTTTGATTTCAAGAATCTTTCACGTCAAACATACCTAATTTATATGGCTATCTTTACAATGGAGAATATAGAAAATAATCCATTGTTTAGAGACATCTTGACTTCGGTGGAAAATGTTTTGAACCGTTCATACCGTTCCTGTGGCACAATACAACCTAAATCAACTCGACCATTGAAGCAGTAAAACCCGCGTTTGGTTAGTTGGTTAGTCACAGTTTAACGATGCTGTGTTATAACAAAGATGACTTGCGACACCTTTAAATAGGATCTCTCGGACGCCATATATCCGTAATTTTCGTTCAATTGCTAACTATAACCACCATAACGAATTGATTGGTTAGATGATTAGCACCGCCCTCCTACTTTACCCAGTCTTAAGACTGACACTACCGTTGTACGGGCAAAAACGGAGCTACCTTCGAAATGTTAGCACACGATGAAACAAATTAGTCATTAAAATAGGGTCGGATGAGAACACTTTTTAGGAATTTAAGTTCAGCTATTTTAGTGGTTAGCACTTTGTACAATGTACATGTATACTCTAAGCCAAGAGGTAGGGGATTCAAATTTCCACAGGTTTAGAAGATGCTTCGAAGTTTCTGTTCATCTTTAACTCGTAGAAAACACAGTTAAATATTGATACACTAAACTTCGCTACTGCGTGATATCCGAATGGGGGCCAGCCCCGAGCCTAGATTAAGGAGGAGGGCGACGTAATCATCTTCGTTATGATGCAGCATCGTCAAACGCCAACCAACCAGTTGGAAACACTAAGCGTACACTGTCGGTGAGAAGATCAGGAGGCGAGGGATAAGACTTGCCACCGGCATTCGACACCGAGGGTAAGAAAAATGAAGTCGCTAGCACTTGCTCTAAAGTTGTATTCAATCGACGATCTTTAGAATTAGTTTCCAGTTTTAATGACAGTAACATCAGCGGTTGACGTTAGTATTTCAGCGAACTCACTGATTATTATAGAAATTACGAATGCTTTTAAAAGGTGTTTATCCATATTTCAATAAAAGCCTATCATTTTAACAAGGCGTCGCTATTAGAAGGTCACTAATAAGCATGTAATGCAGTGGTTATCAACCTTTTTGTAGTGACGGAACCCTACACAAACACTTATTAGCTCACGGAACCCAGAGCGTTTCACCCATCCGATATTACTACAAATATATGTAATGGTAACTTCTCATGTTGGGATAATATTTAGATTTTAGAATTTTGAACTTTTAATATAAGTTATTTGCAGTGCTTTTTTCTAGAAAAAAAAGGTTCTGGAACTGAACAATTATGAAAGAGCTAAATCGAAGGCGAAGCCCGAGAAAAAAAACAGGGGTAGGGTTTGGGCAGGGGTTTCGGTGTAAGTATGTTTACGAAATTGAAGGTTGGGTTTGGAGATATTAAGACATAAAATTTAACATCAGATAATGTAAAAATTCTGTGGGTAAGGGTTCAACCCGATATACAATATATAAACTAGTTGCCATTCACTCTGAATGTGTCGTAAACCGTTTCAACAAATGCTCAGGATCAATAGCAGCCGAGCGAAACCGACGGTTATTATAAGGCGCTGTAATATAGTTTTAAAGGTGTCTAAGCATATTCAAGGTAATTTTTGAATTTTAAAAGTAGTTTCGCTGTTGACAATGTTGCAGGTATCAGGAAACATTTATCAACATTTTTGGCTGACAGAATCGTTGACATCGAACTTACAAAGCTTAAAATATTTTTACAACGGTGGAAAGCGTAGTACTGTGTGAAATATGTATAGACAATCTGTGTAATGCCAGGACCGCTTACGTAGTTTTTGTATTAACCAGCGTTCAACGAAATCTATGTCTGCTATGGTCGTTGTTGTGGCTGTCCTCCGTTTTCCAAGCTTGGGACTGGCACTACACGGTACGGGTATTGGCGGAGTACGACCGGTAATCTCGACCAGGGGCGCCCGCAGGCGGACGCACTGGACGCACGTGCGTCCACTCACCAGATCAAATCCACACAAGTATAAGGCAGAGCATGGATATTTTTTATGAACGACAATACGGCATGTTAAAGATTTGGATGTTATCTAAATTGAACTGTGTCTAATGAGTCACTCTGAGTCATTTTCAGTGTATGACTACCAGCGGCGGACAGAGGACGGGTAGGATGGGAGCGGACGGGAGGAGTGTGCGTCCAAGTTTTTTGGGGTGTGCGTCCAATTTTTTAAAGCCTGCGGGCGCCCCTGATCTCGACCTTACCTTAAATATTCAATAAAGTAAGAAGATAGGTTTGTTCAATTACGCCGTGTCATAACCGCGATGATTAGCGTTGCCCCCTCTTTTATCCTACCTTCGGACTGGCGCAACCCGATATCGGCAATGTTAGTATAAACGCGTAGAAGTGTCGTCGGACGGATTTTGGAACGATTTCATAAGCTTGAGGCATTCGAAGGAGCTTCTGATTTAAAACTGCATTCAACAACAAAAGTCCACTAGCAGACGTTGTCAAATAGGTCATTAGCGCTACCCTCCTCCTCCATCGAGGCTTTAGACTGGCACTGCCTGCAACTGGTGGCGTCGACGTGTAGTGGCAGAGTAAAAACCAGGAGTGTAAAGAAACGCCGGAAAGCGACTACTTCTAAACACTAGTTACCTGAACTGTTTGTTTGCGTTAACGAGATCTTATGACGTCGCCCTCCTTCTTCATCCAGGCTTGAGACTGGCACCACCCAAAAACGGCATTTATGGTGCTAATTTATCGATTGTATGAGGCTTATGGATATTAGCCATCGTGTATTATAATATAATACTATATTGTCCATAGGTGTCTATCGTTTGTTATTAATATTTTCAAAGTTTAACGGCATCCTATGACTAGAATGGCCGTTGAAGTTTTTAAAGATAATAATAATTTTATTTCATTTCATCTTATAATCGATTTTCGTTTCATTTCTCGTCGTTTGTTTCAATGAGAGAAAAAGCGAAACTCGATGCAAGAAACTCGTTATTTGCTGTTTTAACGACACTGTGTCATTATATAGCCGCCGCCACCTCCTCATCCTTTCTCCAGGGATGGCACTGGCACTACCAATATTTACAACCTGGCTATAGGTGACTTGATAATATAGCAACCGGTGATAAGCTGATCTCCCTGTTATGGCCTTTGAGTGGCGCTGAGATATTTCGGAGATTTACATTCTATTACGTAATATCGGTTGATTAGTAAGATACTATTCAACGACGTTCTATCCAGAAATTAGACACCTTTAAATCTGTGTTTTCAAACGAAATATAGTTGTGATTTTCGTTCATTTGATACTCCTTTTTTCGTACAGTTACTGGTTGGTCAGATCCTTCTAGCAATGCTGTTTATACAGCGGGCTGGCACTAAGGCATGTCACTTACAGATACAAAGTTTATCGAGATCTTATGGCAACAAAGGACGTCGAAAAAATTATTTTTGCATAATACAGTCTTTTTCCACGTTACTTAATTGCTGTTTAACGACACTGAGTCATAATAAAAATCTTAGTATCGTCCTCCTCCTTTCTCCAGGCTTTTGACTGGCACTACTACAGTTGCGCTAGTGGCGGAGTTTTTCAAGTAGCGGTTAACAAATTATATACAGTGCATGATAAATACTTTTCAAAGGTGTTCAAGGCAAAATGGGTATTAATAACAGCAATAAAGAAACCTTGTACATCGAATCATCAACAACAACTATTCAGAAAACTTCGAGAGAAAAGCAAACTGAAAATACAATCAAGAAAGAAACAACTGAAAACTACCAAGAAAACCACAAAAGAAAACTTCTTAATCACGGTGAGAAAGCTCTTAATGATAATATACGATGATCGTAATCCGTTGGACCAACCCAATCGCCAAGACCACTGGGATAGTTCGTTGTGTGGTCCTTGAAGCTACAACCTGTCGTTAAACATTGGGCACTGCCTATTTCGTGTATATTCCTTGTCATAAAGCTGACTAGAAAGGGTAGGCGCCGTTAAGAGAAAATCTTCATAGACACCTTAAAAAAATGTCATCCGGTAAAATAAATATTATTTCATACGAGGGCAGAGAAATCCGCAATACTCAAAGTTACTGCGCGCGAACGGTCAGAATTGTTCAACGTATTTTCCATGTCAACGGCCTCTGATGACATAAGATGTCGTTAAACCAATGTTGTTTCAACCGGGGAACGGGTACTCTTAGATTCCGTGATCGTCGACCAGGGATTCCGCCGCAGTTCAATAAAAAAATTAAAAAGCACCAACTGCATTCACAAGAGGATGAGCAATGAAAAGAATTCTTCACAGTTTTCAGTCATTTTTGCAGGACACGATTCATGTTTAATTAAGCAATTAATACTATTACGTTATTATCCAAACATTACAAGTAACAGTTACAGGTATTTCTTTAAAAATTGGAAGGATGAAATGCGCTGGGTTCCGTGAGCATCTAAGCGCTTTGTGTAAGGTTCCGTCACTGTAAAAATATTGGAAACCACTGCGTTAAGCTACTGGATCCAGTCCACGGTGAGAACTCTAATTACGGATTGTCCTAAATTTTGGGTAATAAATGTTAGAGTAGACTTGTAGAGGATTTCTGCATAGCGACCTCATCCATGGCCTCGACCCTGCTAAATTACAATTAATTGATCTGGTGTAATCTTTAGGTGAGGTAAGGTGGACGTCAACAACCCTGGCAGTCATAAGGTGTGGTTATACACTTTAAGTTAACACTACTCTGCAACTGCACATACATGTACTCTAACCGAAGCTAAGAACTTCTATTCAGACACAATGCTTAAAGCATCAGTTGATGGTCACTCCTTTTAGTTGAGGTCTGAAGGTCTCTTCTTTCTTCTTCTTCTTCTTCTTCTTCTTCTTCTTCTTCTTCTTCTTCTTCTTCTTCTTCTCTTCTTCTCTTCTTCTCTTCTTCTTCTTCTTCTTCTTCTTCTTCTTCTTCTTCTTCTTCTTCTTCTTCTTCTTCTTCTTCTTCTTCTTCTTCTTCTTCTTCTTCTTCTTCTTCTTCTTCTTCTTCTTCTTCTTCTTCTTCTTCTTCTTCTTCTTCTTCTTCTTCTTCTTCTTCTTCTTCTTCTTCTTCTTCTTCTTCTTCTTCTTCTTCTTCTTCTTCTTCTTCTTCTTCTTCTTCTTCTTCTTCTTCTTCTTCTTCTTCTTCTTCTTCTTCTTCTTCTTCTTCTTCTTCTTCTTCTTCTTCTTCTTCTTCTTCTTCTTCTTCTTCTTCTTCTTCTTCTTCTTCTTCTTCTTCTTCTTCTTCTTCTTCTTCTTCTTCTTCTTCTTCTTCTTCTTCTTCTTCTTCTTCTTCTTCTTCTTCTTCTTCTTCTTCTTCTTCTTCTTCTTCTTCTTCTTCTTCTTCTTTTTTCATCAATTATGTATTATTCAAATACCGTCGGATGAAAGAGAGCATTCTTCCCCTAGGTAGTTGCAGTAATGAATCGACGCGATTCTTCTCTATTTTGTGCCTTTTCCTTAACTTCTTCGCATTTTCGCCTGTTTCCTTTTATCCATTATCCAGTCCAACATCACAATTCTTCAACACCGGAAACTTAAAACAAACAAAATCTGTCGACGTCAACGGTCTTTTTGCCTTAAATGTCCTTAACTTCTGAATACATTCCATCCTAACGGCCGCGTATAATTAGACACCCTCAGAACGTTTTTATACGACGCTATAATAATCACTAAAACTTCGTTCCATTAGTGACTAATGTGTAGCTGCATTATGCTAGCCATAGGAACGGTGAGAACTGCTCAGAATTATTTATGTCGACGTCAACGGCTTTTGTTGCCATTAGATGTCGTTAAACTCTGGATCCATCCATCTATCAATCGCCCGAAACACCACCACTGTCTATACTCTGGCAGTGCCAGTCCCAAGCCTGAAGAAAGAAGGAGGGCGACGCTAATCATTTTTCGCATTACCAACCAACCAATCGCTCGCTTGGCAACGACGATAAAACGTGGATTAACAGCCGGTGAGAAATGAAAAAAGAAAATCAACTGTGAAACAAAGAGTAAATAAATATTTAAAAAAACTAAGAACAAAACAGCAAAGTAAGAAAATTTTATAAGTCGTCCAAAATCAAGCAAAGGAGAGAATAAACTACAATATTTGAAAAATTAAAACATCTTGCGATTTAAAAAATCACCAGGATCGCCTTTCTCAAACCATCCACCGCTAACAGTTATTAACAACCGAATGCGCAATTCCTCATTGTTTGCTGAACGTTGTGTGGCCGATGTCCACTGCTCTGAAAACCACATTGTTACCGTTAAATGTTCGGGACTACTACTGCAGCTAGTTTACAAGCAGCATCTAATTAGACACCCTCCCAATGGTTTTCTAGGATAATAAGCATTATTTTCGGGCAGTCGACTTAGCCGTTGACTGTAGCGCCACAAGTGCCATATAGCGCCAGTCTCAAGCCTAGAGAAAGGAGGAGGGCGACATCAATGGCCATAGCAGCCATGAGATGTTGAAAAACGTTCGAAACTAGCTAGCAATCGATGGAAATCCGCCACTGCTATCTTGAGGAGGTGCAAATCCTTAGTATGGACGAAGAAGGAGGGCACTACAATTTTCGTTCGATTATCTTTGTTATGACACAGCGTTGTTAAACAGTAACTAGCTAATGAATTTGTTGAATTATGGGTACGAATAGTAGTTGAAAGAAAATTGAAAATATATAGCTTCTCAATGACAGGATTTAAAGGTGTGCAATTCCTGGATATGGAAGGGTTGTCCTAATACTTTTCCTATGATACAGTGTCGTTTAAACTGTAGCTAACCAACCAATTGCCAAGTATTAAACTAAGCCAAAGAATGAACAAATTAAAAGTATATTCTATTTCAAATAGCCGATTTAAATGTGTCTAATCCGTGCTAAAGGAGAAGGATGTCATCTGTGTAATGACACAGTGTCGTTAAACAACAACTAACCAATCGCCGACTTTATGCTATGTAATGTAAATCTCCGAAAATCTCAGCGACACACAAAAGCCACGTCATGGAAACCAGTTTTTTCATCGGCGTTATATCAACGTTCAACTCTAGTCCGCTCTAGCCATGTTTTGTCTGTTCCGGTGCCAGGTCAGAATCCGGAGAGTTTACACCGAGAAGACACCATGGTGATACAGTGGAAATCCTTGATGGTGGTGATCGTATGGTGGCGCAGGAATAGAATCAGAATAGGATAGCTTGAAGAGTTCGATTTTCAGTCGTGAGCGGAAAGCAGCAGAGGAGAGTGCGACCGGAGGGGAGGTGAAATTAACAGGCGAGATAGTAACATGAGGAAAAGGCGGAGATCTTTTGGGAGTTCATTCCAAAGATGCCCTTTCGCTGGACAGAGTGGCTGACGTAGCAGACGAAACTTTGTTTACGGTTATAATATCTAACAAGCAGCATGTTTTGTGATCGTTATGCACTGAAAGAGAGGGCACAGGGCACACTTTGAGACCTAGATTGCATCCGTTTGCCCTTCCTATCAAAGACAGTAGGAACTTTCTGGCTCGGATGACGTATAAAAACAGTTACTGATAGTAATCATTTTGACTTGCATGACGTTTTAAGAAAAACGTTTTAATTGGCATATAATCAGTACCCAAGTTAATTGTACCTCATTGCGTTCTGTCAGTGAGAATTTATGAATAAACGAAGATATAATGATGAATGGTTACATAATGGTCACACGTTTGAGGACAGTCAACTTGGACCCCTTTGAATTTTTTTCAGCGATGCTATATATGGACGACATTGATAATATTATTTAATCACCTTCCTTTAACAATAGTCAGAACTGCTTGAAATAATTTCGTCTTCAACGACCGTTGTTGCCAAAGATGTTAAATTCTGGATCCTCCAGTAATTTAAATTATATTCCAACCATACTTTATAGATTGTATGGGAAAATTATTGCAGAATATTCTTAAATTCTATCAATCCACTTAATCACAATATGTGTATCATAGATAGTGTCAGATGTATTATTTTATATCGTTAAATAATGATAAATATTAGTGATATTGTAAAGCTCCGTTTTGACATCTTTTAATGGTGTCTTTCGTCCTCTAGAAATGTCTCGTATGTATTGCAGTGTAGTCTGCCAAAATAATGTGCGTGGACGTCAACGGTATTTGTTGCCATAAGTTGTCGTCAAACTCTTTAAACTCTGGAATAATAATAATAATAAGTTAACTTCTGTTAATTTATTAAGAGTGAGTGAGGCTGTTGTCGTTAGCTCTGGAAACCGCAAGATGTCGTTAAATGTTGAGACTTACAAAAGCTCGCTAATAAACGGTCATATCTAATAAGACACCCTCACAATGATTATTTCCTAAGCTATAATAATCTTCATTCAGTTTTTCGTTCATTTATGAACTGGTTGCTTACTTAGACACCTGTATAACGTTACCAAACGACGCTATATAAGAATATTAACGCATTGGCTGACAGTACCTAGCGCTGCAATGTGCCGAAACAATTTCTGTCGACGTCAACGGACTTTGTTGCTGTAAGATGTCGTTAAACTCTGGTGGCAGTCCCAAATTCACATCGGAAAGCAGTAGTTGTTCTGAATTTACATGCGAAGGCTGGAAATCATGTCTAGCAAGGGAAGTTATCACCGTTGACGCGATATTTTTTATGCGAGATAGCAACGCAATTCCACGCATGTATTTGAATTGTAAATGCTCATTTGTATACCGCGTTTAAAAAACTCATCAGAGTGCTCCCGACCTCACTATAGAAGAACCTTACTATAGAAGACTCTACCGACCTTACTATAGAAGACCCGCTCGAAGAGAGTGATCTTCAACCGCTTGCAAAGTAGAAGCATAGAAAGTAGAAGAAGCGCATGGCGTGGATGGCCTGGAAACTTGTTCTAGAACGACGGACCAATTACTTCGAAGCTTCCACCATGTTGCATGGGATAAGCCAAACTGTTGTGGAAAAAGGAGAGCTACACTGGAATACACAGCCATCAGATTGTAATCGAAACTGCAAAGCTCTACTGTAAAGATAAGCGCAGGGCACCATCTTTCTCAAGAGCTTTCCATGGCATGGTGGAGCATAATTGACCAGGCAGTTGTTACCTGTCAGCATAAGGATCTTTAACCCAATGCCTCGTAGGCAACCAATGCAGCTTGTCCCGCATGTAGTTAGATATGTTACCATAATTCGGAATCCAACAAATTAACAGAGCTTTTGCATTTAATACGGATTGAAGTTGATTGATCCCAGAAGAGGCAGAGCCGAATAAATGGCATTACCATAATCCACCCTAGTGCGCATGAATGCATGCGTCAGAGTAGAAGCGAATTTGGCAGACGGCGAGTGGCGCATAGTGTGGATCTGGCGCAGATGGTGAAAGGATGTTCGACATAATGTCTTCACATGTTCAGTGAAGGTCAATGCCTGGTCGAGTGCAGTTATGACCAGGTCACTCACCGAAGTAGAGAAGGAAACATCTGAAAGGGAGGCTTCAAGTTAAGCAAGCCTCTCTTTTGGAGCAGCCGACGGTCACCAAAACTGATGTCAAGTTTCTCTGGGATTAATCAGGACAACATATTGGCTAATAGAATCATGGAGTTCGTTTGTAAATCAAGACAAGAAACTCACATCCGACAGAAGTGTTTACCGAAATTTCTTTTAAAATGAGTATGATGCCAAAACTCTTTTCCTTCCTTGAAAAGACGCCTCAAAACTTATCATTTCTCATTGGCTTTCAAGCATCTGGATATCTAATTGCTCTTCACCTTGCGACTGACTAATCGCTCCTCAGATTCGCATTTCTGTGTTACCTTCGTCTAATAATAACAGCGCAACGACGAACAAAAAAAACAACAACAATGATAATAAAATCGCGGAAGGTCGTTTGTTTATCAAGACAATAAACTCTCATTCGGCAAAAGTGTTGTCCGAAATTAAATTCTAAAATGAGCATGATGCTCAAACTCTTTTCCTTCCTTCAAAAGACGCCTCAAAATTCATAATTTCTCATTGGCTTTCAAACATCTGGATATCTAATTGCTCTTCACCTGGCGACTGACTAACCGCGCCTCTGTTTCGTATTTCTGTGTTACATTGCGCGCGTTAAAAATCTTCGTCATGGTAATAATTATAACAACGACAACGACGAACAAAAAACAACAACAATGATAATAAAATTGCGAATGTAATCATGATGTATCTCGAGTAGAAAAATAATAACAATAACAATACCACTAACAGCAATTCCAATAAAAATAAAAAGCAATAGCAAAGCAAAAGTAATAATTATACTGTTAACAATAAGAAAGGATTAGATTAGAAATATACAACTTGCGCTACATGAGCAACGTAGTTCGCTTACGTAACATACGCCACATGCGTGGGGCGTGGTGGCTCAGTGGTAAGTTCGGCGCCTTGTGACCGGAGGGTTGCAGGTTCGAATCCCACTCTAGCCGCTGCGTACGGACCTTGGGCAAGTCCTTCACTCGCAATTGCTCGTGGCACTTCGGCGTGAAAATTCCGGCACAGTATCAAATGCTGTAGTCGGGAGCATCTCTGAGTAGTAGTTGACTTCGAGAGGCGCTATAGAAATATCCGGAATAAATAAATAAATAATATAAATAAATGCTCAACGCACCGTCAATTGGTATGTGGCTTAACACGGTATGGTATTGACGGGGCTCCTCCTCCTCTGACCCCCAAAGCACCTTCATTGGACGCCCACACTCGCCGGAAGTCGCCGTAACTTCCGGAAATGATGTGCTCGCGAAAATCCAATAGTTCCGCTGACGAAATCAGACTAAAGGGATCATTCAGTATTTAATACGCCTTCCGAGAGAAATCAAACGGAGGACAAGGACATGGTCGACGACCCATTTTAGCCCGAATGCATTGCCTTGTTATTGGACAAATGCATCTGGTGCAATTGCTTGGCTAAATTATTAGCACCGCCCTCCTACTTTATCCCGGCTTATGACTGCCTTTGCACGGGCAACAACGGAGCTACATTGAATGAATTATTCATTATAATAGGGTCGGATGAAACCACTTTAGAAGAGCTTAAGTTCATATATTTTAGTGGTTGGCACCTTGTACCCTAAGCCAAGCGGTAGGCCCGGTAGGGGATCAAATCTCCACAGGAAATGGAAGATGCTCCGAAGTTTCTGTTCCAATTTAACTCGTAGAAAACAGCTAAAAATTGGTACGCTAAAACTCCGCTACTGCGTTATCTTCGAGTGGCGCCAGTCCCAAGTCTGGATAAAATGGGAAGGCGACGCTAAATATCTTCGTTATAACGCAGCATCGTTAAACGTCAACCAACCGGTGAGAAGATCAGGCGACGAGGGATAAGACTTGCCACCGGCATTCGTATGCCGATGCTAAGAAAATGAAGTCGCCAGCAATTCGTACCCGTGGCTTCCTTTAAGGCCAGTTTAAATATTAGAATTAGTTTCCAGATTTAATTACAATAGCAACCTCTGGAGAGTGGAGAGATTGGCACGTCTGCGATATCAATTGATATTATAGAAATAAGTGAATCCGTATAAAAGGTGTCTAAGGTTTAATTAAAGCCTATCGTTTTAACATGGCAACGCTATGAGGGAGTCAGTCAATAGCATGTAATGTTTAACAAAATTTTTATTCACTAGGACCCTTGAGGTCAAAGTCATCCAAATTTTCAGCTTTGTTTGCAATAGAGAATGCATTAATAATACTCAATGTTTAGCGATATCTTCTGGCTGCCAGGGCTCGGATGACGTCGACAATTACAATCACGACCTGGCCTTACCTTATATATTCAACGAAGTAGGTGCTAGAGTGTTGAAAAACCAACGACCCTGTTTCATTAAAAGGATAATTAGCTTGCCCTCCTAATTTACCCAGGCTTTGGACTGGCACCGCCTGAGTGTGAGACAGTGGCGGAGTATCTCTCCTCCTCTGTTCACGTTTTGAGACTAGCAAGAGTATTTTGCGTCTCTTGAAAGAGTTTTAAATGTCCCCATTAAATTATGTAGTAGTTAGTAGGATGACTATAGGTGATTAGTATCGCCCTCCTCCTTCATGCAGGCTTAGAACTGGCACCAAATCCCTGTCATAAATCTGGCTAGATAGGATAGGTCATGGTGAAATCTACTTAGACACCCTAAAAACGGTTTCCTAAGGTTTAATAAATACTGTGTTTCATTTCGTCTATCGTTCATTCCAAGATCGTTTGTCCAGTCTGGAAACATAACGGCCACGTCTAATTAGACACCCTCAAAACAGTGTCAACCTACGCTATAACAAATGCCATCTTCATTGCGACGATCAAATGATCAAATGGGAACGGTCAGATCTGTCGAAAGCTTATTACACGCATCTTTCAGGCGTTATATTTGGCATATAAGAGAAAGCGGTCCGGCATTGCGCCTCAAGTTAATAGTACAGCAAAGGGCTATTATATTGACCCTCAGGCTACCAAGGTTTTTTTGTGACATCGGCTACCAAGGGGGGGGGTGGTTACCACCCCCCCCCCGGAATTTCGTGTTTGGTTTCAAATATCATATCATGTAATACATCATTTGATTCATCATTCATTTCTGAAAAGAATGGTATATTTAGTTGTAAAATATATGAATGCATCTCGAAATTATATAGTTTTTAACAAAGGCACCGGTCCATTTAACGATATCTGATATTATCCCACACAATTTGTACTATTTGGATAAAAAATATAAATGATGTGGGTTTTGAAAATGAGCTATGTATCCAAGAATATTCTAAATATAATGAGACTTAATTTTCAACAATACAAACTATTCCAAAGTCTGTTTTAGTTACAAGCAGAACCTAAAGGCGTGCAGCTATATCAACATGAAACAAGAAATTATGTAATTTTTCCCAGCAGTCAAATACGTCAGTGGTCCTTGCAGTTATTGCAAATTACTTCCATTGTTTTGTGCGAATGCTTCCTGCAAACCGGCTTCTTGAACACTTCACAGCACTGCTTTACTCTGTTAGCATTCTGCTTTGACTGTTTATAGCCCTTCCCCATACCCAACCATATCGGTTTACGTGGTGATGTTGCATCAGTGATTTTCACACTGATAAAGCGTATTATTATTTATTATGATCACTTCCGGTTATCAAAAGACAAATAACTAAGCAAGCAAATATAGCCCTACATTCCCTCTAAAGAATGGCATAGTTGTTTCTCTTCCAGGAAGAATAATGAATACCTTTATAGTCGACAACAACTAACAGCTGACGAGAGAAATTCCTGATTCCATAGGTGGTACCTAGGCTATATCGGGTATAACTTTTTTATGGCGTGGGATATCATCATGACTTTTACCTCAAAATGTGTGCAAATGGACCCCCTACAGCTACCTAAAATGTCAAAATTATATTCCATGTGCTAAAAAAAAATTTTGCAGAAAAACGTGGTAGCCCGAGGGTTAAGCCAAAATTATGTCTGTCGACGTCAACGGCCTTGCTGCCGCAATGGGCCGTTAAACTCTCGATCCATCCATCCATCCACTCGCTCGCTTGGGAACAGCGAAGAAACATGGAAGAACAGCGGGTGAGAAATTAATTAAAAGCGAAACAAGGACTAAATAGGACACAAACTAAGAAAACAACAGGAAAGTAAGAAAATTTCAGAAGTACTCCAAAATCAAACAAAGGAAACAATAACAAATTTTATTGAAAAATAAAGGGAAATAATGATATTTTGCTGTTTTCAAAAATCGTCAAGACCGCCTTTCGAAAACCACCCACCGGGATCAGTTAATAAAATGTCTCAGACAAACAGGAAAGAAAATAACGAAAATAAAAAAATCAGCGTAAAATACTTCAGCGGCCAAAACAGCTTAAAGGTAACGTATGATTATATTACTAACAATCGATTACGGTCTTCCTCATTGTTTGTTGAACGGTGGTGTGGCCGATGTCAACTGCTCTGAAAACCAAATGTTATTGTTAAATATTTGAATCTACTACTTAAGCTAATTCACAACATCATCAAATTAGACGCAATCACAATGACTGGTTGTGACAGTCTCAAGCCTGGATTTTCCGAAGGAGGGTGACGCCAATTTTCGAATGATTATCTTCGTTATGACACAGCGTTGTTAAACAGTTACTAGCCAACGAATAGCTTGGAATCTGACACCTAGTAGCAATTGAACGAAAATGACAGGTATGTAGTGTCAGAGAGAAACGATTTAAAGGTGTCTAATTCAGGATAAAGAGGATGGCTGCGATTATCATCTCTCTTATGACACAGCGTCGTACAATAGTAACTCACCAATCAACCGACATTATGTAATGTAATGTAAATCCCCAAAATTTCTCAGTGCCTCGTCAGGGAGACCAGCCTAAACGCCGGCGCTATATCAAGTCAAGTGCTCAATAGCCAGGTTGTTTTGTCTGTTCCGGTGCCAGGTCAAAATCCGGGAGGTCAAACCGAGGAGACAACATGGTGCTACGGTGATAATCGGTGATGATGGTGGCGGAGGAATACAACCAGGATAGGATAGTTTGAAGAATTCGATTTTCAGTCGTGAGTGGAAAGCAGCGGAGGAGAGTGTAAGCGGAGGAGAGGTGAAATTAACAGGCGAAATAGGAGGATGAGCAAACTGGCGGAGGTCTTTTGGAATATTATTCCAAAGAGCTTGTACAGAATGGAATGAGAAGCGGTGGCAGAATTTCAGAGAAGAGGAGACTGTAGGCCGAGACAGAGAAAGATATGATGGTGGTTGGATGGTGAATGGCTGGAGAATGTAAGGATGTTGAGAGGTTTGAAGGGCTTTGTAGGCAGTAGCGTGATTAGGGTTGGTATCACCCAGTGCCGTAATTCGTGTTGTCACCCCATGGACCTCCTCCCTAGTCCCTTACCAGCTGACCATGCAGTATCCTTAATAATTTTTTACTAATGGGCTTACGAAAAATGTTTTTGCTGTTATATGTTATTGTTAATTTACAAATAATAAATTTCTGCTGAAACTCTGCACAACAATTTGTTAGACAGATTTTTTTGTCATTTTGGTGTCAGCCCCTGTGAAGGTGTCACCCGGTGCGGCCAGCACCCCTCCCCCCATCCCCTAGTGGCGACACTGGTTGTACGTAAGATATACAATTTTGTAATGGTTGCACTGAAAAACTTTTAGCCAATGAAGTGCTTTGAGAGCAGAAGTATGTGGTGGTGTTTGTGAGTTTTGGTGACTGCGCAGGCGAGAACGTTCTGGAATGTTTGAAGACGTTTTATTTTAAAAGAGTCGATGATACCCTTTCCTGTTGCTTAGAGTTAGGGTCAATATCAGCAGCCTGTGTTCCAAATACGCTGACGTTAAGTACTGGAGACACTAAGGCTAGCTAACAAACGGCGTCCAATTAGACACCTTCACAATACTTTTACCCTATGCTATAATAAAAATTATTGAGATTTTCGTTCAATCGACGGTCATCTTATTCTCTAGTTGCAGAACAGTATACGCACTCTATGTATTAATCAACATAATTTCGGTCGACATAAGCGGCATTTGTTGCCTTGAGATGTCGATAAACTTTGCATCTATCCATCTATATGTTCAAACTCCGCCACTATGCGTATTCTGGTAGTGCCAGTCCCAATCTTGGTAAAGAAGGAGTGCGACGTTAATGATCTTTGTCATCACACGGTGTCGTTAAACTGAAACTACTACTACTACTACTTTAAATATTCATTCAACTCCGCAACTGTACGTTCGTGCCTTAGTGCCAGGCAGTGCCAGACCCAAGTCTGGATGACGGTGAAGGGCGACGCTAGTGATCTTTGTTATTAAATATTCTCGTTCAACTGAAACTAATATTCAACACAATATTCAAGTCGTAACCCAATTTGACTGAGTGCAAATATAGCGTCGAAAGAACAATTTTTAAGGTGTCCAAGAAGACGTCACCTTTTAGAGGTCGGACAGAAGGACGGATAGATGGACGGACGGATAGAAAGATGAACAGAAGAACGAACACAGCATTTTCGATATCAGCTGATATGAAAGCCACACGGTCTCATAAAATATTTGAAATTACTACTGAAGCTATTTCACAAAAGCATCTAATTAAAGATGAGCGTAATTTTATTTCCATGGCCTTATATAGAAAAGCATATTAAATTCTAGTCCAATTAGTCTCTTGGGCCTTAGATGTCATTAAATATCGATACTGCTGCAACTGCTGCATTATTTTCACACAAGTAAATGCAATTCAGGTAAAACCTTATAGTTCAACTGGTAATTAAACACCTTTAACTGGTCTAACAAAAGTTATATAAATTGAATATGCGTTGAAAGTAACGATTGTGAACCTTGTACGTTTATCATAATGTTAATCTGAGCTGAGAATGACCAATGTAATAAATAATATTAAATTAGATCTACTTAAAAGTAACACTTTTAGCCGACGTATACTGAGACACCTTTAAATTGCTTTCATCTGCTCTTATATATTCCTCAAACAGCTTTCAGCAAGAAGTGTTTGGACAAGTGAAACTGTAATTCATGCTTCTATTGCGCCGGTGTCTAATGCAAAAGGCATCAACCGATAATACACCCATGCCGTAATCAGGTCAAACTCCAAGAGATGAGATGTGGAAAAGGCTCAATATGCCGTAGGAACCGTGAGAATTGTTCTAAATAATATCTGCCAATGACAACGGCCTTTGTTGTCATAAGATGTCGTTAAACTGTTGGAATTCACTTTAAATATTAGTTGAACAAATCGTCACTGCTGTTTATTTTAATAGCATAGCATAATATAAGTCATCATAGAAAACAAAACCTACTCAGTGAGTTGAAACCTCACTTCATGAAGCGCTTATCTTATTAAGGCAAAATTACAGTACCGTCGTTAAATAGTAACTTTCCACTCAACCGACATCATATAGTCCTAATGTAATGTAAATCTACGAAATTTCTCAGAGCCTCGTCAGGCAGACCAGCTCAATCGCCGGCGATATATCAAATCAAGTCCGCAATAGCCAGGCTGTTTTTTTTCTGTGCCGTTGCAAGGTCAGAATCCGAGGGGAGGTCAAAGTGAGGTGACATATGGTGCTACGGTGATAATCGGTGATGGTGGTGTGGTGGTACAGGAGTAGAATCAGGATAGGATAGGTTGAATAGTTCGATTTTCAGTCGTCAGTGGAAAGCAGCAGAGAAGAGATAAAATTAACAAGCGAGATTGGAGGATGAGCAAACTGGCGGAGATCTTTTGGAATATCACTCCAAAGAGCCTGTGTAGAATAGACTGAGAAGCGGTTGTAGAATTTCAGACAGGAGGAAACTGGAGCAGTGGCGTCAGCAGGGGGGGGGCGTGGGGAGTGCGGACCGCACCGGGTGACACCTTCAGAGGGGTGACACCAAAATGACAAAATGTCTATCTAACAAATTATTGTGCAGAGTTTCAGCAGAAATTTATTATTTTTAAATTAACAATAGCAGATGACAATAAAAACATTTTTCGTAAGTCCAGTAGTACAAAAAATTTACTAAGGATACTCTATGAGCTGGTAAGGGATAGGGAGGAGGTTCATGGAGTGACAAAATGACTTACCGCACTGGGTGACACCAACCTAGCAACGCCACTGAACTGGAGGCCGAGATAGAGAAAGATAAGATGATGAGCGAGTAGACTTTGGTGGTTGGATGGTGGATAGCTGGCGAATGTAAGAGGGTTGAAAGGTTTGAAGGGCGTTGTATACTTGTTTGTAAGAGATACAATTTTGTAACACTGAGGAACTTTTAGCAAATGAAGTGATTTGAGAGCAGAGGCATCATGTGGTGGTGTTCGTGAGTTTTGGTGACTGCTCGGGCGAGAATGTTCTGGAATGTTTGCAGGCGTTTAATTTGAAGAGAGTCGATATATTATTTCCCTGTGGCTTGTTGTTAGGGTCAATATCAGTAGTCTGGGCTGCAATGCGCAGACGTTAAGTTTTGGAGACACTTAAACTTGCTAACGAACGGCGTCACATTAGACACCCTCACAATACTTTCAATGTATGATTTAATTAACGCCATTTTCGTTTATTCGAAAGTTGTAAGTCTATTTCCGCTTACTGCAAGAACAGGGTATGGAGTGCTGTGTGTAGCTAAAATAATTTCTTTCAACGTCAAGGTCTCTTGTTGTCATAAGATGTTACACTATGAATTCATCCAATCCATTCGACTGTTGAAACGTGAAACGACTGTGATACATATGCTCATGTATACTTTGTTTTCCAACGAAATCAAATTTATATTTGAGGCCGAGGGTGTTAGATACCAGAACAGTTTCAAAGAGTTATTTGGTAAACTACGTATTTCATTTAACATGCATACTGTTTATGAAATTGGCTATATTATGCCAAACTAATTTCTGTCGACGTCAACGCCCATTTGTTGCCATTAGATGTCGTTAAACTCTGGATCTATATTCATCTATATATTCAAACTCCGCCACTATGCGTATTCTGGTAGTGCCAGTCCCAAGTCTGGATAAAGGTGTCGTTGAACAGAAAATTCTAATACTAGTCTATATGTTCATTCAACACTCCACTGCACGTTCGTAATTGTAATTGTAATCGAAAATTTATATAGCGCCGCTCAAAATCAGAGGCGCTCACGACCCGGGTAAGTGTCTTCGCTGACAAAGAGATATGTTTTAAGGCACTTACGGAACTTGACAGGAGAGAGAGAGAGAGGAGGGCAAGCCTAAAGCCCTGAATTAGGCTGTTCCAGCTGGAAGGGCCCCCAACCGCCAAAATTCGTGCCTTGGTGCCAGTCCGAAGCCTGGATGACGGAGGAGGGCGCGACGCTAGTGATCTTTGTTATCACACACAGACTGTCATTCAACTGAAACTACTACTCTATATATTCACCATGTCATAGGATTAGATTATGGATAAAAGTGATGGAGGGGATTCGATTGCACTTCTCACGACGCTGGCGCCATCTCGCGAGATAGTCGTAATTTACAAATCATCGATCTGTTAATATATTTGGTAAGTTTGCTTTTTAACTTGATCAATCCTCCAGTTCATCCTTAACCACCAACCATTCACCTACAGTATGTGCTTGACAGGGATTATATATACCTTCGGTTGGAACAATTTTTAAGGTGTGCAAGAAGAACTTAACCTAACAGGCGTGGATGTTATTGCGGTTACGTCCATTGGTTGTTATTTATTAAGATGTCGTTAACCCTTGGATTTATAGTTTATGGGTAAGGTTACGTCGACGTTAAAGACCCGGCAGCCGCACAACTCTTGAAACTTCTATTACGACTACATTCTTTGAGTTATAAATGGTTACATAAAAGGTCACTCGTGTATGGGCGACGTTAACTTGGATACCTTAGAAATCGTTTCAGCGACGCTATGTATTCGTGACCGTCGATTGATTTATTAATTTACCTCCTCAACGAAAGGATAATGTCCTATAAGCCGTCAGAATTTTTAAAATAATATCTGTCTACGTCGACACCTTTTGTTGCCAAAAGATGTCGTTAAACTCTGGATCCCCAGTAACTTAAATTATATTCTAACTATGCATTATGGATTGTGTGGGACAATAATGGTCTCCTCTCAACAGTTCTGAAAACCACAGGCAATGTTTTACACAATCTGCTACCGCCTAGATAACCCACTCCTTATTCTCTCTGAGCACGTTCTCACGACAGGGTCCTGAACCTTGTAGACAATAATATGAGTAAAAACACTTATAGGAAGAATGCTGTATTCGTGCTGGTTCTCTAATATGACTTGTTTATGCTTGTGCACCGGAGTGAGGCTCTTCACTCTTCAGCAACCGGTTTAGAAAAGAATGTACTTACTTACTTACTTACTTACTTACTTACTTACTTACTTATTTACTTGCTTACAAACCATTTTATTACAATATATGTATCATAGACAGTGTCAGGTGTAGTATTTGATGTCGTTAAACAACGAATATTAATGATATTGTACGGCTCTGTTTCGACACCTTTTAATTGTGTTTTTCAGAGGTTATAAGGTCTCGTTTTCATTGAAATTTTATGTATCACAATGCCATATCTGGAAGTAATCATTTATTAAGAGTAAGGCCGTTGTATTTAGCTCTGGAAACCGCAAGTTGTCGTTAAGTTTGAGCTAAAGGGATATGAAGCCGATGAATATAGGATCTTTTATCTAGACTATGTGTGTGCCTCACATCCGGGACCTTAGTAACACCGGCTAGTCAAACATGGGTCGGTGATAGCTAGCTTAACTAACTAAAAACACTTATCAATAGCTGCAGGATTTTGGCATCCTGTCTGTTACTTAGTTTCAGACTATTTATTTATTTAGACTGTCCGTAATTTACTTTAATCGCATAATTATGTCCTTATTAATAAATAAATCGCTAAAAGAATCTAGAGCGATTCCGAGAGTGTTTACTTCTGCTCTGAGCCAAGTCGCCTCTCTCCAAAAAGCCCGGATGTCACTTTTCTAAAAATAGATGGCCACAGACATCGCCTGCGATGAATCAGAAAAGACGAGCTCTGATTGGCTGACGCGTTGCCGCTTCATATCCCTTAGTAATCTTAATCCCAGGTTTGAGGACTTACAAAACCTAGCTAATACATGGCTATGTCAAATTAGACACCCTCACAAAAATTTAATCAGACGGTATAATAAGCCTCAGTTTCGTTTCATTAAACACCGCCACTGCTCGTACTCTAATCGTGCCGGTCCAAAGCCTGGATGAACAAGAAGGGCGACGCTGATGATCTTTGTTATCACAAAGTGTCGTTAAATTGAAACTACTATTCAGCGACATTAGATTTCCTGCATGTTGCCTGAAAGGTAATAATAATAATAATAATGATGATGGGAATTTGCATGACGATATAACACAGCCATGACGTCACAAGGTTGCTTGTGGGCGTCAGCCACAAGATGTCGTTAAACAAGCGGTTCATCAAATACAATACCCAATTTTCCACTGGGTTGATCTAGACGAAAACAATGTAATTAGGCCTCAATGCAGCCCTTACCTGGCGTAACCTTTGACCCAAACATATTTCATAATCATCGCCAACCGACGGAATATTTAATAATTAATCAGGGAATAATGATCGACATTCTCAGTCTTTTATCATCACTAATTGTCACCGAAACAAGACTAAATGCGAAGTTATTTTCCATAGTAGTTCTGTTGACATCATGTAGGTCCAGTTGCAAACGCTCACAGGCACACACACACACACACACACACACACACACACACACACACACACACACACACACACACACACACACACACACACACACACACACACACACACACACACACACACACACACACACACACACACACACACACACACACACACACACACACACACACACACACACACACACACACACACACACACACACACACACACACACACACACACACACACACACACACACACACACACACCAATACAAAAACCTATACAAACACACACACACAGACACACACACACACACACACACACACACCAATACAAAAACCTATACAAACACACACACACACACACACACACACAGACACAAACACATACACAAGCACACATAAACACAAAAACACACACACAATGGCATGCGGTTCTGTTGTCATCGATGGAATATAATATAATACTGGTTAGAGCCTTGAAAAGCGGAGAATACGGATTCGAGTCTTCTCCTCTGAGATGATAACTATGTTGGAACCTTGAACGAGTTCTTCACTCACAATTGCTCAGCGCCATCGATTGATGCTTCGTCAATGTACAGTAGCGCTAAATAAATGCGTAGTAGCAGTATTAGTATTAGTAGTAGTAATAGTAGTAATAGTAGTAGTAGTAGTAATAGTAGTAGTAGTAGTAGTAGTAGTAGTAGTAGTAGTAGTAGTAGTAGTAGTAGTAGTAGTAGTAGTAGTAGTAGTAGTAGTAGTAGTAGTAGTAGTAGTAGTAGTAGTAGTAGTAGTAGTAGTAGTAGTAGAAATAGTAGTAGTATTAGTAGTAGAAATGGTAGCAGTAGTTGTTGTTGTCGTAATAATACTAATACCAGAAATGCTTTCTTGCTTGTATTAAAGTAGTTTTCGACATTCTCTGAATATCATACATGTACATTGGGTTAAAAAAAATAAGATTAATTACAATAGTAGTAATTATAATCTATATATATAAAGAGAAGAATCTGTCTGTCACACCGACTTTGACCGGGATGCATTTCTACAGCTTTGGACCTTTTCACTCCAAACCTTCACTACTGTCTCGGGGTGGGCATTACACAACCAGTGTAAGGCTTCGCGTCCCCCGTTTTGACCGCTACCATGGTGTCCCGGCCCAAAACCTCCGAAACCCGGGCAACGCCGGGTAAACCAGCTAGTAATAATATAAACGTAAAAATGAAATAGTAATAGTATTCCGCAATCCATATCTCCATCCTTTCCTTTTCAAATTTAAAATAAGATTTGTGGTCTGACATGATTCGATATGATATGACACGATACGATACAATACAATATAATATAGTAATTACTATCCATGTTTAATAACTTCTATAGTGCCGATATCATAATATTAAGGCCTACATCAATACTCGCTGCAAACAAAACTGTTTTTTTTCTTCAAAAATTGCAAGCCGCTGAAGCAGCCAGGTTCAATAGGTCAGAAAAACAGAGGTCAAGCTACGTAGGGTTAGATTAACCTCTGACCTCTTCATCCCATTTTATTCCCTCTCCTCATCCATTACCACATTCTTTCCCCGTCTTTTTCAATCTTTTTCCATTCCCATTTGAGTCCATACCATGGTTCAACTAAATAAAGTCTGCCTCTAAAGCGACAGATTAAGCTGATACAGTGAAGGCTGATACATTTCTATGGGCGCTATATAAATCCTAGTAATTAATCTAACGGCGCCTGTCCAAGTTCTCTTCCAGAGCCAAGGCATCGAAGTCTAATGCAGTTCGACATTTATCTAGAGTCACTTTAGGAGAGATTCCACCATCAATTAATTAGCTTCAACTGATGCAGTCGTGACCGAACTCCACTCCCTCACTTCCTGCCTCCCTTCCGCTCTTCACTCCTTCTTCCAACTCTGTCCCTCCCTCTTTCTTTGCTTGTCTCTTCCTTCCTCCTTCTGCATCTTCCCACCTACCCACTCCCATCCGTCCTTCATTTCTATTACCGTCTTCATTCCCATCTCTCTTTTTCCATTCCCATTCCGTCTTGTCCATTCCCATTCCATCTTTTGCATGCCAATTCCATCTTTTCCATTCCCATTCCACACTTTCCATTCCTGTTCATTTTTTCCAATTTCCATAGCATATATATATATATATCTCATCTCCACCCCATCTTTTCCATTTTTATCAATAGTAGTAGCAGTAGTGGCAGTTGTGGTGGTGGTGGTGGTTGTGGTAGTTGTAATTTTTGTTGTGTAAGTATTAGTAGTAGTAGTAGTAATTGTTATTGTTTCATTATTGTTGACGATGATGATGTCGATGATGATGATGACGACGACATATCCGTTCCTTCCCATTCTCAATCCCTGATCCTCCCCATTCTATCCCCATTCTCCTTCCAACCCTTCGCTCCCACCCATTCCTTTCCCTTTCACTTCCCCAAATGATCCTTCTCTTCCTCGCTGCTTTCCCCCATCCAACCGGAAGTCGACGACCGAACGTTTCTTCGTTTCCGGTCATCCTCTCGACCACTAGATGGCGTCTGGCGAAATCGATACAGCGCCCGGAAAGGTGGCGCCCTCTTCGACCAACGGAAGCCGATCGCGTGACAACGGAAGTTAGCCAATCCAGTAACAAACGGATGAACGGATGAACGGAAGGACAGATGCTTGGACGGATGGATAGAGAGACGGACGGACAAATAGACAGCCAGACAGAGAGACAGACAGACAGACTGTAAGACGGACAAAAGGACAGATGGATGGACGGACGGATAGAAAGACAGACAGACAGACAGATAGTAAGACGGACAGAAGGACAGATAGACAGACAGACAGTAAGATGGACAAAAAGACAGACAGCATTTACAGCATTAGTCACTGGCGCCATTCGAGTTACTTCTGATTTAATAGTAACTCATTCGTACCATGTACGTTAGTATCCTGAGTTGGCAGACTTTGCAGCGGAATCTGTGTTTCATTCGTTCATTTATGCATTCATGCGTTCATGTATTCGTTCAATCAATCTTTCATTCGTTCATTTATATAGCACCTCTCCAGTTTTACTACTCAGAGGCTCTAGCGGCCTAACGCCGGCGGGAAACAACAGTTTAAAATTTAAAGCTAGCAAACGTTACTAACTCCATTGCATATACTTTGCCATGGCTAGTTCAAAAAAATTAGAGATTAGACGAGAATTACTGAAATATAGCGTCTGATAGAAACGAGTTAAAGGTGTCTAAATGCGTTCAACAGAAACTACATACACTGTCATACATGTCATGGTATGTCGCCGTCGTCGCTTTGCGGTGGTGTCTGCAGGAATGGAACAACATTGGCCAGCATTTTATATCTCGTAGTCACTACGACGTAGTGCGACCATTAGGTTAGTCCCTGATACAGGCTGATAGCCCAATCCATCCTATAATGTTGTCAATCCAGGATATTCGTGGTCTACCGCGGTGGCGAACCCCTTCTACTAGACCCGTTATCGATGTTGTCCTTCCTCTGCCTCATGATGTGTCCGAAGTAACGTAGGTTGTGGGTTCGGAAGCGGTTCAGCAGTTCACTTTTGGTCCTCGCCAGCGTGTATACTTCTTCAGAGGTCATCCTTTTTATGCAGGGAATTCTTAGTTAACGTTACTTAGAAACCTTTAAAACGTTTCTATAAGTTGCTATATAAGTAATAAGTTTAACTCAATTTCATTTATAAGTAAGAAACCAATTTATTATTATGCTGCATTCTGCCATCCAAACGGTGAGAACTGTTGAAACTAATTTGCAAACTCGTTTTCAAGTGGCTATAGAAACAGCCACCGACAAAATGATTGGGACGTAGATTGGATCTCGCTGTGTTCTCGGACCCTCTGCTGCCTCAGCAGAGGGTCCGAGAACATAGCGAGATCTCGTTTACACCGTTTGCATCCGGTATCGTATTTCCGCCGGAAGCGCGAATAAACGTAGACCGGAAACGAGTCGGCGCACGAGGGAGAGTTCTGACATTATCGCTCAGCCGAAAGAATTTACGTCGATGTTGACCCCCGAGCTATTTTCCGTCTCAGTTTAAACCGGTCTTCACATTAAACACACACACGCGCGCACACACACACACACACACACATACACACACACACACACACACACATACACACACACACACACACACACACACACATACACACACACACACACACACACACACACACCACAAACAAACACACACACACAAACACACACACATGCACATGCACAAACACACACACGAACACACACACACACACAAAAGCACGCACACACACAAAAGCAAGCACGCACGCACGCACACAAGCACACATAAACTGATACACAGCCATACGCATACCCACACGCGCGCACACCCATTTGCACACATATATATACACACGCACACATAGAAACTCATACATACATGCGAGCGCATACACACACTCAACTGACAAACGCAGCTGTCCATAGATGACCGAACGACTGCCCACAGTTGACCATCCGACGCTCTATTACTGACCAAATCGTGAAACTGAATACGAACAGCGTTCGAATACTTGACCACGGCTGACCATCATCGTGACCACTGGACACATCGTGACCACTGGACAGTCCACTGCTATAACTATCCGAAACCGTTCGACTGGTCAGTCTGCTGGACGCCGTTGACCAGCAGTGACCATTTGACTGACCGATCGCGGAATGGAGATGACCGATAGCGCACGTACGGAGGTTTCCACTGGAAAAGGCTTTCGCTTTGGGGACATTTCTGTTTTGGAATTAGGAGAGATGAAAGGGTATGACCTTTGAACTGCCTCCAGTTGACCTTTTGACCGAGGAAGAGATGGATACACTTCTGGCTTGGAGGAGGAATAAGGTTGGCTGTCGTTGATCCTCAATATTGTCATGAGTCTCCTCACGCGTGTTGGTTTCGTCATCCTCATCATCCGGTTTAATCTCTTTATCATCGTAATCTCTTTATCATCTTATTCTCTCTATCATCTTATTCTCTCTATCATCTTATTCTCTTTATCATACTTATCCTTTGCATCCTCCACTTCCTCTTTATCATTTTTATCCTTTTCCTCTTTGTGGTGTTCATTCTCATCATCCTCATTATCGTTATTTGTCATTGTATTAATTCTCTTTTTCTCTGCATCCTCTTAGTTAAGTTCACCATTCTCATCCTCTACTTCATCATCATCTCCTCATATTCTTATTTGTCATCTTCATTATATTCATCCATTTCATCCTCTCCATGTTCTTCATTTTATTCAACCTTACCACTGTTTTTTTTCATCGTAATCGCAATCATAATCGTTACGTTCATTTATTCCATTTTTGCTTCCTTCTGTCATTCTCAGCAGCCACATGTTCATCTTCAGCCCATCGTAAATAAATAAATAAATAAATAGTTAAGTTTCTTCTTCTTCTGTCTTTTGCTTCCAAGTTCAAAATCCTCATTCAATTCCTCCTCATAATTCTCATCTTTCTGCTTTTCTCCTTAGTCCTTGCAATTCCAAATAATATCCTTTTAATTTTCTCCTCGTCCTCATCCTTTTGCTCCTCTTTTCAAGTTCCAACTTCCTCATCCTAATGTTTTAGCTTGATCCTCCAAATTTATTATTATTCCTTCTCCTTGTCTTCTTCTCATTTTGCCTTTCCTTTCAGCTGTCGTAGTCGTTTATTTAATCGTCGTCGTCATCATCATCATCATCATCATCATCATCATCATCATCATCATCATCATCATCATCATCATCATCATCATCATCATCATCATCAACAACAACAACAACAACAAAAACAACAACAACAACAGCAACAGTAACAACGACAACATCAACAACAACAATAAAAAATTCACTCACTCACTCGCTCGCTCGCTCACTCAGTCACTCATACATTCGACTCAATGGATCATCGAGGCTCTAGTATCCGACGCTATTTGACATTAATTTGTTTTTCTAATCGGCCGGAAATTATTTGCATTATTTGCCGACGGCCTGGGAAAACAAATGCTCCTTTTCCCAGGTGAATTCTCAGCCGGAAAAATGGCCGTTGCGCGTCACAGCCCATCAGAGGACTATGACGAGAAAAAATCCCCTAAACCTTATTAGCTCGCGTGCAAAGATATCTACTTTTAATGCGGCTTATGTCGGGATTCATAAGCTCATATCTAATAGAGAAATCCTCAATAAGCCTTCTTTGTGTCAAATGATGAATCTAATATTTATACAGCGCTTCATTTTGGACGACAGTGTATCGGTCGAGTCAGTCTTTAGTCTGAGACTAAAATCAGACTAAAACCAGGCGCTACATGAATTGAATGGATGCCCGGCAGTCCAATAGGAAATTAAGAGTCTCACGTAGTGACTGACTCTTTGACTCAATAAATGATTTTGACTCAATAAGTGACCTAGACTCAATCAGGGACTTTGAGTCAATAAATGACTTTGAGTCAATAAGTGACTTTGAGTCAATAAGTGACTTTGACTCAATTAGTGACTTTGCTACTCATTGTTTCATTGACCCACTCTTGACTCTTTAACTGGCTCGGTGGCTAACTGCTTTCAACAGTCACAGACTCACTGACTCGTTTATTCAGTCAATGACTCACAGATAGACTCATTCCTTGATCCAGAAGCTCACTGACTCACTGACATTCGATCACTAACTCACTGACATTTATTGACTCGCTGATTGTTACTCACTGACACATTGATTGTTGCTCACTGACATTTGTCCACTGACTCATTGAGTGTAACTCACTGACTCGCTGCTTTTCGCTCACTGACTCACTGACTGTCGCTCACTTAGCCACCTACTCACAGACTTCCATCAGATAACCACAGCTGTTCCTCCTTCACCACATAAACTACGTCCCATGTCTATCCTATCCCACAAGCCCCTCTCCCGACAATCGATACTAAAAAGATTCCAGACCGCAGGCGAGGCGTTGGCGCTCTATAAAGACGCGAAATAGCAGAGCAGGGATCCAGCCGAGACAGACGGGGAACCAGTCTGATATAAATCACGTCCGATCGACCGCTCATCAGTATTCCAGTCGACGTGGTTCGGTTCGTAACTTCTCCCTCGATGTCCCGGTTTCGAAACCTTCACACCAATTACCCACCGCCATAACTCCTACTCGTAAGCCAACGAAAATTACCCCGCTAACCCTGTTCCTCATTCTATTTAACCCCTACACGCAGTCTCTATTACCCGAGACCTCGGTTAGGGATGACCTCATATCGGTAAATAACCGGGAGCCTCTACGCTGGTAATTTTACTCCGCGTCTGCCATTTTGTTTCGCCCTCTGATGCATTACCGTCGATTATCGCAAAGAGCATGCGCGAGCTCGTTTCCTGCTTTAGCGCCATAATAAAGATGGCGGATGAAGACGGTTTTACGTCACTGGGGCTGTTAGACGTTCGGGGTACGCGCCTATCTTACTTATTTGCTGGTCCAATGGATCGTAATGAAGAAAAGCCGACTGTGAGGATTGTTGTGGCGCTATATAATTTTGGTCATGCTCTGACTTGACTGAGACTTATGTTGTGAGATATTAATGGGTTGTGCTGTGAGATGTGCCTTTGCTTTTTGCCGTATTGACTTCGGTTAGAATCTCCCGATACGGTAAATCGTTTTTTTAACCAACTTATTTATTTAGATCTGTCCTCAAAACCTAGCTTTGTAAATTTTAAAAGGCATTTTAATTGTAATTAGTAACTTCTATTGCGCCGGTGTCTAACGCAAAAGGCAACAATCGATGGCGCACCAACACCAAGACGTACTCAGGTCAATACCCAGAAGATCAGTCTCTTAAGGCATAGAGTCAGACTGTGGTGGATGAGACATTTGAAAAAGTCTTACGTAGAGAACGAAATGACATAAGCGACTGAGCAGAACGGACAGATATAGGAGAGTAAGCAGAACGGACAGGTACAGAGAGACAGAGACAGACAAACAGACACACAGACAGATACAGACAGAGACAGAAACGGAGAGAATTCGCAGGACGTACAGAAACAGGGAGAGAGTTATAACAGAACGGACAGATATTATTATAGGAATAGAGTTTTAGCACTGCGAACAGTACAGCAGGGCATTTTTTAACATGTTTACTGGTGGGGAAATTCCCCACCAGCCCTCTCGAATTCCCCACCAGTCCTTGCCCTTTTCCCCACCAGTGAATTTTGCCCTTTTTAGTCCCAAATAATTATTTTTTGTCATTTCTGTGACCTTATGCATGTGATATAGGCTACTGTACATGCAAACCACAGCAGACGTGAAATATCTTTATAATTTAAATTTTTTTTGGTCACCAATAGTCTGCCACAGTAGACGTGAAATCTTTGAAACTAATATTTTTTTGGTCACCAGTAGTCTGCTCTTTGCTGTTATTTACGTCTTCGGTGTGTTGATATTTCTAATTTTATCATTTAAAAGCGAAAACTAAACATAAAGTTAAACCGTAAAGCTGATTTTGGTTAGTGGTTACGATAAAGCTAATCTCTAGGGATTGGGATTTATCCAATTTACGCAAGAATAATAATGGTTAAATTACAAGCATGCCGAGTACAGAAAGAACTAAGAAACGCGAAGCAGATTTGCTTTTGGATAGCGCTAAGAAATGTCAAAAGTGTTCATATTTTTTTGGCCAAACTCAACAGCAAACAAATACAACCAGTCTGCCAACAACCAATCAGGCAACAACAGTTAGGCCTACTCACTTTTAACCTGTGCGAGTAAAGAACCAAGTCAATCGTTAACTGTTGCGAGTCAGGCAGCAAGCGAATGCGAATCGTCAATTGTAGCAAATGATGTAGCAAATGCAGCAAGTCAATCGTCAATGATTTGTGTGAGTCTGGATGCTACTCCATCGTCAAGTAGGCCTAAGTCTTCAACACGTGTCAACGAACTTATTCAACTTACCGAAGCAGGTTTGTCAACTAGGCCTAGTCATCTGACGTTTGACATCAGTTAAGCGATGTAAAGTTCAGAACAAAAGAAACAGTGTTTCTTTTTACAAAGGAATAAAACTAGACTTGAATAGTTTATTACAGAACAACAACGAACTAGAGATATTTGACGCAACTAAAGATTCAAAGAAGCGTGTGCATGTGTCTTGTAAATTGTGTCTTCAGTACACAGATGAGGCCAAAAAGTATATGAGAAACGGCACTGTGCCCATCGCAATAGGTGTCCGAACTAATGGTGAAGATCGTTTAAAGTTGATAGTAGATCATTTGTAATCTGAAGCACACAATGCCGTTAAAGATCGAGATAAACTGCATAAGGAATGGGAGAAGGGAAGCGATAAGCATCCTTGGCTTAAAATCTTGAAAACTCATAAAGCCACATATTTTCGTACATCGAAGAATAAGACGAAGTTGCTGCACTCTGAGCTCAACGATGCCAAACAGTTTCCTCAACATCATGAAGTACGTTTAGCTCAGCATCAGGTACAATTGATGCGAGTGCCTATTGAGTAACATTCATGGCTGCAAGACTGTGTGGAACAAACTAGAGCAAAATGGGGACCGTAAAGAGAAGGCTGAAGCTCGAGGTTTCACAAAGACTTGGAGTGACAGACAAATGTGGATATCTGCATTAAAGGGCGATATCTTGGATGTATACCAAACTTTACAGAAACAATTTCAGCGAGATGATCTTGTCCTTTGTGACATACTGACATGCAGAGATGGCGCTCTTCGGAAGCTTCAACTGATGAAGAATGGACCGTATCCAGGTAAAGGTACTTGTTAAAACAGAAAATGGCTGTACTAAATGCTTTTTGTTTATTAGACAATTATATAATAATAATAAGTATTAAATTAAATTATGACTTTAAATAATAAATTAAATAATATAAAATATTATAATAAATAAATTATTAGTAATTATTCCTGTGGTCCACAGCTCAGAAAGGTTTCTCTGATTCAGTACTTGTTGACTTAAAATTACGCGCGAAAAATGCCCTTTTTGAAAATTCCCCACCAGTGAAAATTTCTTAAAAATCCCCTGCAGTACAGGCAGAGAATTGCGGAATCTATGTTCAGCAGACAATTTAAAACTTGTTAAGAGATTCGTATTAATTGGATTTCGTGTCCTGGGATTGTATAGCTTCGGTAGGCAATGTTTAAAAGGTGTCTAAAAGAGAGCGCCCTAACCAATCGCGAGTGCGTCCGGGATGAGTTCAGAGTTTAACGACATCTTATGGAAACAACGGCGGTCGAAATATTTTCTTTCAAAATCAACGGTCTTTGTAACCACAAGATGTCGTTAAACACTGTATCCATTGTTAATTGGGGGGGGGGCCCGATAGCGCATTGGATAACATCTGGCGTAGAGTGCGAGAGGTACAGAGATCGAGTCCCATAGGCGGACATGCTTTGTGGGCTGCAAATTGCGCCGTGTATTGCAGGCTGTCTGTTCTGTTAGTAGTTAAGGTTTATCGCATAACATGTACATGTACAGCGCAGTGCGTTAGCAGGCGCTTAATTAAAGAATAATAATTATTATTATTATTTTTTTTTTGCCCCGAGGTATACAGGATCCCTCAGGGACTTCAACATTATTTACAGAGTAGATTTGTCCGGAATGGGCCCTATTCGTCCAGGTTTAAGTTGTTAAAGGTACCCATAACTTGTTAAGTTAACTTGTTAACTTGTTATTATTATTATTATTATTATTATTATTATTATTATTATTATTATTATTATTATTATTATTATTATTATTATTATTATTATTATTATAATGAAATAAAGCAACTCATATAATATCGAAATATGGTTGGTTCGTCAGTTGCTGTTTAACAACGTTGTGTCATAACAAAAGAAGATTACCATCGCCCTCCTCCTTTCTCCAGGCATGGGACTAGCACTACCACAGGCAGGGTAGTGAAGGAGTTTCAAAAAACCTAATATATTCCACGTCCAAGGCCCTGGTAGCCACAAAATGATGTCAATATATTCGATAATGTAACACACTTGTGAGACACCTTTATACCGTAGTATTCAGCATTATATAGTCATCCGCTACGCCAGGAATTTTGACTTACATGATGCGGCTGAACATTATATTTATATACTAGAGTATATTGCCCGTCATACATGACAGGTTGATAAAGAAAATGAATGGACTGATAGGAAGAGAAAAGAATTTGTTTATTGGAATGCTTGGTTATAAGTCACTTTGATAGTGAAATTCGAGCATCATTTAGCAAATGACCTTGACTGTCGGTTTTCTTTGATGTTATCTATGTTTCGTGAACGCGACAATGCAACATAACGGTCACTCACTCCCTCTCTCCCTCCCTGCACCAGTCCGTTTCCCAAGGTTTAACCTGGCTTTATATAGACCCGCCTTCACTCAGCAGTTGTATAATTTTCTAAACTTAGGAACTCACTGCCCATAAAATTCAAGTCTATTGACTTTTGGTCAGATTAAGGACGAGCTACAAATTGTTTATTACTAAACCGGATTGGTGTCGTTTTCTTGTGACGCATTCGATTTGCTCAGCGTAGTCAGAAACTGTCTCAGAAACTATTCGATATACATCAAGATTACTTGATCGGCTTAGTGATTGGTTGAAACCGAGCTAAATTTTATATAATGCGCTTGTAAAACCTTCTTAAAGGTGTGTAACGAATTCGCTACATTATCCGATATTTTAAAGACGTCTTGTTGACACCAAGATCGTTGACGTCCACTTTTATGCTTGCATTTTGATCATAGGATTCCAGTACTTTTACGACGTCTTTTGACAACGTTGAAGTCGGTATGCAAAAATGTTTGTGCACTTTTAAACTTGGCATGGATGGTCTAGGGCAGCAATAGTAGCCGGAGATTTATCCCGTTGGTGGGGTCAGGTTCCAGACTCCTTCGTTCTCAGGGCCTCCACCAACCGCCCATTTTTATGTAGGCAAGGCAACCACCAAAGCACATCTAATGTATGTCTCCCAGCCTGGTGGGGTTATGCCAATTCTGATGATAGGGACAGGATCGAGAGCAGATTCCTCACATCCTGCGCTCCCAATGCACACCAGCTCGCAGATACTAAGTAGCCAACGACCGACTGATGGCCGCCATCTGCTCAGACAAAAACCATGTTTTACATAAACTGTTTCCCCCTTTTCGGAATTGCAGTTACACCCTGCGCTCCAGGACACATAATTAATTTTACACTCCCTCTCAAAGATGACCGTATATTGATCTTGCTTAATTCTTCTCATGTAAGAAGTTGAGACTGTGACAGCTTGCACCAATGAATAAACGAATATTGAATCGAACTGAAATGACCCTAGTATGTAATGTCTGGAAACACCAGATACTGTCTGCGACATCAAGTATCTAGTAACGAAGTACAAATGACTGTGGCCTTTGATTTTGACGCAACAAGAACACGAATTTCTTCAGTAGTGTATGTTTAAGAAGGTGTCGTTGACAAACAATGTCTTTTAATGCAGCACAGTAACTGTGGCTTAGACCTAACACTCTGACAATAATGTGGGCATTAACAGTAAGTAAGTAAGCAAAGTAAAGAGAGTCAGTAAGTAATTATATAGCGCCACTATAGGACAGACTCATCAGACGCACTCTCGATCTAACTGAATAAATGAAGAGAATGGACTTCAATCGCTCGTGGAAAAGGTACAAAGAGAGGCTGAGGACTTCATGTCGCAGGTTGTTATTCAAATTATATGAGGAGGATAGGTCAACCAGGCAAGATTTCATGGTGGACCGTGGAAGTCTGGTTGAAACAATCAAACTTGGATCACAATTAGGTAATTCCTGTATACATGAGAGATGTCAAGCGTCGAAGCAAGCAGAAATTTATTTGGTCTTTTGACAAAGTTTTAAAGGTGTTTAATGAAATTATTATTATTATTATTATTATTATTATTATTATTATTATTATTATTATTATTATTATTATTATTATTATTATTATTATTATTATTATTTTTTTTTTTTTTTTTATTGCCCGAGGTATTTAAGATCCCTCAGGCCCTAAGAGACTGTCTACTAATAGACTAGTTAAGCTTGGAGCTCATGGTCGTCATCCCCGGTGTGTGGTGTGAGAGTGCCTCTGAATAATACTAATTATTATTATTATTATTATTATTATTATTTTATTATTATGCTGGCTTAGGCAACAGTTAATATACGATTGTGAACGATAATGACGTGAGCTCGAGCAAATATTACCATACAGAACATTGGAGACGGATGTTTTGGAGAAGTGACGTCATTACTGCCGATGTTGGGGTGTCTGTCGGTGCAATAAATCGGTGTCAGATGATGACAGGTTGTCAGTGAGCCATCTTTATGGATTAGTGTCGGATTTAAGCCATCTTATAAATGACGCCGTCAGACCAATGTGTTACACTCGATGGCGTAAGGAGGCAACAAATAAATCACACCCGATAGAGTAAGAATATATGTGACGTACAGAAATTCAACTAAAATCAAGTCTAATCCAGTCACGAAATGCAATTAGAAATGTATATATCGCCGCATCATATAAGCCAATCAGATGTGGTCTCCACGCGAGTGCAAAACTATGCTTAATGTCACGTACGCTTTAACGACAAGCGTGTACTAATGCGACTGGGAAACCAATCCAGCTCGTCTTTAAGGTGTTAAGAATAGAAAGGTCAGAGGTGATCCCAATATTTTATTGTATTGTATTGTATTGTATTGTATTGTATTTGGGCCTCTTCTTTTAGTCTACTTTATCCCTCCTTCATCATCCAGTCCAGCATCATCTGTCTTGTTCTTCCTATTGTCCTCCTCCCTTCCAATCTTTCCTCGGTGCCATTTCTTAAGAGGGAGCCTCCTCTCAGCGTGTGACTCACACATTTCCTTTATTGTCTCTCTCGTATTGTGTGTATGAAAGATCTTTCTTTTCCAATCCTTCCCATCACTTCTTATTTGTTGTTATGTTTAGTCCAGCTGATCTACTGATTGATATAGAGTAACTTATGCGGTTTGCGCTGTTAATAAATATATAAATTTGAATGATATATCTTTTAAAAGGTGTCCAAATAAATCCTAAAACACATTTCCTATCTACAGCTTTTTGCTCAAATTTTAAGTCCGACGGCACTTAAGGGAACAGGAATTAAACAGTTTAACGATGCCCTGTGTCTTCAGTGTATCCTATTTCGTCGATAGGTGAAAACAATTCTGTACAGTTCTGAGTGTTGAGTGATCCAAACCGTTAGTTATTATACAATTGGATTCAAGAGCTTAACGACATCTTGTGGCATCGCTGGCCGTTAGCAATACATTTTCGCACAGTTTTCACGGTAACATAATGATATAAGATCATAATAATCAACAGATTCGACAATTAAATTGCATCCAACAGTTTAAAGATTTGAAATATTGTCGTATAATACTTCCCCTCACGAAATTATACAAAGTAATGAAAGCGAGAAACTTATGTCCTCAGAAATGAGCCATTAAAAGGTGTCAAAGCAGCAATTAGCAATGTCACTAGAATTCATTGTTAAACGACATCAAGCAATATAGCTGTCATTGTCTATGACACACATATTGTGATCAAAATGGCATTTGAAACAAATTACATAATATTTTGCAACAATTGTCACAATCAAGAAATTTGAAAGTAAAACCATTTTGTAATAAATTTTCTTAATGTACAAGAGATTTTTCATCTTGTGATTTAATTTTAAAACAGCTTTGATTACAAATTTATTTAGTATCGATATTCAATATATTTTGTATAGTTATTTAATTTTAAAAACATATGGCAAATCTGCCATTAAGATAAAAATTAAGAATTTATAAAGATTTCGCAAACACCGTGCACGTTATATAAAACGGGTAGTTAACATATAGTTGCTTCTTTAAACTGTTATTTCATAATGCATGAACTCTGCTGTTTTTATTATACCTGTAGGGCTAATATTACATTTTGTGTGTAGTTATTTTGAACAGTTCCCACGGATCCCATAATATCAAACTGACTTCACTAAGTAATCCATACGGTCTCGTTTTATATATAAGGTAGTTGAATCGATGTCAAAGGTGTCCAAGTAACCTTTTATGCAACCATTTATAACACAAAGAACGTTGTAGTAGCAGAAGTTTCAATAGCCATGCGACTGTGGGTACTTATCGTCGACCTAACCTAATCCCCTCAACTACCAATTCAAGGGTTATCGACATCTTATGCTAAATAACAATTACAAAAGACGTAACCGCAATATAACCACGCCTGTAAGGTAACGTCTGCTTGGACACCTTAAAAATTGTTTAAATTGTCGCTATATATTCACTCTGTAAAATGCATAGCTGGGTGTTAGCGGATCCTCGTATCTCAACTTTATGATTAATCAAGTTAAATAGCAAATCACCAACTATATAACCGCAATAACATCCGTGCTGTTAGGATGACGTCTTCTTGGACACCTTAAACATTGTTTCAACCGATGCTATATATTCACCCTGTCAATTGCCTTGCTGAATGATCCTCTATTTCAGCTCCAGGATTAATCAAACAGCACCTAACCAAATTTAACTTGAAAATTAGTAAATTGCGATTATCTCACGAGACGGCGTCAACGTCGTGAGAAACTCATGACTTCTATAGCGCCGTTATAATAATCTGTAATACATCAGATTCAGTCATTTCCATCTGCACCCAGTAACGTTTCCAAGCTGTGTCAGACTTTTCCCTAACGATCTTATCTGCGAGCGGCTGGGATGAGACGGCTGTCAGCGGAGAGTTGAGATAATAGATCAAAAACAGACAATATTCTTCCGTTCACTGAACTGGAGATGGAACTCTTCCGGAAGATCTTTGTGGAAAGATAAGGATTTGTAATTCCGGCGTTGACGTCATGTTTTGCTATTTCCTGTCATGCGCAGAAAAGCGGAGAGAAATTGTTGTGGAGTAACAACGACGACGATTGGGTTAGAGATTGAAGCGCCATCGACGACAGAAGAAAATCGAACATTTTAGCTCGTGAAATTGCGTTTGAGATTATTTCCCATCTCCGCTGATAAACAAACAAATAAATAAATATATAAATAAAATAAATAACGACATAAATAAATAAATGAATAATAAAAAAATAGATAAATTACCAAATGACTAAAAATAAGCAAATATCGAAAATCCAACGCTATGAACTCTGTATATGTATCCCCAGTCAAAGTTATTATTTTCCGTCGATTAGGAAGAATGCCCCAATCTGATCCCATAAAATTTCCAACCCATAACTTTGAAACCCTCGTTCAAACGCTGCTCAGTTAAAGCCCATATATATATATATATATATATATATATATATATATATATATATATATATATATATATATATATATATATATATATATATATATATATATATATATATATATATATATATATATATATATATATATATATATATATATATATATATATATGCAAATAACGACATAAATAAATAAATGAATAATCAAACAGCAAATAAAAAATAGATAAATTACCAAATGACAAAAAGAAGCAAATATCGAAAATCCAACGCTATGAACTCTGTATATGTATCCCCAGTCAAAGATATTATTTTCCGTCGATTAGGAAAGAATGCCGCAATCTGATCCCATAAAATTTCCAACCCATAACTTTGAAACCCTCGATTAAACACTGTTCAGTAAAAGCCCTTATGATATTTAGGTATGTGTGTATATATATATATATATATATATATATATATGTATATATATATATATATATATAACGAAATATTGTTATTATTACTATGATTGTTGCTGTTGTAGTTGCTGTTATTATTGCACTTGGTGTGTTATTTGTTTTCATTGCTTTTGTCGTTGTTTTGGCTGTGTTTACCTGTCGTCATTATTAATATTACTATGATTATTATTATTTTATGATCATCATCGTCACCATCAACATCAATCTCATCATCATCGTCATCATCGTCATCGTCGTCGTCGTCTTCATCATCATCATCATCATCGCTATCATCTTGCATCATTATAATCATCATCATTATCACCGTCATCGTCATCATCATCATCATTATCATAAACATCAACAACAACAACAACATTATTATTGTTATTATTTTAACAAATTGTTGCTTTATAAAGCCAACACACTCATAAAGAGAGTTAATTAATTTAGCTTTTTTTTATTTTTATCCCATCATCACCATCATTTTTATTATTATTATGCATGATACATTACTCTCCAGGTTTTGAATGGCGCTAGATAAATGTCCGGGTACGCATTTAGAGTTCACTTCCGCAGACGGCGGCCATCTTGAAAATGATTATCGATTTGACACTTTGTTTTCGTCTCATGTTCCTTACTTTCCGACGCACGGTGTATGTTCGCGAGCATGTCTCGTGTAAGGCGAGACCGGCGTAAAATGGCCGACAACACTGACAGGTATTTGGAGATGATGATGGATATGGGTTGGTCGTGTTTTTTTGTGAAATTAGAAGTCCTTGGCGAGAGTCAATGTTGACAGGAGCTGGATAAATTTCTTTTTTACATTGAAGCTTTTTGTCGCACCAAGGTCTGTGGTTAAAAGCGATCAATCAATTTCTATCAAACGCAGACACTTGAGTACAGGATTACGTCATTGTCTTGACAATGAGCGCTATCTCGTCCCTCCAATCGCAGTAGCAACTATCCATTGTGTTGACGATGAGAGCTCTCTAACAACTCGCAGTATCAGTTTCCAGAATTTAACGTTAGCTTTTGACTCCCAGAGCCGTTGACGTCCACCTTATTATTATACACAATAAATTGTCGACCATTACACTCGTACCGAGTCCCATGCATATATAGCATTAGATGATAACACTTTGGAGGTGTCTTAGAAGCACACTCTAACCAATTTGTTACTCCGGCCCAAACCTGTATATATCATCGATTGAAACCAATTAAATGAGTCTAACAAGAGCCTTTACAATCTCTCACAATGTCCCTTGTTAACATTTTCGATTGCTACACTGACCCTGCAGCGGATTACGTAGTCAATATCTTGGATAAAACTAAAAAATGTGCATTAAATAGGATATTATTGGAATGGATTAGATGAAGTTAAGTAGGATTAGGATGTTTTGGATTAGATTCGATTATGTAGGATTGGATTGGATTAAATAGGATTACATTTAATTAAACGTGATTGAATAACATTAAATTGGATTAAATCGGTATAATTTGGATTAGATTGAATCAGGTAGGATTAGAGTGTCCAGTCATTTGTTAAGGGAAAGCTATGAGAGTGAAAGACAGATTAACGTCTAGCGTCGTTCTGAGGTTTAAGATTCATCGGCTGAGGCACAGCACGAGCAGACCAATCAAACGGCAGTGCTAACTAATTCTTAAATCCTCAAACTTACCTTGATATCACCTAATTGCCAGTTCAAAGCGTCGTTTATTAGCAACTAGCCTAACCTGTAGGCTTTCGAACAGTTAAGAAAATGTGTTCACTATGGAATCTATTTTGGACACCTTTGAAACGCTTGCACCCGATGCTATTAAGTGAACGAATACGACCTATGCCTTAATAACTTTGTTGCTTTGTATCTGCTCTAAGGTTAAGTTACTCCGCTACTGGTCGTACTCTGGCAGTGTCATTCCCAGATAAAGGAGGAGGGCAAGGCTAACGACATTTGTTATCACATAGTGTCGTTAAACTGAAACTACTATTTCTAATGTTATTAAGCTTTTTCAGGCTACTCAATTTTCAGCAAACTTTTTTAATCACAATTTGTATATGTATGTGAAGGGGAATAGAGTAGTGGTAACACTCATGGCCAGGAGAGCAGAAGGTAAGCAGGTCGACTCCCGTAATCTCCCTCTAGGGCGGCGCCTTGCATGGCTGCCAAACCGTGTGTTTAATTAAGATATTAATTGGACTTTCATGTTTCAATGTAATCTTACTGCGCCTGTCGGTTTGAAATAATAAAGAATATAATTATTATTATATTATATTTATATACACAAAAGTCTGTATAAAGCCAAAAACTATTTCTGTCCACGTCATCGTCTATAAGATGTCATTAAACTATGGATCCCAGCCATAGTCAACAACCACTACAACCACCATCACCACCACCACCAACATAAACATCACAACCACCACCACCACCGCCATTACCGAAGTCGAAAGCATGTCTTCAGACGCAGATTTCATGTACATGTAGAACAGAGACAGTGATCCTGTAGACGGGTTTAATGAGTGTGTGCTGACGATCTCCAGCTGCACTTGACATTGTCCTCTGTCTGAAGCACCGTCTCGTGTGTGTTCCACGTGTAAACAATCGTCTTTCTAAATCTACTGACTCCAGGGAACATATGGATGGACTCTGGAGAGGCACTTGACAGGATGATCAAGGACACGTTGAGAACTGTGGAGATCTGAGGATCCCGCGCGCTGAATTGAGACTTTGCAACCAAATTATATCTTTTTCGCGCATTAAACTGTCTTTCTAGAATATTACCTTCTGAATTACATGTATGTACTGCTCCGTCAGTTACAGCTCCAGAATATAATATTCTATGGACCTACTACTACTACTACTACTACTACTACTACTACTACTACTACTACTACTACTACTACTACTACTACTACTACTACTACTACTACTACTACTACTACTACTACTACTACTACTACTACTACTACTACTACTACTACTACTACTACTACTACTACTACTACTACTACTACTACTACTACTACTACTACTACTACTACTACTACTACTACTACCACTACTTCTACTGCTACTACTACTGCTACTACCACTACTTCTAGTACTGCTACTACTAGTACTACTGCTGCTCCTGCTGCTACTACTACTATTAAAATATCTATATCATATTTACGTGCAATGTTCATAATGCATACTAATTATAAGTGTACAGGCAGGTTTAAGATGATTCATTTTTAATATTAATATACTTTTAATGATCGCCAGGTGGATCCAGAGTTAACGTCGACATAAATTATGTTGCCTTAGTATGCGTCAGAATAGCAGACCAAACGTCTTTCGTGTCCCGTTCTTATATACCATCATTTGACAACGTTATAAAGGTGTCGTTAGAGAGCGCACTTCTTCGGGTTCTTTGCCTTCGGGCAGGTTAAAACGTCCGTCGCCGCCACTCCTCTTGATTTTAAGTCTTCTGTATCCCCCTTTCATCATCTAGTCCAGCATCATCTGTCTTGGTCTTCCCCTTGCCCTCCTCCCCTCCATTCTTCCCTCGATGACATTTCTTAGGAGAGAGTCCCCTCTCAGCGTGTGCCCGATCCATTTCCCCTGCCTCTTTCTTAATGTGTGTATCAAGGATCTTTCTTCTCCAATCCTTTCCAACACTTCTTCATTTGTTTCATATTCTGTCCAGCTGATCTTCTCTATTCTTCTCCAAATCCACATCTCGCAAGCCTCCAGTTTTCTTGATGTCCTCTTTCCTTATGGTCCAAGTCTCTGATCCATACAACACCACACTCCACACCAGTATTTTTACCAATCTTTTCTTCATAGTCCTGTTCATTTTTCCTCTCAGTAGCTCTTTTCAACTTTGCTATTTGCGAATACATCTTCACCCAGTGCTATTCTTGTTTTAATTTCCTTATGGCATCTGGCATCTGTCGTGATCATGCTGCCTAGGTAGCAGAATTCGCTTACTTCCGCTATTTCCTATCACCAATTTCTATTACAATTTCTTTTCCTTTATTTATTCTCATTACCTTCGTCTTTTTGATGTTGATTTTCATACCATATTGGCATATTCAATTGATATTGTGTTCAGTCGGTCGATCATTATCTGTAGGCCTGTCTGACTTCCGCCATCATCGCCTGGTCATCTGCGAACCTGAGGGCCCTTATCAGTCTGCCACTAACCTTGTTCCCCTCCTCTGTGTACTACAATGCTTCTCTAATAAGCTCTTCTATATAAATATTGCAGAGTAACGGTCATAACGGGCATCCTTGCCTCACTCCTCTGCCCAGTTTCCCTGGTTCCGAATACTCTCCATATATTCTTATTTGCACTGTTTGCACCATATACAACCGTCTATCTCTCCAATCTACTCCCATCCTTCTCAGATCCTGCGTTAGCCTTTTCTAGTCGACTCTGTCGAATGCTTTGTCATGGTCCACAAATCATATATAAACATCTTGTCGCCCTCACTCTGCTGCTTCTCTTCGTCCTCTTCGTTCATCTGACCGTTTGTACCTCCTCGTTCCCCGTGTCAGGACTTCTCTGGCTCAATCTAGGTCTTTTGCCTCCATTGGCCCTGCTCTTTGGAATGAGCCTCCTCCGTTCGTTCGTTTTTCTATTCTCTCAGGTAACGTCTCTTCCTCTTTTACCTTTCTTAAAACTTGCTTTTTCTCTCGGGGTCTCTCGCACTGGGAGCACTTCTGAATGGCCCTCCCGCTGGAAGCGCTTTATAAATATCCGAATACAATGCAATACTACTTTTCGACTAACCAATTTTTGAATTCCGAGCTTCTATAACAGCAATTGACAACGTAATAAAGGTGTCATAAGAGAGCCCTCTAGCCACCATGTAAGTCCCTAATTGCTTATATACCATCTTGTAGCAACATTATAAAGGTGTCTCATGAAGCATTTTAACCAACTGGCTGGATGGATGGATGCAGTTTAACGACATCGTATGACAACAAAGGCCTTTAACGAGCAATAAATTATTTTTGGCTTAATAAAGCTGCTGTAGGCCTACTATGCTCTGCTATAATATGCTGTGTTATCATAAACTATACCATACCTTAGTAGAATATTTAAATATTTAGCGTGGTTGTGTCTATCACTGGGCGGCACTTAGTTTCATTGCATAATTCTTTCGCTGATTGTCTAAGCTGCAGTGGCACTTATTGAACTCGACTGACCCATTTCTATTATCTGTGTCGAGCCACATTCGTGGGGTGATGCCTCGAGTCCGTGACAGATGTTCACAATTCGTGTAGCGCATTTATTTGATGAGAAAATAGATTCCTTGAAGAGCAAGAAGAGATTGAAAGAGATTGTCACTAACAGAACTATTCTGAATTGAATCGGTGATTAGATGGAAGAGAGAATTACCATCGCGTGAGGAAGAAGGCGCTTGTGCTTTCGTTCATTCATTCGTTCAATCATTCGATCATTCTTTCGTTCGTTCATTCATTCACTGATTCATTCACTGATTCATTCATTCCTTCATTCATTTATAGCATTTATATAGCACCTCTCTTACGTAAGTTATAACATTGTCTCAGCGCGAAACTCAATTATTCCAAACTGCAATCCTCTAATTGAACTCCGTCTGTTTGTCTTGCTCCATCTGTCTGCCTGTATGTCTGTCTATCTGTCTGTCTGGTTGTCTGTCTGTCCCACTGTCTATTCGTTTGCTTGTCTGCCCAGTTGTATCTGTGCCAATGTCTGCAGATGGTGAGACTGATAAATGGTCCGTCTGCCTGTCCTTGCATCCTTGTTTGTGCGTCTCTCTCCGTTTGCATGTGTCTGTATGCCTCTACGTGTCTCAATCAAACAATCAAAACATTCAACCGAAAACAATCAACCAATTGAAAGTCTTGAAATCAATCTCTTTCAGAAGAGTAAGTAAGCAAGTCTCTACTGACAATAAAGAACACAATAAGCACGATACAATAACAGCATTGATGAACTACAATGCAGTTGACCAACACCAGTTTTAGGTTAAGGGAACACAAAATATATAGGCACATAATACACAAACATACATGTACATATAAATAGAAACACAATGCTAACAGCTACATATTCATGAATAAATATATATGTTTATATATATATATATATATATATATATTTATTTATCCCTGTAAGTTTATAAATGTGGGACTGTGTAGAGTGATGGATTGAAGAGGGGAGTAATTGACATCCAGTCCTTTTGTTTCATCCTAGACAGGAGGGAAGGACATTCGATTTGGCACCGCCAGTCGGTTTCCATGGAAACAGGACGACGATGATGATTAAGGCGACCGAGGCGGTTCTAATTAATTAGGCGGTAATTAGTTTATTACTTTTGGCGTCAGTTCCAACATATTTACCTGATGGGAAAGGAAACAATTTACGACTGAATCATTCAGTAAACTGGAGGAATTGGCCACCACGGATGGTTGGATGGATGAATCGATGGGTGGATGGGTGGGTGGATTGAGAGATAGATGGATGGATGGAGCGAGGGAGGGATGGATGGGTGAATGGAGGGATGTATGGATGGCTGGCTGAGATGAAAGAATGGTTGATTGGGTGGGTGTGGCTTAGGTAGATTTATGGATAGAAGGATGTAGAGTTTGGTAGATGGATGAGTGGATGGATGGGTAGATGGATGAGTGTGTGAATTAATGGATGGATAGATGAATGGAGGCATGGTGGGTGGATGGATCGGAGGATATATGTATAACTAACATTAATAGATAGATTGATAGACAGACAATATAATATTTTGCTAAGTTTATCATTGTTTCAGTATTTCAATGTTTCACAAATTCAGTATAATATGTTTGTAAGTATATCAGTATTTTTGTATGTGTATATATATCTGTCTATTTGTGTATGTATGCCTGTAGGTATTTATGTTCCTAACCATTTATATAGCGCCTTTTCCGACCTTTTTCTTGCCTCAGGGTGCAGACGGTCGCAGCGGAAGCAGCAGTCCAGTCGGCATCTCGAAGACATCCTCCGACCCGGATACCTCATCTTCTAGGCTGGCCGACGACGCCACCTCAAACAACTATGACGATCCTTCCAATGACGCTGGCGGAATAGGAGGAGGTACTTCCGGTCAGGATAAGCTTGGCAGGCTCCAGTTCAGCCTCGGATACGACACGAGGGAGATGATCCTGACCCTGAAGGTGATCCGGGCCACGGACTTGGCCGCCAAGGACTTTTCCGGAACGAGTGATCCGTACGTGAAGATCATGCTCCTTCCAGATAAGAAACACAAACTGACAACGAACATCAAAAGGAAAAATCTTAATCCGAGATGGAACGAAACGTTCATCTTCGAAGGCAAGTCTTTACGACTTCAAAGGCTAATTCATTCATGTTCAAAGGTACTTTTATATAACTTCAAAGACTGATTCATTCAACTTCAAACGTAAGTTTATCCAAGCTTTAAAGCTAAATTGATTTAGCTTCAAATGAAGTTTATTCAAATTAAAAGGCAAGTTTATTCATATTCATTCATGTTCAAGTGTATGTCTAATCGACCATCAAACTAATTTATCAACCAAGTAATTGATTGTTTGATTGGTTAATTGAATGAATGAAAATTTGTTCATTGACTGATTGACTAACTGATTGATCGACTGGCAATTTAAAACATGTTTGCTCATTTCAGTGAATGACCAATTACTTGTATAATTCTTATCTAACACATTTATAAATTATTAATGAATGACTTTCACTGTAAAGTTGTTTGTTTAATCGGAATAAGTTTAATCGGAATAATTCATTTCAAATATATATATATATATTCATTTCAAATATATATATATATATTTATATATATATGAGTGTGTCTAGAAGTGTGTGTGTATGCGTGGATTCGCGTGTCTGAATGTGAATCAATCAATCAACGGATGTATAGAAACATCGATTGTTTCATTTATTGGCTGATTAATTCTTTATTACTATTAATTTACCTTATTTGCTCTTTATTACTAGCTGCGACCTAGGCTGCATAGCTTCGTTATACCCGATAAGGACAACACGAACTAAATACCTCACAAGCTGTATTCATTACAGGTTCTCAATCATGGCGTGGCATTGTGTCCTAGGGCGGGCCCCGGTGTAAAGACTTCAGGTTACCCCCTCTTTCAAGTTACCCCCCGGTAATCTGAAATCGATTTCAGATTACCCCCGGGGGTAGCCTGAACGCGATTTCAAGTTACCCCCGCGCTGTTCACATTACCCCCGGGGGTAATCTGAAATCGATTTAAGATTACCCCCCGGTAATCTGAACGCGATTTCAGATTACCCCCCGGTAACCTGAACGCTATTTCAGATTACCCCCCGGTAAACCTGAACGCGATTTCAGATTACCCCCTGTAATCTGAACGCGATTTCAGATTACCCCCCGGTAATCTGAACGCGGTTTCAAGTTACCCCCGCCATGTTAACATAACATAAAATGCTAACTATACCACCGAGCTGTTTCGAACGACTGAGAATATTAACGCTTTCCACGGCTGACGCACTGATTACAAGGATTGACCAGTAAACCCAGCCAGCCAGACAACTACAGTACTATATATGCGTGTCAGCTGCTCCATTTCATAAGTTTTATGTAGTTAAGGCAGAGAGATAGAGAAAGAACTTATCGTACATCATGCTATAAGGGGATAATGAGAGTTCAGCGATAAATATTGGCAATTATTATTAGTAATATATAAGATAATCGAAAATGGGCCCCACTAATTTGAGGGGGTAATCTGAAATCGTAGGGGGTAATATGAATTCGGGGGTAACTTGAAATCGATTTCAGATTACCCTCCGGTAATCTGAACGCGATTTCAAGTTACCGGGGGTAATGTGAAATGGGGGTAATCTGAAATCGCTACACCGGGCTAACTCGGCGAACTCTTTACTTACCTTCCGCTTGTGTGGGGCGCCGTGCCTTGCGCTCGGCCTCCCGGGGTGATTTTGTTGTCCCCTATGCTCGTACTGCTATGGCGCAGCGTACGGAATTCTCCGTGGTGGGTCCTACCGTTTGGAATGACCTCCCTCACCATTCGCTCCCTCCCTATAGGGAGCTCTCAGGTACTTTTTACGGCCTTCTTAAGACCTTTGTTTTTGACCGGGCCTGGGTCGGGAGCGCCACTGAGTAGATTTCTTGAAGGGGCGTTATATAAGTTTATTATCGATAGATAGATAAAAATATATACGGTACTAAAGCAAAGATATAAGAGACAATTAATTGTCACATTGGAGGCAGTTACTTCCATTCTGTCTTGTTACACACATTGTTCTGCCGGCAGAGATTTGATTCAATAGCCCAGTAGACAGATCGGAACCGATCGTCCCAAGCTTATATAGTGTAGTTTATAAGCGTTCTGGAGGTGTCTTAAGCGAGCACTCTAGTTAATCGACTCCTCTGTCCCATACTTATGTAACATTGGTTGACCCCGTTTCAAAGGTGTCTAAATACCACGCTCTGATCCTAAGATACTGCGTCCCAGAAAACTCCTGAACGATTGGTTGAATAAACGAATATAGATACATTAATGTTTCACTTGGTTATTCAGTTCAATTAATTAGCTTCAGTTATTCAGCAATTGTCTGTATTTGGAATATTCCTGAATAATAAATCTAAAATGCCTGTGTTGATTATCGTTTAGGATTTCCCTTTAATAAGCTGTCGAATCGAACCCTCTACCTTCAAGTGCTCGACTACGATCGATTCAGTAGGGACGATCCAATCGGAGAGATCTGTCTTCCACTCTCCGAACTCGATCTCTCCAAGGCACAGACGATGTGGCGCACACTCCAGCCCTGCAAAGGACACACGGTGAGGGACACGAGGGACAAAGAGGGACAGGAGGAGCACGATAGAAACGTAGGATAAGAAGAACACGACTAACCTGAGGGACGTGAAGGACATGAGGAACACGATGGAAATTAAGGACATGAATGCAGGAGGGGCGTGGATGTAATTGTAATCCGTACATGGTGGCTCAGTGGTAAGTTCGGCGCCTTGTGACCGAAGGCTTGCAGGTTCGAATCCCACTCTAGCCGTTGCGTACGGACCTTGGGAAAGTCCTTCACTCGCAATTGCTCGTGGCGCTTCGGCGTGAATATTCTGGCACACTATCAAATGCTGTAGTCGGGAGCGCCTCTGAGTAGTAGTTGACTTCGAGAGGCGCTATAGAAATATCCGGAATAATAAAAAATACAGATTAATATAGCGCCTCCTCCAGAGAGCTTAGCCAGAAACTCTCCCGATCTATTCAAACAAAATCTGGATCGAACATAGCGGTTCAAGCGTTTACGGAATAGAGGTAATGAAAGAGCAAAGAGCTCCTGTCATAGGGTGCTAGGCAACCCATTCCAGAAAGTTGGATCGACCGCAGCGTAGCTTCTGGTTCTGGTCGAGGGAACAACCAGGTCACCGACGACCGGAGGGGACCCGACCATGTAAATTGGAAACCGGAGTAAAATGGCCGTGAGATAGAGCCAGCAAGACAGTTACGCATGAGGGAAAGAACCTTGGATGCGTTGATGAATGGAAAGGCAGTAAAGGAAATCAAGAATGAAAGAAGATATATGACAAACTTCACGATGAGACGGACTGCAGCATTAAGGATGCACTGAATGAAATCGAGGCACACAACCAGAGGCGTCTATCCCCCCTAAGTCATTGGAGCAACTTCCCATTTCCCCCTCTTCCTCCCCCTCCTCCTTCCTCCCCCCTAAAATAGTGGCAGATCTCCCCTCCCTATTCCTTGGATGGAGCATTTGCTCCAAGGTTTCTATGGTGTAGACGCCCCTGCACACAACTCCCTAAGATAAAGGCGAACACAGTCTACAGAGAAAGGAGCAGGGACATATTAAAGTGAAGGACACCACTATTTTGACGGACAAAGAGTTGAGCTATGCATACGTATATACATACATACATACATACATACATACATACATACATACATACATACATACATACATACATACATACATACATGCATACATGCATACATACATACATACATACATACATACATACATACATACATACATACATACATACATACATACATACATACATACATGCATGCATGCATACATGCATACATGCATACATGCATACATGCATACATGCATAAATCGGCTTGATCTTTTTGTTCCCAGGGCTAAAACTGCCCTGGCACAGCACCGGGCGTTTGCTGTAGTGGGTCCCACGATGTGGAATGATCTTCCCCCTCTGCTCAGGGCCAAACTAATGACTGACTTTTCCTCATCGGTCTCGCGTTCCCTAAAGGCATTTCTGTTTCCCCGGGGTTTCTGTGCTGAGAGCTCCTCTGAATAGTTATTCTGCGAGAGGCGCGTTATAAATTTCTAGATACAATACAATATAATACATACATACATGCACATACACACAAATACATGCAGTTTCCCACCTCAGCAAATACCCGTCAGGTACAAAACAAATTGCCACTCTTTGAAGTGTTAATCACCAGTGCACACTTTTACAGCGCAACTTTCTCAAGGAAGACTCTTCGGGGTAATTCTCCAGCCTACCCAAGACCACCCCAAACCACGACCACGCAGCATTATTTCCGGCTTCTCACAGAACAAAGGCAGGAAAGGGTCTTGGAAATGCACGAAGGCGGAGGCCATCAAGACGAAGGCCAATTGGGCGAAGGACATTAAGACGAAGGCCAATTAGGCGAAGGACATTAAGACGAAGGCCAATTAGGCGAAGGACATTAAGGCGCAGGCCATAACTGACCTTTAGGGACAGCGTCGAAATCTGAGCTGAATTCGTAATTAGCTGATTTGCATAATTTTCGATTAATGGGAAATGACTTTGCCCTTTCTGCTACATAGGTTGTTCTTGTTCTTGTTGTCGTCGGCGTTGCTTTATTGTCATTCTGTTTCTCGTTCTTATTACTGTTCTGCGTCTTAGCACAGTCTTTGTCCTAATTTTGTTCTGACAGTTTAGTGATTGTTCTAATTCTTAGCCTTGATGCTTGTTCTAATTTGCGTGGTGGCTCAGTGGTAAGTTCGGCGCCTTGTGATAATTTTCGATTAATGGGAAATGACTTTGCCCTTTCTGCTACATAGGTTGTTCTTGTTCTTGTTGTCGTCGGCGTTGCTTTATTGTCATTCTGTTTCTCGTTCTTATTACTGTTCTGCGTCTTAGCACAGTCTTTGTCCTAATTTTGTTCTGACAGTTTAGTGATTGTTCTAATTCTTAGCCTTGATGCTTGTTCTAATTTGCGTGGTGGCTCAGTGGTAAGTTCGGCGCCTTGTGATAATTTTCGATTAATGGGAAATGACTTTGCCCTTTCTGCTACATAGGTTGTTCTTGTTCTTGTTGTCGTCGGCGTTGCTTTATTGTCATTCTGTTTCTCGTTCTTATTACTGTTCTGCGTCTTAGCACAGTCTTTGTCCTAATTTTGTTCTGACAGTTTAGTGATTGTTCTAATTCTTAGCCTTGATGCTTGTTCTAATTTGCGTGGTGGCTCAGTGGTAAGTTCGGCGCTTTGTGATAATTTTCGATTAATGGGAAATGACTTTGCCCTTTCTGCTACAGAGTTTGTTCCTGTTCTTGTTGTCGTCGGAGTTGCTTTATTGTCATTCTGTTTCTCGTTCTTATTACTGTTCTGCGTCTTAGCACAGTCTTTGTCCTAATTTTGTTCTGACAGTTTAGTGATTGTTCTAATTCTTAGCCTTGATGCTTGTTCTAATTTGCGTGGTGGCTCAGTGGTAAGTTCGGCGCCTTGTGATAATTTTCGATTAATGGGAAATGACTTTGCCCTTTCTGCTACATAGGTTGTTCTTGTTCTTGTTGTCGTCGGCGTTGCTTTATTGTCATTCTGTTTCTCGTTCTTATTACTGTTCTGCGTCTTAGCACAGTCTTTGTCCTAATTTTGTTCTGACAGTTTAGTGATTGTTCTAATTCTTAGCCTTGATGCTTGTTCTAATTTGCGTGGTGGCTCAGTGGTAAGTTCGGCGCCTTGTGATAATTTTCGATTAATGGGAAATGACTTTGCCCTTTCTGCTACATAGGTTGTTCTTGTTCTTGATGTCGTCGGCGTTGCTTTATTGTCATTCTGTTTCTCGTTCTTATTACTGTTCTGCGTCTTAGCACAGTCTTTGTCCTAATTTTGTTCTGACAGTTTAGTGATTGTTCTAATTCTTAGCCTTGATGCTTGTTCTAATTTGCGTGGTGGCTCAGTGGTAAGTTCGGCGCCTTGTGATAATTTTCGATTAATGGGAAATGACTTTGCCCTTTCTGCTACATAGGTTGTTCTTGTTCTTGTTGTCGTGGGCGTTGCTTTATTGTCATTCTGTTTCTCGTTCTTATTACTGTTCTGCGTCTTAGCACAGTCTTTGTCCTAATTTTGTTCTGACAGTTTAGTGATTGTTCTAATTCTTAGCCTTGATGCTTGTTCTAATTTGCGTGGTGGCTCAGTGGTAAGTTCGGCGCCTTGTGATAATTTTCGATTAATGGGAAATGACTTTGCCCTTTCTGCTACATAGGTTGTTCTTGTTCTTGATGTCGTCGGCGTTGCTTTATTGTCATTCTGTTTCTCGTTCTTATTACTGTTCTGCGTCTTAGCACAGTCTTTGTCCTAATTTTGTTCTGACAGTTTAGTGATTGTTCTAATTCTTAGCCTTGATGCTTGTTCTAATTTGCGTGGTGGCTCAGTGGTAAGTTCGGCGCCTTGTGACCGGAGGGTTGCAGGTTCGAATCCCACTCTGACTCTAGCCGCTACGTACGGACCTTGTGGCGCTTCGGCGTGAAAATTCCGACACAGTGTACCAATGCTGTAGTCGGGAGCGCCTCTGAGTAGTAGTAGTAGACTTTCGAGAGGCGCTATAGAAATATCCGGAATAAAATAAATAAAAAATAAAAAATAAATAATTTTATATGATGTTTTTGTTTATCAAGTTTTGTTTCAGTCACTGTTCTAAAGCTTGTTCTGAATCCCGTTCTACGTCCTGCTCTAATCTGGTTCTGAATCTTGTTTTTAATCTTTTGATCTTTCTGAATCTTGTCTGAATCTTGTACTGAGTCTTCTCACCAGCACTGGCGTAAACTTGTCCAAAATATTGGTGGGGCATGGGTTCTGGACCAGAAAAACAAGTTTTTTCATTATATAAAAAGTTGTTTTTGTTGTTGTTTTTTCGTTTTTTTTCGTTTCTATGGTTTTTGTTGTTTTGGTTGTTTTTAAGATTTTCGGATTTCGGATCATAAAAATCATAAAAACTGGCATGAACAAGAGCTCCAACTCAGTTTAATCCAGTTAATTGCGATTTTCGAAAATTAAAAATCATTAAATCAATGTTATTAAAGTAACTTCTACAAAAATAAGAAATTTATTTTTTGTAAAACAAACAAAATTTTTGTGGTTTTCTTTTTCTTTTGGTTTTGTTTAAAACCAAATACCGAAAAAACTTTTTTCACCTCTAGTCTGGACAGTCAGCAGAGGCTTCCGGTTTACGTTAATGCGTATGAAATGGGGCGTTTTGTTTACATGTAAATTTGTTTCATGCGAAGCTATTGAAGATAAAAATAAATCTTTGTTTCCATTATGAATTTCTGATAATATTTCAGTTCTGTGTCTCTGATTTTCTGTTTATGAAGAAATTTGTATATATTGAAACATAATATTTTAATATTTGAAGAAATTCTCCTCTCGATTATTGGGGGGGGCATTGCCCCGGCTCCTCAGTTATTGGTGGGGCACGTGCCCCGGCTGACCCCCCAGAGTCTACGCCAATGCTCACCAGTATCCTATCGCATGCAGTCAACTGTGATTAGACAACTTTCTTTTCTTTCGGAAACGCAGGGCAAGCTGGGAGAGCTGCTGCTGTCCTTGAACTATCAGCCGAGCGTCGGGGTCATCAGCGTAGGGGTCATCAAGGCTAGAGACCTCAAGGCCAAGGATATCAATGGACTATCTGGTTAGTCATCAACTCATTCACTCACTCACTCACTCACTCACTCACTCACTCACTCACTCACTCACTCACTCACTCACTCACTCACTCACTCACTCACTCACTCACTCACTCACTCACTCACTCACTCACTCACTCACTCACTCACTCACTCACTCACTCACTCACTCACTCACTCACTCACTCACTCACTCACTCACTCACTCACTCACTCACTCACTCACTCACTCACTCACTCACTCACTCACTCACTCACTCACTCACTCACTCACTCACTTAAGCCACCAACTTAACCAATCAATCTGTCTGTCAGGCAGTCTTTCTGTCTGTCAGTCAGTTAATCGGTCTTTCTGTAAGTCAGTTCGTCACTCATTTAGTCATCAATCAATCAGTCAATCAGTCAGTCAATCAATCAATCAATCAGCCACTCAATCAGTGGTCGCAATGTTGGTTACCTTCAGTATACATATTTCTATGCAACTGTGCCCAACTGAGTTGATCTCCTGCATCTGCGAATTTACTGAGAATAAGAACCCCTTGCAAAAACATTAAACTGCGAAACTGTTTTTTACGACTTCTGGCACTATTCTGTTCTTTTTATGTATGTATGTATATATCTCTCTGTGTTTCTCTATTTCTTTCTCTGTTTATGTCTCTAAATCTGTAGCTATGTATATGTCCATCTAGGGCTAGTAAACCATGCACATCGGATGACAATATTCCGATTTCTGATTTCCCAGCGGACGGCGCGGCTTATAAACTATCCGAAACAATATCTCGATAGCATCAGACACTACTGATAACAGGGCCCACATTAATGTCATACGTCGAGTGATTGAGCACAAATGACAAAACTCTAACTAGAGCAAATGTAATAATGCATTTTCCATAGACGTTATTTTTTAACAGTTGTATGGATCCAGAGTTCAACGACACCTTACAGAAAGAAAGGCCGTTGACGTCGACTGAATTATTTCGGCATAATACTGTTATCACCGTTGATATGGCTTAATACGCCTTCGAACAGGGAACGATCTCGTGAGGGTCATATACACTTCAATTGTAACTGCTGAAGTATATGTAGCGCTGTGGAAAGCGTTTAAAAGGTGTTTAGAATTATCCGATATTTTAACGACATCTTATGGCTGTCAGGATCGTTGACGTCCTCCTCTGCCTGGATAAAGAAGGAGGACTACGTAAAGAGCCCAGGTAGCCATAAGATTTTGTTTTGGCGCTGGAAACTACTCATCTGTGGCATGATCCTCATTGGA
>OY744608.1:5092366-5177366 GCA_963556255.1 Allolobophora icterica
GCATTAACAACTGATAATGAAATGGGTTGCAACCTTTTAACGATATATTGTGTAAGGGCCCATTAGCCATACAACTCAACTAGATTGGGTACACTGACAGCTCGTGAGTAAGCTGGTGCTTTTGTTTAACTTTCTATAGAAATCTGAACTTTGCGCTTACGATTAGAATGTTGGTAGGATGCGGAAGCTAAGAAAATGAAATTTGTAATACTTTATAGACATGGCTGCCTCTCATGGCTATACTTTAAGGAACTGCTCTTTTTCCAAGGCAGTTTACAATTATACAAAAGTCTCAATTTCTTTGAACAACTGCTAATTCGATACAAAAGTTTAACGACTGCTTATTGCTTCGTACAAAGGTTGCTTTATTTCTACGCCATTACCCAAGGAAGTACCTCGATCAAAAGTTATATATTGGCCAAAGTCATCGTTTAAAAGGTGTTCAGATAGATTTACGTCTTTAGTAGCAGTAATAGAATCCAACAGTCTAGCGACATCTTAGGGCGTTAAAAACCTTTAATGGGGATCAGTAAAAATATTTCACAACATTTTCAGTTTAGACTGTCGTGGAAATATTCAGAAAGTACCAAATCAACAAATATATAAATCGGCTAATGTTACCTTTTAAAAGCGGGTGTCGACATAGACAGTGAATTTCTAGCAATTAGAAGGCGTGACAGCGTTTGTAATAATCAATAACTGTAAATTTGCCGGTAATATTGAATCGTTATAAATTAACGCAGATGTGTTGTCCACAGATATTCACAAATATGCCACGTTCTCCCTATATACAACCATTACTTTACACAGGTTTATTGGATCTATGAATCGAACTACAATTCTTATTAATGGTGTTTCCATACTAGGTGTTGTTCAATGTTCATGCATCTAAATTGAAAACCAACTTAGTTGTGTTTCAGTTATGCGCCATTTCAGATACTCTGAGCATATGAAACTAACATTCAAATAGGTTAACTGCTCGAACAGTTTAAAAGCGTAAGTATGTTAGCAACCTGTATAGTTTTAATGATTGTCATGAAATCCTACGATGGGCGATATGACGTCACCGGCCGATAATCACCATGAGATTAAGTTAGACTGAAGATTAAAAAACTTCTGTATTTAGCGCTCCTGAAAACGTGAAATATTTTTACTGATCCCCATCTAAGGTGTTTTGACGCCCAAGGATGCATATCTATGCAATAAATTGAAAACGAGAAACTTATAGCGTCCGAAAGACACCATTAAAAGGTGTCTAAATAGAGTCTTACAATATCAATGATATTCGTGGTTTAACGAAATAAAGTAATACGTATGACACTGTCTATGATAGAAATATTGTGATAAAATGCTTTTATACAAATAAAACAATAATCAGCAGCAATTAACCCACACAGGAAGTCTCAAAAGTTACAAATACTTCGTCCACAAAAAAATAATGCAGAACACATATAGCTCTAAATCTAATTATAAGTTATAACAGCAATTACAACATTAGATTCTTGTTATATTTTGATATTTTAAAGTAGTTATTTATTTCTCTTCAGTTTTATGACATCTTATGACAGCATCTAACGTTTTCAACATAATTATTATAATCAAATTAGTAACAAGTAATTTATGCGAGGGAACTGAGGATTATTATTATTAGTTCCTCCGTTCGTTCGTTCTTCTATTCTCTCAGGTAACGTCTCTTCCTCTTTTACCTTTCTTAAAACTTGCTTTTCTCTCGGGGTCTCTCGCACTGGGAGCGCTTCTGAATTGCCCTCCCGCTAGAAGCGCTTTATAAATATGGATGGATTCAGAGTTTAACGACATCTTATAGCAACAAAGGCTGTTGACGTCGACAGAAATTATTTGGCATATTACAGCTTTTTTAAATATCTGAATACAAAACAATATTATAGCATCTGACGAAACGGTCTTAATGGTGTAAGAGTGCTCGCGATAATCTGGTGGTTAAATAATTGGCTTGTAAACCAGGAGCCATGGTTCATTGCCTGAAATGGGAAACATTTTAAAATTTCTGTTCCAGTTGCGCAACTAGAGACCACAGCTATAAATGAATTACGTTGTCGGTGAGAAGATCATGTGGTCAGGGAGAGGACATCGTCTCTCAAATGTAGACGCTATGAAAATTTAGTCGCAAGCACTTTCTACTCATGGCTGTCTGTCGGGAATAATTTCGGGATCTGCTCTCCTCGTTCTCCTCTCTTTCTCTTTCATCACACTTTTCGCGTTGTTCTCCGCATTTGTCTTCTTTGTATAATTTTTCACATTCCAATTCTTCGAATTCATTGCCATCAAAGACCGTTGACGTTCGTAAAACTATTTAAAGTTAACGGTATATTTGAACGCTGTGGACGTATACATATATATCAATTGCTGACAACATTTAAAAGGTGTTGAAAGAGATTTAGAATCTGCGCAATTCAACGCCCATATCCATCCATATTCGACTTTTTTGCCATTTCTACGAATTATTTGTCTGCAGAATTTCCTAAGTAATTTCTGTGATGCTCGATTTTACTTTTTAATAATTATTACGGTTTTGCGGAATTTGGAAGCGTGACTGAATAGGGAAGGCCCGTCCTGTTGAATCTATTTGAATACCTTTAAAACGTATTTTTCAATCGTTATATATTTTTTATATAGACCTTGTGTACTCCACCTTCATCCGACGCAGGATTGAAGAGCGTTTGGTGACTCTGTTAGTTCTTTGCTTATTGATGACATTCCTGTTCTTAGTGACATTTAACGTCGTGGATGCTCCAGATACAGAATGGCCTTGATCAATAAATATATATTGTCTATTAATAACGTATTAAAGGTGTCCACATTGATTTCGGTCTGACAGTAGCAGTAATAGATTTCGTTGACATCCCAACAGTTTAGCGACATCTTAGGCATTAAAGACCGTTGACGGCGATTAGAACAAATATTTTAAAACGTTTACAGGAGCGTTAGAAATATAATTTGTAAAAACTTCAGTTTAACTCCATCTCGTTGTCTGCCGTTGAAGTCATATCGAACATTGTAGGCTTACATGACAATTATTGGACAAACAATACAGGTTGCTAACATACTTACTCTTTTAAACTCTTCGAGCAGTTGACATAATTGAATGTCAGTTTCATTTGCTACCAAAGTATATGAAATGGCGCATGACTAAATAACAACTTAGTGATTTTTTTAAATTTATATATATGAACAAAATCCAGTATATATAAACAACATTAAAAAAATTGTAGATCGAGACTCATACATCCAATCGACAAGTACAAAGTAACAGTCGTGTATCATCAGAACGTGGTGCATTTCGTGAATGTGTATGGCCTATACACATCAACTTAGACCTGCAGCGATTCATGAAGCTGTCAGCCTGTCACGCCCAATATTGGTCCCGTCGCTGTCTACTTGGACACCTTCGAAACGTTTTCACTAACTGATATATATAGACTTGCTGATCGTGGAATTACTATCTAATCCTTGGTTCCAGTCGTATGAACGCAGAGAAATGTAAAATGGTTGTATTATGCCAAACGAACGGTGAGAACTGTCCAAATAATTGCACTCCTCTTTTAAGTGTTCTATTCGACCAATAAGAGAAAGCAGCAGCGCGGTCCTTAGACCAGTGTCTGACCCATAGAGGGGATCTATTTGGGAGTGGGGGAACGCAGACAAGGTTTTTTATGTAGTACAGACATACCTAAACACGAATCTGCTGAGTCTGCAAACAATATAGGTTGGATGTAAAAGTTAAAGCACTTTCAAGATGGCCGCCATCCAAAAATAGTCTAGGCTTGGAATTTAGAAAAGGCTATAGATTCTAGAAATGACTGTTACAAGCAAATCATGTAACAATTTGCTAACAGGTGTTTCTAGACATATTTGACCCTGCTTAAAACGAAAATCGCGATTAGGAAGCTGGATTTTTAGCGGTTGCATAAAAAAACAAGATGGCGGCCAAAATGGCGGCTAATATCTTCAAATAGCTATTAGTAAAGTCATGCATGTAATGGAAACATGATTTTATAGTCTAAATTAACATTTTCGGGGTCAAGGAATGCGATGAAACTAAAGACAAATATGTAGCACTGCCAGAAAACAAGATGGCGGACAAAATGGCTGCCAAATATCTTCAAATGTCTATAAGTAAAGCCATGTATGTGATAGAAACACGATTTTAGAGTCTACGTTAACATTTTCGGGGTCAAGAAATGCGATGAAACTAAAGACAAATATGTAGCACTGCCATAAAACAAAATGGCGGACAAAATGGCAGCCAAATATCTTCAAATGTCTATAAGTAAAGCCACGTATGTGATAGAAACACGATTTTAGAGTCTACGTTAACATTTTCGGGGTCAAGGAATGCGATGAAACTAAAGACAAATATGTAGCACCGCCATAAAACAAAATGACGGACAAAATGGCTGCCAAATATCTTCAAATGTCTATAAGTAAAGCCACGTATGTGATAGAAACACGATTTTAGAGTCTACGTTAACATTTTCGGGGTCAAGGAATGCGACGAAACAAAAGACAAATATGTAGCACTGCCATAAAACAAAATGGCGGACAAAATGGCGGCCAAATATCTTCAAATGGTTATAAAACAAATGGCGTACAAAATGGCGGTCAGTCTGGAATAGTGTTTTCTTGGTCAAAGCATACAAAGGAAGTAACATTATGTATGGAACATTACATTGATGTTATTGCAGTTTAACCATCATTATTTACATGACTTTTTAGAAGCCTATGATTGCTGTTTAACCATTTTATACATTACGTATGCAATACTCGTGTTTCGTAACCTGACTAGAGCTGTTTCAAGCATTGTTGCAGTCAACGCAATTGCACATAAGTAAAGTGAAGTTCGCACTTCGACAGCAGCAGTGCTTGGTGCTCAACTTATCAACTTTGCATGATTTAGAGTAGACAAACTCTAGACACAACTGTGGCACAGGACCAATTGTAGACCAGACTGGATCGAGAACACCTTCTTCATCCACACTCCATCCTGATTAATTTAACACATTTTAGCCCCACTTGTCGCCATCAATGATGAAATGATGAAATGATTTTATTTTATTATGACCTTGAGGCTTATAGTTGAAATCCTCATTAATAATGAGTCATTATGGTGTTTTCTGCATTAGCTATATTATAATAATAATTGGTCTACCGTCTATATAAGCTAATGTTTGCCGTTCAAGAAACCTGGATCTCGATTTCGTCTTCTAACCCCCATATCTCTGATTGCACTCCTCCTGCCTACTCCTTGCAAAGCTTTTCTCGCATCAGCTCTTCCTCAAAGTCTGCAAAAATCTCTGGTGTGGCACCGCCTTCTTGGTCCGTGTGAACCGGCTGTCGTCCTAAATGCCTCTCTCATACCTTTTCCTCTTTTGAATGCCCCTCCACAACTCCTCGACTTGCCCCCGACGTACTCGCAGTTTTCAATATCTATCGCCATTCCACCTCGTCCGCCTACTCCTTTAAATCCTCTATCTTCCTTGATGAATTCGTTCCCACCTCTCTGTCTGTCTGTCTCTGTTCTCTGTCTCTGTCTGTCTGTCTCTCTCTCCGTCTGTCTGTCTGTCTCTCTCTTTCTCTCGCTGCCACTACTCCCAACGAGTTCTTACTAACCGGCGATTTTAACATTCATGTAGACAATCCCTCTTACACCCTTGCCTCCGATTTCCTCGTCTCTTCAGTCAATCTCACCCAAAATCCCGACCCATGTCAAGAAAATGCACCCTTGACTCCCTCGTGACCTCCACCTCTTCCGTCATCACTCAAACTATCACACTCTGTTCTCAACATTACTGATCATTATCTTATCATGGCTGACCTTGAAATTAACCATTTTCCTCGGCTTCCTCCTTCTACTCATTCTTACCGTGTCACCGTGTAAACTCAACACTGCTGAAAAAATGTATTCCTTACTCATCCATTCCAGCTCCTCCAACTCAAGACATCTCTGGAGAACTGTAAACTCTCTACTTCATTGCAAATCTTCCTCACGACCTCACCACTGCCTACAGCTTCCTTCCCTCCCCTTCTGTCGCTGACACCTTCTGTTCATTTTTCTCTGACAGAATCTCATCCCTTCCCTTCGCTTCACATTACAATATCTTCTAGACACATACTTTCCCTTGCCTCCACCAGCTCTGATTCACTCCCTTTCTCTCAATCCTACACCTCCTTCCTCTCAGTCATCGCTCTCAATTCTCTCTCCTGCCTCCGAAGCAAAACTATCACTCCTAAATTCCCTTCCAACAAGCAATGCGAACTTGATCCTATCCCCCTTGTAAGCACTCTCTAGTCATTTCCCCTTCTCAAAAAAGGAAATCAGTTCCAGATAGTCCCCGGCGCCGCCGCCATCAACCGCCGTTAAGCCCTCAAATTGAAACTAGTCGGTAAGCTATTGACTGCTAGCGACTTCGTTCACTTAATATTTGCTTGTATACATATTGTTTTAATCGCGGTATCCAAGTTTCGTTTTGATAAAGACATCAGCAGCAGGACGAGCAACATTACAATACAATAGAATATTCGTTTATTGAAGAAAACATGCTGACATGCTACAACTTGGTACATTATAAGAGAGTCGCTAAGTCAGTCGATGAGTCTAAGCGACTTAGTCAGTCGATGAGCATGCGACTTAGTCGACTGAGTCGCTAAGTCAGTCGATAACGCATCAAGTCAGTCGCTAACTCCTTAGCGACTGACTCCGGATACTAGTTCCAGACCATCGCAGGACTCCTGTGATGTGTCATAGTTAAGAGCTTAGGCCTACTTGTCCAGAAAACACTTCCGTGTGCAGACCGCTTTCGGCTGACATCCAAAATATCAGCGTACTGTTTCCAGAATGCAGTAGGCCTATAACGAGATCTGCTCTACTTGTACAGGAAAGTTCACAGACTGATGGCCAGCGACAGTAAGAATTGACGAAAGCTGTGCGGACAGCGTCTTTGCTGTCAACGAGGCATTTTGAATGTACGTCGGCCATTTTTGCGTGATAACGGTCGCATATAGTTAGCGTACGATGAAAAAGGTGTGTAAAACTTAAGTAACCATGATCGACGATTTGGAAGTCCGGTTCATAAGCGAAGTAAATAATAAAAATCCGAGACACTGAGATATAAAAACAAAATATAAAACACAATAAACTTGAAAATGTACAGAAAATACTGAGGTTTTTCAACGCATACAATCCTTGAGCGTCCACCTTAGCCACCTGGCGACTAACTTTATAACAAATTAATCTTAAAATTTTTGTACAAATTCAGTCTCTAATTTCTTATTTCTCCGACCTCTTTTTTATGCAGACTCATTTTTTACGTGTAAGGTGCATGCTAATCTTTATAATAATACACAGATTCATTCCCCCGCGTTTCCATAAAGTATATTACATTTGTAGATAATGGACTACCTGTAGGACCTGTATTATGCGATAAAAATGATGAGAAATGTTCACATAAATTTCTATCGACGTCATCGGCCTTTGATTTAATAAGATGTCGTTAAACCCTCGATCATCCATCCATACCAACTAATTACGCCAACTTCTTTATAAAAGTCCGTCTTAGTACAACTTCACTATGATATTCATAATTCTGCATTGTTTGCACACAATGCACAGGCACTTGAAACATGCTTTACACAAGGTTTAGCTTAGCGGGACTGCTCGATAGTAAATTGGTTCGCGTGCAGGACAATTTTACCACAATTCAAACGAGAGGTGGGGGTTCAAATTCGAACAGGGCCTAAATTTGGTTCGAGATTTCTGCTCTGCGTCCGCCCTCTAGCCAACTCACATATAATGAGTACATTGACCGTACACTGTCCGTGGTAAGATGAGAGGGAGAGGACAGCGTTACCGCCCATACAAGCGACACTAAGCAAATGAAGTCGTTAACACTTGATACCTATAGCCGCCTCAGGGCTATCTTAAGAGATGGCTCTTCTTTTCATATTAGCTTCTACCATTATCTGTAATTCGGGTTTTCACTTAGATTCAGAATTATTATTATTCCAAATCTGATAGTCATATTATGACATCAAGGACCACGGTTGGCGACAATTCAGAAATAATAGAAATGCTAAGAAAAGCCGAGCTATGTATTTTGCCTGAAAGACACCATTTAAAGTTGTCACAACAGAGCTCGGCAATATCGCTATTCAATGTTTAACAACATCTAAGGCAATACACCTGACACTGTCTATGATACACACACTGTCATAAAATATCCTGAAGCAACTTTCATCCCACACTGGAAATGTTAAAAAAAAGAACTTCGACCAAAAATACACAAAACGTATAATTATAATTATACATATAGTATAATTATGACACTAGATTCTTATTCTATTTTGAAAAGTTAAAGCAAATATTAATTACTAATGTCCTGGTTTAATGAGTTCTTATGGCACCACATACTTTCATCATCATATCATGCATCAGCGAACTTACCAAGTAACAAAACTGCCATTGGAGCTACCTGTTATTATAAGGTCTGATGAAAAAGTCTTAAAGGTGTTCAAGCTCACGCGATAATCTGGTGGTTAACTTAGTGGCTTGTAAACCAAAAGTCCAGAGTTCACAGCCCTCAATGGAAAGAATTTTTCGAAGTATCTGTTCCAATTGCTCAAATAGAGAACAAGGCCATAAATGGAGTACACTGTCTGTGGGAGATCATCAGGCCATCTGTGAATACATGCGAGATGTCATCCACCTTCTTGCACCAACAGTCACGCAATGCATTGTCTACCGGGTTGCCTCATTTGTCGGGCAAAGTCAGCTTTGTCGTGCTCCCTCCTATCTGTGCGAGCTCTGTTCTCGTGCCTCTGTTCCACCTGGTCACCGCTCTCTTCGCTCTGCCACCCGTGTTGATATCTCTGTTCCTTTCACACGCACCGCTACTATGCAGCAGCGCGCTTTCAACGTCGTTTGACCCGCAGTTTGGAATAGGCTTCCTCCTGAGCTGCGGTCTATTCCTTGAGACTCGTCCACCGCTTTCTTCTCTGCTCTAAAGACTGTTCTCTATCGCCGGGGTTGGGCTGGAAGCGCCTCTGAATAGTTTCCTAGAAGGGTGCTATATAAATGCATAAATGATTGATTGATTGAATAGATTCTAACAGATTTGTAACATCTAATTGTTCCAAGTTCTCTGTCCATGTGGACATCTTTAAATAGCTGCCATTAGTCGATATATAATTATTTGTTGATTGCGGTAATTATGTCAATTCCGCAAACATCCACGGTGAAGAAGAAATGTGTACAATGGTAAGAAAAAAAAATTATACATACAAACCAACCATCTTCTGGAAGAGGAATCAGTTTACCAAGAGGAATCAGTTTACCAACTGACCACCCAATCTATCTCCCAAAAAAGTTGATGACCTTTTTTTTAGTCATTAACCTTTTTTATGTCTTTAGCATACATCTACGGGACCCACGTCCTGTGTACATTTGACTCATCCACGCCTACGGGGGGGGGGGGGCACGCCTGTGTAAACATCACAAAACGCCCAGAAAAAGCCTGTGTAAATAAAGATACATTTCAAATGGGGGGCCATGGCCGGATAAGCGCCCCCCCTGGATCCACCCTTGGTTGGAGGAAACATTGTAAAGGTGTCTTTCGAGCGCGCTACATTATCCGACGTTTCAATGACATCGATGAATATGTTTTGTGTCGCTAACAACTTGTAACCGTAATCGTAAACTCCATATTTTCAAAGCGCCACTCTAAAGCTAAGCGCAAAGCGCCAGCATGTTCACGAGCGCTGTTAAGTGATCGATGTTTATTGGACGTTCGAATCCGATTGCCAGAGAGTGCAGAAAGAGGTATAGCAGCTATTGCATTAAGATTATGAGCCATTTTACCTAAGACTGCGACGGATTCAAGACTTGGAATCTAACATTAAAAAAAATTGACTTCGAACGCCGAACACAGGGATTAAAGGACGTTACCCTTTACAAATGCCCCATCTTTACCCCGTTTGTTTACCAGTCAAGCACTCAAATGCAGCTGACGAATATATTTGCTTCTCAATCGTATAAGTACTTATACATTCTAATTAGACTAATTAGAGTATTGTAGGATGCGGTAGCATATTAGCCAGAGCGCTCATTTTAAACACCTTTAAAACAGTGTATCCAGTGCATGAGACGCGGAGTTAATGAGTTATAATATGCCTAACCAATATCTGCCGACGTCAAAAGCCTTTGTTGCTATACGATGTCGTTAAACTTTGGATCCATCCATCCATTCTACAAAGTTAGACAAATCTCTTTAGACACCTCTAAAATTTCAACACAGATATTATATAAGTTTGGGATATGGAAAGCTATTAGTTAGTTCGATCACAAGCTAAGTGCTTCTATTGCAACGCAAAGAGTATTGGTAAACAAAAATGAAAACTGATCATTCGAAACTTAAAAAAAAACAAGCCGAATCTTATGATAGACTCGCACCTTGATGAGATCCTTGGGTCAAGTGCTTCGTCCTTTTATGCGCTAAGAATCATTCGCATCCATGGCCTTCCACCAACCGCAATTCATGATGTAGCCAATGCAAACGTGCACCACAGCACATCTAATGTATCCCTGTCCGACATGGTGTGGTTATGCGAATTTTCGTGATAGGGACAAGACCGAGATCTCTGTCCGTCAGAGGAAACACTGCAGATTCCTCACATCCTCCGTTTCCAGGGTACACCACCTCGCTCAAGCAGCCTACGACCGACTGTTGGCCGCCATCTGCTCAGACAAAAACCATGTTCTACGTAAACTGTTTCCCCCTCATCGGCATAGCAGTTACACCCTGTGCTCCAGGACACATATTTTTACACTCCCTCTCAAAAATGACCGCAATTTAATTTCTCGCGTTCTATCTAAGAAAGCATAACGACCCTGTTTAATTCTTCTATTAGTGACTTGTGGCCGCCTTCTCTGTAATGTAACAAGTTTCGTTTGTGACAGTGAAAATGACCCAACAACCTTTTGCTCTTGTGGGAATGACTTTATATAGCGCCTTATAAGTTGTGACATTTCGTAATTTTACATTACATTAGACATGTATATGTAAATGCGATGCTTAACTCTGTGCACGTTCACTCTCTTACAAAAATATATATTTGTATAGCGCCGTTTCAAAAGAAACAGATGAAAGACGCCCTCTGCTGAATTAATTATTAACAATTACAAGTTTATCAGTAAGCAAAAACAATGATAAAATATTACGAGAAAGTCGACAGAGGTGGACTCCCACACGCCCGTAGAACCCAATCAACAGAATTCCATTCAGAGTTAGTAACTTATTGTATGTATGAAGGACCTTTCTCCACCGATCCTTCTCAGCATTTTTCATTTCTTATGTGTTCTCTCCAGCGGATTTTCTCCATTCTTCCCAAAATTCACATTTCAAACGTCTCCATTCTCTTTACATCTTCATTTCCCAAGGTCATTGTCGCCATACAGCAACACACTCCATACTAGTGTCTGTACCATTCATTTTTCAAATTCCTGTTCATATTTCTCCTCAGCAGATATATTTCAGTATTGAGTTGGACTCTTTGACCAGTTCTATTCTCCTTTTAATTTCATTGTGGCATTTGGCATATGTCATGATCATGATCCCCAGATAGCGAAATTCTTTTTATTGTTGCATTTCCTTTCCTCAATGTTTATTCTGACAACGGTTTATTTTCCTTTACTTATCCTCATTGCCTTTGTCTGTTTTATGTTTATAATATTTTATTCGTTCCGTATTCGATTTATAGTGTTTAGTACTTTTGTCCATCCATCATTGTCTGTATACCCCCGTGACTTTGATATTGGAATAGCGGTGATTGCGGGCATTTTTATCTCACTCCTCTGCCCAGTCTCCCCGGTTCCGAATACTCCCCGTGTATTCTAATGTGCACCTTTTGGCTCAAGTTCCAATTAATCTTTAGTCTCTCCAGTCCACTTCCATTGATGCTTGCATTAACCTTCTGCAATCAACTCATTTGATAAATTATGTGGCTATAAATAATGCCAATAATTTTATATATCGTTGAATGCATTCGTTTTAAAGGTGTTCAAGCAGTCGTCTGCCTTGTTTTTACAATTCACGTAGAATCTTTAAAGCTGGGGATAAGATCGACCTATTTTAGAAATTAGTCACTTTTTAGAAATGCAATATCGCGGAAAAGACTTTGACGTTTCCATCTTCCACTTTCCAGGCTTCGAACTGGCCCCAACCGAGCAAAAAGCAGCGGCGGAGTAACAATGGATTGGATTCCAACTACTGGAATGGTTACAACAGGTTAACGGCATCTTGTGCCATGACAGAAATTTGTTTCGAGATATAACCTCCGTCTTCACCCCATAGGCATACACAGGGGCCCCACCAGGCTTAAAAAAACTGGACGCACACCCTCCCGTCTCCTCCCATCCACGACCATTCCCTGTCTGTCACTCGTCCACATACACTGAAAATGACTCATACACTGAAAATGACTCACAATGACTCATAAAAGTACAGTATAACATATGCATATGATATTATTTATACATACTGTATGGTAAACCAAAATTACACAATTAAATTGTCAAAAATATCGGTTCTATGCGCAATCCTTGTAACGGCTATAATGGGTACCCTGAGGGCTCGTATAAAAGCTGGTGCTGTGCGCTTAGCCTACATCAGCGCTTTAGAAGTTTGTAGTTTACGATTACGATTACATTTGTTGGTAGGAAGAGAAGGCGGTGAGGACGAGGACTGCTACGTTATTTCACAAAAGCATTTTAGAAGTCGCAGTTTCTTTTAACTACTACTAATTCGATCCGACACGCAATTACCTCAATCAACAAATGCTTTTATATGCAGATGTGTAACCGTTTTAAAGGTGTCCAATTTGATTTACGTCGCTCGGCAGCAGTAATAGATTCAAACAGTTTAGCGAGACCTTTGGTTTCGATGAATAAAAATTTTTTCCAACATTTACAGAAGCGTCAATTATCGGCCCTTGACGTCATGTCGAACATCCTAGGCTTACATGACAATTCTTGGCCAAACATAATGATCATTAAAACTAGACAGGTTGCTAACATACAGTAGTGGGGTAACACGGGGTTGGGGACATTACCGAAATTACGTTTAAAACCAGTTTTGACTGGCCTACAACACCCAGTTTTTCTGGTCCCCACCACTCCATTATCTCACCGAATTAAGAGGATGCCGATCTATACCATCTAGGCTTCCAGAGGGTCCTGAAACCCACGGACAATTATAGCAGACCGACTTCCAGGGCCTCCTGAGGGCCCACGAACGCTTTGTGTGACCATTTTCATAGTTGTGACTGATAATATGGTCACAAGTGTCACAGTGTCACACTGAGCGGCTTCGGGACAGGGCCCACAGACCCTTATCAAAGATTGGTTTCCAAGCAGTGCCTATGGCTATCATGGCTTAGAAGTCTTTTGAATCGTGGTGTTAAGTGAGTCTTTGAAATCAGGCTCAATAGAAAGTCCTTTGATATAAAGACCGTCTCTAAGCCAATTCGGCCAAAGCCAAAAAATAAGGATCGTGGATTGCCCTAACACATCAAACCGCAAGAGTGTCGTTTGCTGCCGGCCGAGACCCTCCCACGAGGCCGGCCCAAACCATTGGAGTGTGCCAGTAAAAATTATAGCCCACTAATCGTACGGCGGTGGTGCGCTAGGAATAACGGACTCACTACTCCAACCACCTACGATGAAAACTTTTATTTTGAGGTTCGCGGACAAGTCCCAGTGCTGGCTAGTTTCTTTATTAGTTCCGCCACCATGTCGTCTTTGCTTTGACTCGGCAACTCTTTTTTTCCGCTCTTGCTTTGTATATCACGTTTCATCGTTCTATATTTCTCCTCCTCTCCCAGAATAAGTTTATATTCATCGTCGCTTATAGCTGTGTCTTCCAAAGCCTTAGAAATGTGGTCATGAACAGTGTTTAGCTTACTCTCCGCCAAAATACAAATTTCGTCGTGTTTTGAAGCTTTAGCAACAAACGATCGGCTAACAACATTCCCGATAATATCCAGAAAACTCGTCGCTATGGCTAAACTCTCTAGAACAATACCAGGAATAAAACCAATACCAGTGGCTAGCATAGCTGCCCCACCCACCCCAGTTCCAAGACTAACTATAGCAAGGCCGGCCGAGGCCCCATTAGCCACATCTACAACCCTCTTATACTTCTTGCATAGTTGTCCCCGACTTATCGCCTCAGACCTCAGGAATGCTTCTATTTCGCCGATCTTCTGCAGACGAAAAGTCTGCGACTTCGTGTCTGACGAAATTGTTGACTCCATCAGCGGTGGGTACAAAGACATACTTTTTTATAGTTGCTCTATCAGTAACGTTACGTTTAACTCAATAGTTGAAGTACTTAAAACGCCTCTCTTTTTGCCTTCAATTCGGAAACTCGTTTGTCCTGGAACGAATATTGCCCTGGCTACATCAAATTGCCCACTTGAAATATCGACTGTACGATCGATGCTACCACCAGCAGCCGCCGGTGCTATAACGCGAACTGTTGCATCACCACCGCAAACACCAAAGACTGTTAGCTTCCAGAACCCGCACTCTAACGAAACCCCCTCATTGGCGGTTTGCAAACTTATACACGGAAAACGCGCAGCGGTCAATGGAAGAGTTTGCCACGCACTGGTGGTTACCGTTCCGGCCGCCGTATAGATATCGCGGCTGTGGTAATCGTCAGACACGAAGTCGATGTGTTGTTGAGGCACCGCGGTCAATAGCTCTGCGGTGGGCTTCGGGATGTCGTACCCCCAGTGGCCCACATCACCTAGACTGTCTATGCTGTATTTGCACATGTCTATTTCTCCGTGTTGACGGAGATACCCCCGAATCTTGTAGTGCGTGTCAGTCATATTTTTCTATACTACTGACTATCCCCCGTGTCTAAAATATGTATAGATCTGGAAGTGTGATATTCCAAAAGTACCTTGTGTTGGGCTGGTGGCCAAGACCACCAGCAGGAATTTTTTGTATACTGTGTCATCAGTGAAGGTGAACTCTTGTGCAGAATTAGTCAAAGTGACAGTGGAGGAAATGAGAGCAGTGAATCTCATTGAATCGGTGGGTGTAACCCCATAAATCTTCCAGGACGTGATACGTGGAGCAGTAGGACTAGATCCCCCGGCCAGACTAACCTTCCATACTCGCACAGCCGCCGGGCATTCAATCTGTAACCAAGTCCCACTAACCCGACCCCCAAGCTGGGTTCTCGATGTGGACGCCGTCTTCCACTCACCTCTCACACCCGAGTTGAATGCCATATGGGGCGGGTTAGTGGGTAAAGATTCGTTGGCTGAGGCAATAAAACCCGTTTCGGAAACGTTTCTGGAAAGGGGCGGAATATGGCCGCTGTAGTTGAGAATCTTGATGCCCGTCGCGTATCGCCTTTCATTAGCTATCTCACTGTCTACATACCGTTTATTTGTCACATGCAACGGTTCTGTTGGTACTCTATCACTCTTTGTCATGTTGTCGGCGATCAGCTTCGATACTTGTGCCATACTCGTCGCGTCGCTTTCGGACGTTGCTGCGCCCGTAGGGAGCCCAGTAACTCTTTTACCGCCCATGGTTAAATCACCAGTCATTGCATCACCAGCTTTAAGCACGCATGCGCTCCTAACGATAACATCTTGCTCGTTGGCGTGCGTCTTAGCAGCTTCAGCTTTCTGGTCCGCATAGAGTCTAACTGAAGCTCCAATCTCAGCGTTTTTCGCGTCCACATACCGTTTGTTAGTCAAGTACTTTGGCCCAGCCGGCGCCGTATCATTATTCTTAGTGGCGTTGCTGATCAGCTGCGTCACCTGTTTCAAACTCGCGGCGTCGCTATCAGATCCTGGAATTTCTGTTGGCAGCCCAGTCACTCTTTTACCACCCATGGTCAAATCACCAGTCATAGAATCGCCGGTTTTGAGCACATGCCCGCCTCTTACGATAGCATGCTTCTCGTCCACATATCTTCTAGCGGTGGTGACCTTCTCATCCACGTACTGTCTGTAAGAAGCGTCGCGGGAATCTACATACCGCTTATTCACCACATGCAACGACTCCGTTGGTACTCTATCGAGTTTTACTAGAGCGCCAGCGACCGCTGTTGACACTTGTTTCCAACTCGCTGCGTCGCTATCGGATCCTGAAATTTCTGTTGGGAGCCCAGTAACTCGGTGGCCACCCATAACTAAACTTCCAGTCATTACGCCGCCTGATTTGAGCACGCACGCATTCCTGACGATAACATCTTGCTCGTTAACATAACTTTTAACAATAAGGTCCTTGTCATCTGCATACTGCCTAACGGAATCTCTCAGCCCCGCATTCTTCTCGTCCGTGTACTGCCTGGCATCGATAAGTTTTTGGTCTGCATGATTTTCGGCTGCGGTCGCCTTCTGGTCCGCGTATCGTACCACTTGTGCCCAACTCGCAGCGTCGCTATCGGACGTTGCTGTGTCTGTGGGCAGCCCAGTAACTTTGTGACCACCCATTTTTAGAACGCCAGACATCGTTCCACCGGTGATTTGTAAGTTGTCCTGATCTATGATGTCTGCATAAGCCTTTGTCGCGGCGTCTGTTTCCATCGTGGGCGTTCCCACGTTTGTCAGCCGAAAACCTCCAGCCGACAGAATTCCCATCATGGTATCACCCGCTTTGTGGACGAGCCCAGCGGCGCTTATCTGCCCCCCTCCCACCCCACCTCCACCGTCTCTTCCAAATTTATCAACCGGCATTTTTATATACAAAAAGGTGACGGAAGTCTAACATAGGTCAAGCACGATGTCTTCAAAATTCTTTCCGGCAGCGAGCTCTCTTAGCACGAGCAGACAGAGATGACCACATACCACATCATCGGGACCCTGTAGCTGAAATGTTTGAGTTCTTATAGGATTTTTTAAATATCTAGAAATTTCGAGAGGCGGATCCAGCCCATAACTATCAAAATAGACTGCTATAGGCCCATCTATCCAATAGGCGACCCAGTGAGTGCCATCGCCGGAACCGGAATCTAAATTAACAACTCCACACTCCTTCTCACGAGCCACGGCGGGCAGACCATCTCGCATGAAAACACCGCGGAAATGCGGCAGCGCTCTGGCAACTTTCTCTATGTCGAAGTTGCTAAGAGGTTTTAGTTTTTTTGCCCGATGTAGAGACCGGATCCTTTACACATTGGACAACAACCACCACGAGTCTCGCGCCCGAGATATAAACCGGACCCCCGCGCTTCGAGTGCGCGATTGTGACGCTCCGCCTCCGCCTGTGCGGCGTCGTTGGCCTGTTTGTTGTGCACGGCCTCTGCCACCCCAGTGGCAATGCCACCCACGGCACCCGCCGCGCCTAACCCACTAAAAATCAATGGGAGGAGAGCCAGCAGTGGAAGAAATCCACCAGATTTTGTCATCTTTTTCAATTGCGTTTTGGTGAATCTCAGCTCCATGCCAACGCCTTCCGAAATCTTCTTCACGATTCGGGCGGCTTGAACTTTTGTCAGCGCGAGCTTGTCGTCTCCGCGAAGCTGGCCATGAGCGAGTCGGATCGTGGCACCAGTGCCGGCGCGCGCAGCTTTAGCCAATGTTTGCTTTTGCCCTTCGGTCAGTGAAAGGCCGAACGCAACGTATTCAGTTTTCATTTTTGGAAAAAATATATCTAAAAGAGGGCCTTGTATCTAAATGTGAAAAACCGATTTCTAGTAGACGACGTTGAATTTGCTGCCATCCGATTCAAAATTCAGGAGTCGGTCGCTGATCAGGACGGCATATGCTGTCGTATTATTTGGTACCCCTTCGTTAAAGTCCACCTTGATTTGTATGTCCTGTACAGAGGTTTTAAGTCGTTCAGATTGCCTGCGCACGTCCAGAACGAAGATCGGAAACAAATCTACAAATTCGATTGGTGTCGGTTGGCATGACGATTCACGCGCGTCTATGCCGCAATATTCTTCCTTGAAGTCACGTAGGGCCTTGTAAGCGCGAGAGGTTGTCCTCTTGGTGAAGTCGAGATTCATGTCAACAACCGGGTAGCGATCGCTGTTGAGCATAGCGAAAATGTTGCGAACCTGCACATGGTCAAACAGTGCCGGATTCTGGCCTTGATGTGCATTCTTTCCAGTCTGAAAAGCAACAAGAATCCAGCGTGGCTTTTCCGTGCCCGACTTAACACTCAAACGCCAGGAAAAAGTCGTCGCTCGTGGCACCGCAATGTTGTCGCATTGCATGGCGCGGAATGCCACAGGCACCTTAACCTTGGCTTCAATCTGCTTCATAAGCATGCTTTTATACTCCAGAGCGGGTATTATATGCGGCATGAACCAGGAGAGTTTAGTCAGCGCGATCTGGCCATTGGCCGCAGCGGCTTCCTTGAAGATCGCGTCTGCATCCCCCTGCCGGCTCAGCAGTAAAGAGTGTTTGATCCCGTATACGACCTTGTGATAATCATCGCAAAAACCGAATAGATGTCTTAAGGGAACGATGAATGAAAACGTTCCAATAGGGACGGGTTTTCCAATGATCATCAGTCGACGGGCCTCGAAGCCGATATTCGCGGCCGCCGCCGCCGCGGTCGTGTCCTTCTGCCAACACATGTTTAAACCTTCGCCTTTGGAAAAATCGTCGCCGTATACCAGCATGCCTTTCATCGTCGTGGCTTGCCCAGGTGACATGACATTCTCTATCTCGGTATTGTTAGCCAGGTATCGAATTTGAGAAAACATGTACGGGATAGCATTGTTGATGAATGACACCAACGAGTCTGCGTTGTAAGCCGCGCCAGTTGATGTAATCCTGCCCTCCACAAGAAGGTAACTCTTAGAAGGCTGCGTGAAAATGTCTTGGTTCTGGATGTCTATCTGTATGGCCTGGCCATTGTTAATAGCCGCAGGGTTTTGTGATTCATACTCGCGGTATTCAAACGATTCGATGCTATTATCATCGGGTACCGCCGAAGCGATGTCCAACATTTCACTCGGCACGTCAAATGCCGCCATTATTATAAGTAAAAAAGTTCAAGCTTCAATTATTAATCATGTTACAAATTAATTTCATATGTGGTGGGTTAAACATTTTGTTGCGTTTTGTCAATATTTTTTTCATTTTGCAAGAAACAGACCCCTACCACAACGACTCGGCTTTATAGTTTTGAAACCGGATCCAGCAATGCGGCTGTTTATGTCGGCCATTGTCGGAACAACGGGTGGCGGACTCACAGCCAGTTGTTTTAAGTATTCAATGCTCTTGTCGCTGAGCGCCTTCTCCAAAGGTGCGGGAACAACAGGCGCGGCAGATGAATTTTCATTTCGTAAATGAGCTTCATTTACGGCCGCAGCGCGTCTCGCTTTCACGGCATCAACAATTTGCCTGACGGCAGATGCTGTTGTGGCGCCGGCTTTCGCGACATTACCAACCGCCTTGGCAACGTTTGTGATTGTGCCTCTATTCGCCGAAATGAAGGAGCCTGCACGGCCAAGGAAACCCGCGATTTTGGGTATCCAGTCGAAAAGTCCACCACCCACGACACGACGCCGCTTTTTAATTCCAAGAACAAACATGAGAATATTTAAGTGTGAAAATCTACGCACTGCGGATGTGAAACCTTATAGTTACTGTCTCACCGCGGAGGTTTAATTGTTCACCATTCTGGTCGGTCAGCCACACACGAATGCCCTGTACGTTGCCAGCCGGTGCTACTGGTAGGTACACTAGATTTTTCGGAGACTCGATTACCTTATAGCCGGGCGACACATCCGGGAAAAAACTGTAGATTACTGGCAGCTGGCTACCATTTCGATACGATCCAGAGATAATATCACAATTTACCAGAATTGTGTCCACCCGGAGAATATCGACTGGATTTTCTCCCTCTTTATAACCAAGACTAAGCGTCTGAGGGTTAAAACCGAGCGTTTGCCTGATGGTAGATGCGGCCATATCTACCTTAAAACGGACCTTCGTTATCTTTACGAAGGCGCGAAGGGTAGATGCGTTAGCTCCTATAGTAATAGGAGAATCAAAGCTGAGTTGAGCAACACCTGGCGGCGGCGGATTTTGCATTTCTAACTGCCGGCTGATTTCATAATTAATCTGTGCGATCTCGTAGCTTCCGTCGGGTAAAATGATCGTCTTCCAGGTCTGTCCATTGGTGGAGCTGTAGACGAACTTGTTATTTGAACTGTCAATGTTCGGAATCGAATTATAGGTTTCAAGATTGACCAAAGCAAGCTCAAAGCGTCTTTTTGGATCCAGGTACAGCGGTGGTGAGAAAGCCGTGGTCCACCCTGTAGTATCTGAGGAAACAACTATACTAAAATTCTCCTTAGGCTGCAAAAGTTCTCGAATTTCTTCGAGTAGTTTCTCCGAGCGTTCCATCTGAGCCATGAATTTTGTTTTCTATTTCTATTTTATGAGCATGTTTCTATTCAATTCGAGTGCCAGCTCTTTGGAGATCGCACCGGAACGCAGTAACTCGTCAAGAATGGCGGAGATTTCGTTGCCAAGACCAGTGTTTCCCGCGGCCCTAGAGGCCACCAAAAGCTGCAACCTCTCTACCAGGGCGTTTGGATCGTTGTAAAATTGCACCGCGCCGCCTCGAATCAGTTGGAACTTTTTACTTTTCCGGCCATGAATAGGCAGACCAGACATCTGTACGAGCTTTTTGAAAGTTTCAATTGCCTGAGGCGAATATTGCTTAGTCTTAACGAAGCGTTTCGTTAACAGGCTGAACAATGACTCATCAGCAGGAGCTTCGAGCACGAGGTTCCCACCTTTAAACACTCTTAGTCTACCAGCAGACAGCGCGACGGGGTCGACGGAGAGCTCACCCAAGGCGCTACCTTGTAATTTAAGAGGAACGGCTGGGACACTGAAACCCTTTCCCTTTTTGATGAGGCTGTGGCCCTCTATCAGTGTATCGATTCGCTTTTTATATTCCCTTAGGGCTTCGATATCTGCAGTCACCGCATCTACCTTTTCTTCGTCTTTTTGCTTTATAGCCATCTTTTTCTCTTTGCCCAGGGTGTGGCGATTATAGTGATTGACCTCACCGATTATCTTTTCAGCACCTGCCTTGTCGGCTAAATCGAGCTCGCTCGGAGGTCTGAAACCGTGCCTTATGATTGCCTCGACGTTGAGATATTTGTTTGGATCAACTAACAGTGCGGGGGGGATTCGGGATGCTGGGAGCGCTGGAAGCGCAGGAGCTGCTGTTCCTGCGGTTTCACCGAACAAAGCTGCTATCGGGTTAAAATTAGCAGACTCTGAAATCTGCGCCGGCAAATCCTGTAAAGCGCTGGTAACTTTCTGCAGCTCCTTAGACGTAGCCACCTGGGATTCAGCCGTGGCTGTGGCGATTGGTTTGAAAAGCTTTGCAGCATCGTACTGAAGGTTGGCTTCACCGAGCTTCTCATCCACGAAACGCTGTCTCAATCGATTTCTGCGAGCTAAATAATCCTGAGTCAAGGCGTCTCGCTCCTGTTTAGACGAAACTTTTGTCCACATCGTGGTTGTATGTCGACTATATCTTGTAAGTTCTTAAGTGTGACAAGTTTTACAATGTGACTGATAATATCGTCACAACTGTCACGCTAAGGTATTTTTTTTTATACACATTCAATCAATCAGTAACGATAACTTTTGTCCACATCGCGTTTATATGTCGACTATATGTTGCCTATATCATGTCTTTAAATACTTGCCTTGGGCTTATAGAAGCGATCGAACCCGCAGCGATATTTTCCATCGTACACTTTGGACGTCAAATCTATGACTGCGAATCCATATGGTTGGGCAGCGCACTCGCTGAAGAACGTACGGAATTCATCGAAAGACATGTCGCCGCCCACGAACGTATCGTGAATGGCTCGCAAATTTTTGCTGTCTTGGTTGAAGAGGACGATAAGATTAGCATTGTCACGGATCGCTTGCTTCGGAATTCGAAAATAATTCTGTGTTAAGTAGAAGCAGTCCGCGCCACCGTGTCGACCCATAGTGAAATACCTTTCAATGGGCGACTGTTTTTCAAGCATGACGTCATCGAACACTAGAAGGCTTCTGGCATTCTTATTTAATGATTCAACTGGAACTATTTCATCTGAGCAAGAGTGAAAGGAAGCCACTTCCTTCCCGGCAACTTTTTCCAACTCTGTAACCCAGTCCCGGAGGAACTGATATTTTTCCTGTCCCAGAGACTTCGAGTATAGATACAGCCGATCAAAACGCAGGTACCCCTTCTTCAGAAGGAGGTTGAGTAGTAGGTTTGTTTTTCCACATCCGCTTGGCCCACAGATTATGCATCGTATGCTTGATGGCAACAACCAATGGTGGTGTTTTTTCCCATCGTCGGCTTCGAGATCGAAATTTGTTATTTCCATATAGAGACAACGAGTTATGATTGTATTCAACGAACACAATGTATTGCCTACGATGTAAGAAACATACTGAGACTTCAAATGAAACAATCGTCGAGTTACGAAACGGTCGGCCAGCCAAGAAGGGAACCTGTGCCGTCTGCGGTGCAAAGAAGAGCCAAATTTTGCCTTCTAAAGTGCGAAAGCGCAAGACTCATGAGTCTAGCGGAGGCTCGCTACTGAATAGGGCCCTCAACGTTCTTCCTCTACCAGAAATGCATATGAGCCTTCCATCCGGTATGCCTTCGGAAGATAATCCGGGAGGTTCTTTCCAGAATACAGGAAAGTACTCTTACTGTGGACCATTCACAAAACTCGATAAACGGCTGTCACAGCGCTATCACGGTGTTAATCAGCTCGACCGTGCGTGCCTCCACCACGATGTGGCTTACGCAGTTCATAAAGATACTCCGGGGCGTAACCACGCAGATGACATCCTCGCTGCAGCCGCGTCGAAGATCGCACTCACCGATGAAACTCCGGATTATGAGAAGAAAGATGCCCGGCTTGTATCGGCCATTATGACAGCGAAGTCGAGGCTGGGGATGGGTGTTGGACGGCGACGCAAATGAAAATCATTTGTGTATGTGTTTACCTGTTTGTAATATATAGTTTTTACTGAAATGTCTAAGCACCTTTCAACTGTCTATTACAGCCCTAGAGGTTACTGGCGAGGTAAGGCTGCGGTGAAAAAGCTAGCCGTAGCCGCCAAAGTTTCCGAGGCCGAGGCTCGCGATTGGCTGAAGAAACAAGCTGTGTGGCAGATTTATCTTCCCGTTCCACGCCGCATACCGCGTCCAAAGTTCGATGAAAATCGACCAAACGCGGTACACCAAGCCGATCTCTTGTTTTTACCTCACGATAAAGTAGGTCGAAAGACTTATAAATACGCTCTCACTGTTGTTGATGTTGCCTCACGATACAAAGAAGCTGAACCGTTGATCAACAAAAGTGCGACCGAAGTCGCCGCCGCTTTAAGCCGGATCTATAAGAGGGGCCCATTAACTTGGCCTCGACTCTTTCAGGTCGATCCTGGACGCGAATTTATGGGTGATTTTACACCGTTGCTGGCGAAGCACGACGTTCTTGTAAGACGCGGACAGGCCGGAAATCATCGCCAACAGGGCATCGTTGAACGCTTTAACCGTACTCTAGCTGAGCGACTCTTCGGTGCTCAATACGCTCAGGAATTGCTCCTGGATGCAAGGGGGTCATCAGAACGGTCAGTGGAATGGGTTCGACGATTGCCCGAAGTTGTAGCTACACTAAACGATGAGCCGACGCGCTTGCTCGACATGAAGCCGGTTGAAGCGATGAAAGCTGCTAAAGTGACACAGAAGCCCTCTCATTCACAAATGAAAACTCGTTTGTGGGGAATGGATGAGCCTATTCTCGGACACGACGTTCTCGTCCGCTATTTGTACGCTCCCGGCGAGCTCGAAGGTGGAAGCAAACGTGCCACCGATCCTAACTGGTCGCTCACCATCCACGCTATTTTGGATGTTGTTCGGCAGGCTGGTAAACCGGCTTTATACCATCTAGTTGATGGGCCTGGCCGCGGTTTTGTACGTGAGGAGCTGCTTCTGGTGCCTATGGGCACTGAGCTACCCCCCGATAGAATACTCAACCGTCGTTGATTTTGTAGTGCCCATATGCCAGCGTTGTTATCCCGTCCGGAGATATCCACTTTTTTGTGTCTAATGGAGAGAGGCTGATCTTATTCTGCTCGTACACTCCGATCTGGTGGTCGTGGCTTCTAATCACGACTTGTGTGTGCCGCATCTCTTCTCGTTCGAACAGGCACTCCTTGTATAGCTCGTGGTGCAGATCCTTCTTCACAACTGCTCTCTGAACGCCTTTTGCTTTCCTGATTTCTGAACCACCCGATTTTAAGATCGAGTACATCTTCGGGCGCAGTCCCACGAATTGGGCTATGGCAACTCCGTTACATTCATCTTTGAACTTGCCCACGACTTTCTTGTTCTCGACGTCGTAGTAGGGGCTGTCTCTTGGAAACTCTGAGAGGTCGTATTGGTGTTTTTTATTCCACATATCGGTATAGGCGTTCGGAGTTTCCACCTGAAATAACAGGCTGTCAGTGTCTGTATATAGCAACTGGGCTTTTTCTCCGTACTCATTTTTCACATCGTTGTACCAGAAGTCGTACATCAGATGCTTGCTGAGGTCTAGGACAGCCTGGCCGACATATACAGGTCTGTTTAACTTGAGCTTGTTCTTCAAACTGTGAATCGCGGCGAGTTGGTCGTTGAAGATTTTGTGTGATATGTAGGCCGGGTCGGCAATTAGTTTACGAAGTTTGTCAACTTTTGAGGTCGGTACCAGGTTAACTCTGATTCTTTTTCTAAGATTTTCCATGGTCTTTCCAAAGACCGCATTATTAGCCAGTTTGAAGAAATCCTTCTCAAACTCCGACGTTGCCTTCGCTCTCAATTTCGTATTCATCTCGATGTATGGAGCCATCCATGCCTCCTGTCTAAACTTAATGACACGATGAATTTTAGAAACTTGTAGGCCCAACGAGTGGTAGAGCTTGAGATTTCTATAATGGACCACATACCGCTCCTTAGGTCGTAGGCTTGGTACTAACTTCACATGCTTTGTGAACTTGCCTCCCAACTCGTTCATAAGCACATTCTGATAGTCACTCAACCACTCCTCTTGGACTGACAGGGTCTCCGGTGCTAAGGGATAGTCGCTATGTGATTCGTGGAGGTGCTCCGGGTACCCGAGATCGACTTCAAGTAGGAAGCCTTCAGGCGCGTCATCTGGAGTTTCCAACACTTCATCGAGAGTTGGACTTTCCCAGCTAAATCCACCAACCGGCAGTGGCTGTTGCATCGCCCAGCCGTAAAGATTATTCGCGTCGAGATACATGATCCAGTCGTCTGGCTTCGTGGTATCGTAGTCGGGGCATTGTGGGTTGTTGGCTTTTGCGAAGCGCTTAGATACCATCGAGATTCCACCTCGGAGACCTTTCTCTACGAACAAATGCATATCTATATCGGTTAAAAGTTCGAGCTCGATCTTCGTCTTTTTCAACAAAGCGTCCCAGGCCATTCCTGGCAGGCTGAAGTAGTTAGCCGGGTCCAGACTGTAGTGCTTCATCGATGTGGATCTGAAGGTTTCGAAGACATCTGCGAGTAGAAGTACATCCGTGCGGAGATACAGGTCGTGATAGTCGCCCAGAGTTTTACAGTCGAATTCGTTCCATACTCTTTGGGCGTGTTGATAATCCTCATCAGAAATGTTCTCTCGGGAGAGCCTGCTGTAGAACGCTTCTTTGGGTGGAAGTCGGTCTTCTTCGAAGCGGTGGTAATCGTCAATGTGCTCGTAACAATATACGCCCTTTCGCCTCAAAAGATCTAGTTTTGTCCTATCGTTGTGAACGAAATTTTCCTTTATATATGCTGTTGTGACTTTCAGATCTTCCAGTGATAGGTTTCCTGATAATTTATCCAACGAGCTGTTTAGAAACTGGAGACTATCAATGAACTGTAGTTGTCCTATGTTGAATGTCATGTATTTCTCCATATTGTTTGGAATACAGTTAATTTCAGTTTCCTCATCCTGTGCGGCCTCACAGCTACCTATCGCTTGCATTATGAGGTGGCTGTCGTAACCTCGCAGATTGTGGAAGACCACCGGTACCTTACACTTATCTGGATATATTCGAAGTTTGAGGTTGCAAGCGTTGTGAGCAGCACCTCGGTACTTACCGGCGATGTGACAGTGGTCGCGAACTCTATCCTCTTCGAGCGCTTCTCCGCAGATATGACATTCAGTAGCCTCGCGGAATGATTGGCGATCGGCCGGTGACATAACCATCTTAGCTGGGGTGGCCAGCCTTTGTTTGATAGAGGCCAGCTCGCCTTGTAGTCGCTGCAGGAACTCTGGCACGGCGTTCTCTCCGCGATATAAAACTGGTTTCTTCGTGCGGCCGTCGCATCGAACCACTATATAACAGAAGCTGCATGGTTTCTGCTCAGCTATCTGTCTGGTGTTGCTCTCGCTGGGGTTCATGACTGCGCCTTCGATTGGTATGTTTAGAGCCTCGAAGTCTGCGTAAACGATATACGGGGCTCGCATCTGTTTGTGATGGTTCTGGAATTTGAGGATATTTTCATCGTCTTTTGGCATCTCAATCCGCTGAGGCTTCTTACTAATACCCTGGCAATCTTTGATATGAGCATCCAGCAAGTCTTGTCTACAGAATATGTGTAGGCAGCGACGGCATGGGTGTTTCTTGCTTTTGTCTTTGCTATTTTGATTAAGAATTCGGCCAAGGTCTTTAATCCAGACGTAGTGGTAATTCTCACCACTGACTAACAGTAGAAGATCGATATTATAGTCTCTATTGGTCTGCTTTGAGACATAAATTGGATACAAAGCTTTATCCCACCCGAAGACTGAGACGCTTATATTAGGGTTCTGACGTTCGAACTTACCGATATCTGTGACCTTCACTGGAAATTCTATACCATCGAAGTTTAGCTCGAGGAGGTGGCCCCGATACTTAGTTGGGCGATCTGGATTTTGTCCATGACCTACTGGATACATAGCACTTAATATGGCCCACTCGAAGCATCGGTTATCTTTATTCTTTACATTAATAACCGTACGAGGGGGTATATACTTTGGTGTAGGAAAGTAGCTCCTTGCACGAAATGGTTGATATTTTGCAACGCTGAGGTCTACCGCCACGACCCGCCTCACCCTCCAGCCTGACCCCTCATTGGTATAGTCCTCGAGGCTTTTTAGTACTTCGGCCTTGGCCTTTCGTACAGCCCCTTGGATTTTACTCGCATTCGTAATTGGCACTGCTTTGCTTCGAAAGTAGGCCGTATTGGTAATAGTACCCGGGGTCGCGTTTCCGTCGTACAACATGTCAACGGTCGGAGCCAGCTTTTCCAACTCAACTGTCAACACTTGCGAGTATTTCAGACCGTCTTGTTTCAACAGCTCTTCGTTGAGTTGCGCCTCAATGTTGTGCTCCATTGCACTCAAGAAAGCCAACGCATCTCTTTCCAGCCTGTGGTTAAGAGGTACTTCTGCACGGAAGTCTCTCAGAAGCTGGTTGGCGAGCTCTTTGCGTACTAGAAATGGCGGTGGTCCACCTCTCTCCTTCTTAATGAGGAGCGGGTCGAATTGTGCTAGAAGGGATTTACGTTTTGCCCCTCTATGCTTGCGCACTGGAGGAATTGGCCTTGGAAGCAGTGGCTGTAGTAAGCGCCTTTTGACTGCATCTGGGATAGGTTCGTCTAAGATATTTTTTAGAACAGCTCGAAGAGCTGGGGGGCCAGTAAACTCACCCAACAATTGTTCAATTTTTTCATTCGCAGACAATGCCATAGTTATAAATTATTTTATACTACTGTGGCAAACTTTTCCTTAATACAATAACGGAATCGTTTGTTTAAAACGAAATTTTGTTTACTATGTATTCGATTGTCGCTTGCTCATCTATTTTATCTCAATACAATAATGGAATCGTTTCTTTAATAGAGAATTTTTTACTCTACTACTATGTTCGCTAGTCTGTTCCATTCTTTCTCGAATTCACGGGTTAGTCCGCGGCGTCGAACTCTTGATTTTATGACGTAATAACCACAACGTATACACTCACCCAAGTGGTTTTTGATGCCCCTCCCACATTTAGCGCAAGATCTCGTCTCAAAGCCATTTCGCAGCTGTGCTAAATGTTTGAAACAGTGCTCCCCAATACATCTGCGACAGCACAGATTTGTTTTACCTATAACTAACCACTTGCAGAAGTTTTGCCCCAACATTATGATTTTATGTATACCATAACATATTCTTTTATTTAAATTGAAAAAATATTCAAAACAAGGCTAATTATTATTATTATTATTGTTATTCAATATTCATGTATTGGCTGCCCATTCAGCACGCAAAAAACTCTTAAGGCGTGTTTTAGAACCTTAACTAACAATTTATCTTTTTCCATTCTATTATGTTCACGCATAAAAAATATATTGTTTTTTATGTTTTTTCCGAAAGTCAAAAAATACTAACTTTTTAAGCCTAATTGGTGTAGTAATAACTTTAGAAAAAATGGAGCTAAATAGAATGTCATTTAAGTGGAATATACATTCAGCACGGGCAATTGTTTATTGCTTAAAAATAATTATTTGTTGATCGCAGAAAAACCACAGTGTAAACACGATTTATACTCCTTCACCGTATGAGGCGCCACGTACATAGATGCCATGGCCAAAATAATAAGGACTTCCAAGTCTTTAATTATACAAGTCCTTTAAACACGATTTATACTCCTTCACCGTATGAAGCGCCACAGTACATAAAAATAGGCCACTGCTGGATTTAAGGCTTACAGTCATCGCCTGAAAGTGCACGGCGTCGATGTGGGCGATGATCGGTCAAAGTCCTTATTATTTTGGCCTGTGTTTATGGTTCGCTTGTTGTAAAACCCAGACCGCGGTGGATGGATGGATGGATGGATGGATGGATGGATGGATGGATGGGTGGATGGAAAATGATGGATAGATAGATGGATGAACTTTACGTAAATGTAATGTAGGCCTATATCCCCGAGATTTCTCAGCGCTAAACAAAGCCACATCACGTGAAACAGGATGCTTACTAACGGAATATAATACAAAGCAATAAATCACAATTAGGTGGTTGTCAAGGACCGCCGCACTGATGGAAAATAATACGCATCTGTTTTATATCAAGCGTTGAATGATGTAGCCTAAAGCCTCCATGTGGGTACAAAGCAATAAATCACAATTAGGCGGTTGTCAGAGACCGCTGCACTGATGGAAAATAATACGCATCTGTTTTATATCAAGCGTCGGATGATGTGGCCTAAAGCCTCTATGCGGGCATATGTCTTCCTCTGTGTGTGTGCCTGTGTGCGCCTCTGTGTGTGTCTCTGTCTGCGTCTGCGTTGGCCTGTGTCTGCCTTTTCGGTTCTCCGCACAATGGTTAAGTCAAAAGCTATAGTTAATATCAAGTGTCTCATAAAAGCACAAATAATTTGTATGCATGTATGTATGGATGGATGTGTGGATGTGTGGATGTATGTATGTATGTATGTATGGACGTATGTATGTATGTATGGATGTATGTATGGATGTATGTATGGATGTATGTATGGATGTATGTATGGATGTATGCATGTATGTATGGATGTATGCATGTATGTATGTATGTATGTATGCATATGTATTCATTGTATTGTCATGAATCTCATGTGTCGTTGCTGGCTAGCCTTGCGGCTCTGTGCTAAACTTTGCTGGCTGGGCCAGGCTGGGGTAGCCGCGCGCCTGCCAGTCTCTGTGCGAGTCTTAACTATCGACTTATATGGGCCGTCGCAAAATTTGGTCGCTGGGCAGGCTGTGCGTAAGAGTCTCTGCATGCTTACTATGGAAGTGGGCAGGCAGGCAGGCAGAGCAACGTGGGTGTTTATATATAGGACCTGCTCAGTCTGGATTGACATCCCATGTGTCGGAAGACGGTTGCTGAACGGTAAACGTGCTAAAATCATTCGGAAATGGACAAGGAACAGAAATTTTTGCGAGCTTTAGCTGATATTCCATTTAAAGAGGTTAGTAAAAAAGAGAAAATTAAATCTGCAGAAATGCAGCTTAGAAGAATAAATCAAAATTATAGAAAGACGAAACAGCGGCTGAATGAATCAGCGTTAAAATTAAAGCAGCTCGCAACTAAACGGAAGTCGCTGCGTGAGAAAGTTAGCGGGCTAAAGGTAGGCGTAAATGAAGATTCAGATTCTGAATGCGAAAATTTACAACTGCCTCAACAGGTAGAAGATGCAATTTTAGCAGCCTTGGGTGAACCTGTCGTGGAGAATATGGAGGACGATGATATTAATTTGTAGTTGTTATAATTCTCTAAATTTTAATTCTTCCTTACAGTCAGGCTATAACAAATTTTGAGCTCATACGGCGCTGTTATAAGGACGGATGCCCTAACATGGTAAAAATTTTCCTTCGAGCCTGGCTATTACGAATTTTTTAGCTGATGCCGTGCCAGTATAAGGCTGAGTATAGCATAGCTCTGTGAAAATTTTAAAGATTTATATTGGCATCGTTATCAGGGCGCGGTGTGTGGCAAAGTGGCGTTTGTCTCATAATTAAAAACCGCAGGAGCCCATTGATAGCTTTGTGACGTGGCGAGTTCGGGCCGCCATCAAAATAAGCCTGTGCCCCCGCAGCTTTTTGTGGGATATATTTTTGTTTTTCACTAAAAGTTTAGACGATTCCAATACAGGCAACACAATAGACCCTGAAATATCATTACATAGTATTTGTCGTTCAACAATCGTGTTCTACACATGGGGGCGGAAGACCAGCAGTTAGCTGGGAGGAGGCCGTCGGCGTGTAAAACACGTCCTGACGAGTCCAAGCAGGGGTCTTGTTGCCCTTGAGACCAAAAGTCTTGGCATTGGTTTTGGTCTTGGTCTTGAGGACAATTCTTGCTGCACAGGACGAAACGGAAATCCACCCAAGAAAAAAAACCAATCATCTGGTGAGTAGTGATTCTACTTCTTTCTGTATTAAGCGAAAAAAGTATATATTACTGGTGTAATGACGATCATAGGCGCCGACTTCTTGGAGGCCTTGGGTGCATTGCACCCAGAGAAAAAGTTCGGTGGGGGCCTGGCCCCCAGAGGAATTCGGACCTTAAATTAAATTTTGGGGTATTCCTAAAAAGGTCGTTACATTTTTATGGGGATGAATTCCTAAAAGTCGCCAAATTTTAGGAGACATGGCCCCCTTTTATTTTTTTGACGGATGACTAAAAAAATAAGCCTTCTGGATCCGCCCCTGACTGGCACCCAGAGACAAAACCAAAAGTCGGCGCCTATGATGACGATTATGGTATAATTATGATTATGATTAAATAATGTCTCTGCCTATCTCTCTACCTCTCTCTCAGTCTCTCTATTTCCATTCTTTCATTCATTCGTTCTGTGAATTTAAAATAGCCCCTTCAAGATACCTACTCAGGAGCGCCGCACCGTTTTTTATATATTCAACTTGGCGTATATTCCTAATTTAAATAGTTAAAGCTGTTATTACACTCCTAGCTTAAACGTGACAGATGTGACAGATATTATCGTCACACTGTGAAAGTTGTCACACTCGAGGACTTCTAAGCTATAAGCGTTCGTGGATACCACGGACTGCCTGGAAGTCGATTGGCTATAATTGTCCGTGGGTTTCAGGACCCTCTGGAAGCCTAGATGGTATAGATCGGCATCCTCTTAATTCGGTGAGATAATGGAGTGGTGGGGACCAGAAAAACTGGGTGTTGTAGGCCAGTCAAAACTGGTTTTAAACGTAATTTCGGTAATGTCCCCAACCCCGTGTTACCCCACTACTCATACTTACTATTTTAAACTGTTCGAGCATTTAACGTGATTTGAATGTCCGTTTCATTTGATAAGAAAGTATATGAAATGGCGCATAGCTGAAACACAACTACACTTGTAAGTAATCTTTTCAATTAAGATGTATAAACAACATCCAGTACAAAAACACCATTAACAAGAATTTTAGTTCGAGATTCATACATCCAATAAACCTGTGTAAAGTAATCGTGGTAATATGGAGAACGTGGCACATTTGTGAATATCTGTGGGCAATATATCTGTGTAAATTTATAACGATTCAATATCACCGGCAACTTTACAGTGATTTTTATTACAAGCACTCTTATTCCTCCAAAATCAATGTCTATGTCTCCTTTTAAAAGGAGCCACTAGACGATTTATATATGTGTTGATTGCACTTTCTTCATAATTCCATTGCAGTCCATAAAAGCAGGGCCAAAGTATAAAATAAATAGAAAACGAGAAACTTATAGCGTCCGAATGACCCCATTTAAAGGTATCTAAACAAAGTCTTACAATATCATTAATATTCGTTGTTTAACGACATAAAGTAATATGTCTGACACTGTTTATGATACAAACATTGTTGCAAACTGCCTTACACAAATGGGACAATTCAACAGTAATTATCTCATACAGGAATTCTTAAAAGTAAAAAAACTTCGTCCACAAATGCAGAATACATATAACTCTAATTCTAATTTTTACTGTCATTACAACATCAGATTCTTGTTTTATTTTGAAATTTTAAAGTAGTTATTTATTAATCTTCAGTTTCGTGACATCTTACGGCTTCATCTACCGTTATCAACATTTCTTATTATCAAACGAATGACATAATGGATGCGAGCTAACTGAAGGTTAGTATACGGTCTGAAGAAACTGTCTTAATCGTATCTGAGTGCCAGAGATAATCTGGTGGTTAAATTAGTGGCTCGTAAACCATGGGCCAGGGTTAAATGCCCGAAATGGAGAGCATTTTTAAATATCTGTTCCAGCTGCGCAACTAGAGACCTCAGATATATAATGTGGATTACAGTGTCGGTGAGAAGATCAGGTGGCCAAGGAGCGGACTTGCCATCGGCTCTCAAATGTTGAGGCTATGAAAATTTTGTAGCTAACGCTTTCTACTCATTGCTGTCTGTCGGGAATAATTTAGGGAACTGCTCTCCTCGTTCTCCTGCTATTTTCACATTATTTTTCGGATTTTTTTTCTTGGTATAATTCTTCACATTCCCGTTCTTCGAATCCTCACCGAGAAAAGGCCGTTGACATCCATCGACTGTCGGATGCAAAAAATAATATTTGAACTCGATGGACGCAAAAATATATATTAATTGATGACCACGTTTAAAAGGTGTTAAAAGAGATCTAGATTATATTCATGTCAAATGTGACATCAGTCGATATTCGGAAGCTGGCCCATATCTACGAATTATTTTATCTGACTGCAGAATTTCCTAAGTAATTTCTATAATGTTCGATTTTGCTCTTAACTGATTATTACGGTTTTGCGGAATTTGGAAGCGTGACTGAATTGGCAAGGTACATTCTTCCCAATCTACTTGAACACCTTTAAACCGTATTTTCCAATCGTTTTATATACGAACCATGCACGCCCCTATATATTTAGATATATTTCGTGTTGACGTAGGGGTGAACAAGGTTTTCGAAGTGACCTCGACCGTTAACCACTGTGGTGATGCTTCAATCAACCGATCGGCAAGCGACAAATGTCTCTTCTATGTGCACCCGGTGGCTCGATGGATAGTCGGAAATGTGTAATCTTTTAATAACGAGACACATCCGGTTGCAGCATAATTGTGTGCTGCCACCTGTTGTCGCTCCAAACCATAGACGCAATTTGGTCTAAGTTACGCAGAAATGTTCCGCGTAACTTATTATCTGTCATATGTGAACGGGAATCCGTTGGTTGGGCTCTACGTGGATGAGTGGGACCACCACTGGTGACGCGGTTAGTTTTCTGAGCATTGCGTTGCTTATTGGTGGTATTCTTGCTCTCAATGACTTTTACTATTGTGTATATTTCAGATGGATGGATCCCGAGTTTTTTTTTTAAGCAACAAAAGCTGTTGACGTCGACAGAAATTATTTTTTTATATGACATACGGAAATCTTCGATCAAGAGATATATATCTCATTTATTGACATAGTTTAAAAGGTGTTCACGTAGGTTTAGGTCTTTCAGTAGCAGTAATAGATTTCTTTAACGTTCCAACAGTTTAGCGACATCTTACGGCATCAAAACCGTTGACGGCGATTTGAACAAATTTTTTTGCAACATTTACAGGACCGTTAGAAATAGATTTTGTTAAAATTTCAGTTAAACTACATCTTATATGGACTATCGAATGCGTACATGACAATTATCGGATAAACATTATGAACATTCAACTATACATGTTGCTAACATGCTTATCCTTTTAAACTCTTCCAGGATTTAACGGAAATCGAATGTCAATTATATTTACTACCAAAGTATATGAAATACAACTTACTGAATTTTTCAACTTATATGTCAGAGCAACAACATTAACAAGAAAATTCTTGCTCGAATTGCATACATTAACTAAAATTGTATAAAGTAACGGTGGTATATGAGCAGACCGTGACACATTTTGTGAATACGTATGGTCTATAGAATATAGATCAACGTAAATTTGCAGCGATTCACTATTCCAGAAGATGTCACACCCGAAATTATTTTTCTCGTCGCTCTGTCAACGTAAACACCTTTAAAATGTTTTGATCACCTGATATATAAAATTATGTTTATTGCAGCATTAATGGATAATTCTTGATTTTCACATCAGTTTTAACACACAGAGAGAACATTTCTGTATTATGCCTAACGAACGGTGAGAACTATCCAAATAATAAATTACACTCCTGTTTTAAGTGTTATATTCGCCCGATAAGAGACAACTGAAGAGCGGTCCTGTTGGACTTGTACAATGCCATAGAAAGGTGGAGAACTGTTCAAATAAATTTCTATGGACATCAACGGCCTTTGATGCCATAAGATGTCGTAAATACTCGATCCATCCATCCATCCATGCTAATTAATTACGCCAACTTCTTAAAAAAGCGCGTCTTAGTACAGCTTCACTATGATATTCATATGCATTGTTTGCACAGGCAATGAAACATGCTTTACACGAGGTTTAGCTCAGTGGGAGTGCTCGATAGTATATTGGTTAGCGTGCAGGACTTTCAATCGAGAGGTCGGGGGTTCAAATCCCACCAGGGTATAAATTTGTTTCGATATTTCCGCTCCGCGCCCGCCCTCTAGCCAACTCACCTATTATCAGTACACTGACCGTATACAGTCGGTGGAAAGATGAGAGGGAGAGGATAGCGTTCCCGTACTCGTATGCCGAGACTAAGCAAATGAAGTCGCTAACACTTGACACCCATGGGACACCCATGGCCTACCTTAAGGGAGTACTCTTCTTCTTTTCTTCTTAGCTTCAACCATGTGCCTCACTTTTGGTTTCAGCTTATATTCAGAATAATTATTTTCAAAACCAGTTTAGAAATAAAGAAACCGTAAAAAAAAAGAAAATGCAAAGAAAACGATAAATTTATGCCGTCCGACTACAGGCATAAAATATCCCGCAGCAACTGTTCCACACACGAAATTTAAAAATAAACAACTTCGACCATAAATCCACAATCCAAATAATTATAATTATGATCATAAGTATACTTATGACACTAGATTCTGGCAGTAATAATTGCCTTAAATATTCGAAATGGTACCAGAATCATTCTGGTACCATTTCGAATATTTAAGGCAATCATTGAGTCTTTATGATCGAATGAATTTAATGACTAAATAGCGTGGGAAAACAGCGATATAAAGTAATAGTTTCCAGTGTTTAACGACACCTTATGAATGCCAGGCCGTTGATGTCGTTGTCCTTTCTCCAGGCTTCGTACCGACATAACCAGAGTGAGGCAGCGGTGGGATTCAACAGTATAAGGGTGTCTAAATATGCATAAATGTACATTATTGGTATCTTTCATGTTTAAAAGCCGTTGATGTGTAAGGATGAAAAACCTACCGTTTCAAAAGGGGAGCGGTGGTGAGTGATCTCACCCGATCAGTGAAAAAACATCCAATTAATTAATTGAACAGGGTCGAGACCATACAGTATCGTTGTATGAGAATAAACTGGACTGGTAACTAGCGTTTTTTTTATTCCAAAGTTTAACGCCGTCGTACGACATCAAAGGCCGTTGACGATAATTTAACCTTCAGATTAACGACATCTCATGGAAACATCGGCTGTTGACGTTATATCGAGTATGGTACGCCTACATGATAATTATTAGACAAACATCATGAACATTTAAACTTTATAAGTTGCTAACATACTTACTCTTTAAACCGTTCGAGCCGACAATGCATTTGAATGTCAGTTTCATTTGCTAACAAAGTATATGATATGGCGCATAACTGAAACACAAGAGAGTGAATTTCTGAATTTCGATGTATGAACAACATTCAGTGGTATACAAACGAATTTAACAAGAATTGTATTTCGAAAAACATACATCAATAAACCTGTGTAAAGTAACGGTGGCATATGAGCAGAACGTGTCACATTTGTGAATACATTCTAATAATAATAATTATATTCTTTATTATTTCAAACCGACAGACGCAGTAAGATCCCTACATTGAAACATGAAAGTACAATCAATATCTTAATTAAACACACGGTTTGGCAGCCATGCAAGACGCAGCCGTAGAGGGGGGCTACGGGAATCGATCCGCGTACCTTATGCTCTCCTGGCCATAAGTGCTACCACTACTTTATCCCTCCCTCCTCCTCTGGCAATACATCAGCCTAAATTTTGAGCGATTCAATAATCCAGACGATGTCACGCCACATAATTATTTTTCCAATCTCGCTGCCTATGTGGACACCTTTAAAAATAAGCCATTAGCCTATATATATTTGTTGATCACGTAATTCTGTTTAATTGCACAAACGGCCCAAAGAAGTATTAAGTGTATCATCGAGCTCTATTAAGAGATAGCCTACTGTTCACTAGAATTAATTGCTTTATGTTGTTAAAGCTAAACAATGAACATTAGTGACATTTTAAAGTTCTGTTTTGACACCTTTTAATTGTACCTTTAAACCCTATAAGTTTTAAGTTTTCTTTACATTATATACATTTCTCTATTGCTGCCAACGACCATTGATGTCATAAAACGACGCTAAACTTTGGAATCTATTAATATAGTTTCCTTATATGCAAATTTGTCTGTCGGAGGACGCTACGTCACAAACGGCTTCTGTTCTATTGTGAAACATAAACCGGTTGTCTTGACGACGGCGGTCTTGACGACGGCGATAACCAACGATACATATAGGCCTATAATATGACGTCATAATATGACGGGCAAATACTCTAACATTATATAGGCCTACTGCCGTCATAATTATGACGGGAAAATACACTAGTAATAATAATAATTGTTGAATTGTATGAGGCTTGTATTATGCCATAGGAACAGTAAGAACTGTTCAGAATATTTGAGACGTCAGCGGCCTTTGTTTCCATTGGATGTTGCTAAAATCTGGACCAATCGATCCTATGAATTGAATTCCAGAAATGTTACCACATATCATTAGGGCAGTATATTTGGTTTAAGAACGTCTTATGGCATCAAGTCGATAGGAAAAATTTCATACAGTTGAGACAGAATGGCAATCAGTTTTGAGTGAAATTGACGACTAGTTTAGCTATTGATGAACACGTTTTAAAGGTGTCTAAGTATGTATATGAAATACATGTAGTTTTGAGGTACCCGTGGTGGATTTGGTTATATCCTGACGTTTGGTCTCAAAACGGTCTGGAATGGTTTTGATTAATTTCTACTTTATAGCATAGATTAAAAGTGTTGCCCTCAATCTTTTGTCCAGACTTTGGACTGTCACCAGCCGAATTTGGGAAGGGCGGTACTAAACACTGGCGAAATTTTCGGTGTTTAACGACATGTTATTGCGTCTATTGCCGTTTAAGACGACCCTTCCATTATGGACCTGAACCCTTTGTTCTTGTTCATGCGTATGCAGCAACGGTTGAATGAAACTGATGATTATTATATGAACTGTTAAAGGTGTCTCAGTGAACCAAACTGATGATTATTATAGAGTCTAACCTTTTGTTTTGAAGGTGTAGAATCAGTGCTTTTTTTTCAGCCGGAACGCGCCGGAACGGCGTGCCCGGCACCTTTTTTCAGCTACTAAAAAGTAATTTATTTATTTTAATAATAAAAACAACAATTTAGTTATTTTAATTTGATTTCAGTGTTTTGAACTGTTTATTGAGACCCCTCCCAAATCCTAATCCAGTTTTCTCGGGATTTTAGCCCCCCTATAATTGTTCCGTTCCGGAACCTATTGTTCCGTCCCGGAACCTTTTTTCCCAGAAAAAAGCACTGTGTAGAATCATATATTTAGACGTTGTCTAGTACTAGTTAGTTTCAGTTTTAGAGTCATATATTTGGCGACATCTTTATTTGCTTTATTTTACAATATTTTAGTGTTACTGAGTTATATGTTGTTATATTGTTTGTATGAAAATTTTGTTTAATGGCGTTGTCTTATAACGAAGATTGTATTGTATTGTATCTGATACGAAGGACAATAGTCACCAGAGACAAAGATACAATAATAAGGTTGTACAAATCACTGGTTAGGCCACAGTTGGAATACTGCATCCAGGTATGGAATCCAAACCTGAAACAGGACATGGAAAATCTGGAAAAAGTGCAAAGAAGAGCTACAAAAATGATTTGGGGCTACAAGGATCTGAGCTATGAAGAAAGGTTGAACAGGTGTGGACTAACAACATTAGAGAGAAGGAGGGGCAGAGGAGATCTAATTGAAGCTTATGAGATTATCATTGGAATGGAAGCAATGCAGTGGGAGAGGTTCTTTGAATTAGCACCAAACAAGGCAACTCGGGGGCACAGATATAAATTATTTAAGAAGCCAAAAGGAACATTAGGGCAGAAATTTTTCAGTGCAAGAGTTGTAGACTTGTGGAATGGTTTGGATGATAGTATGATAGTACTGTCTCAGTGAACACAATAACAGCTTTTAAGAAGAAGCTCGCGAAATTGTGCTATTAAGCGTTCGAGATTAATTTGCAGTGGTTCTAACACAGACTACACGTCTTCAGAACCACTTAAAACCCATGTTATGTTATGTTATGTTATGTTATGTTGTGTTATGTTATGGTATGTTATGTTATGTTATGTTATCTAGCAATTTATAAAGCGCCTCTCTCAGAATAACTATTCAGAGGCGATCTCAGCACAGAAGGGCCGGGAAAACAGAAATGCCTTTGGAGAACGCGAGACCGATGAGGAAAAGCCAGACACTAGTTTGGCCCTGAGCAGAGGGGGAAGGTCATTCCAGATCATGGGACCCACTACAGCAAACGCTCGATGCTGTGCCAATGCAGTTTTAGCCCTGGGAACAAAAAGATCAAGCCAATTCACAGAGCGCAATGGGCGAGAAGAAGATGCAGGATAGCGGCTTTCGCAGATAGTTCGAGAGATATTTCGGAGCAGTGCCCTGCTTAGATTTGGAGATAAGGAGGAGAATCTTATAACGGATGCGCGCAGCAATAGGGAGCCAGCGCAGGACATCAAGCATGTAAGTAGAGATATGGGCAAAGCTGGGAAGTCTAGCGATGAGCCTAGCAGAAGCATTTAGAACAGATTGAAGAGAGAGAGAGAGAGAGAGAGAGAGAGAGAGAGAGAGACAGACAGACAGACAGACAGACAGACAGACAGACAGACAGACAGACAGACAGACAGACAGACAGACAGACAGACAGACAGACAGACAGAGATGATTAGCGCCGCCCTCAATCCTTGGACTAGCACAGTATCACTCTAACACGCAATACGTTTTTGAGAAAATTTATCTTGAAATTTTTAATCCATTAGTTCTTATTAAATGCGACGATTGGATGGATTGATCCAGAGTTTAACGACATCTTATGGCAACAAAGGCAGTTACTTGACGTCGACTGAATGTTTTTGGCATACGCCTATTACAGTGGGAGGATTCAACTAGGTAAAGGTGAAAGTATACATATTGTTACGTGTGTGATAACCAGCGTTTAGCGACATTTAGTCGTTTTCAGACTGTTGACGTCACCTTACCTTGACGTGCAAGGATGAAACAAGACCACACATTCAAACAGGCAGCGGTGCTCAATGATCTTCGCCCGATCAATTCATGTGCAGGATCGCGGCCACATTTTCGCTACAGAAAAGCCTTGTGCATTTTCGCCGTTGGTGGGATGATCAGGTGCTGAAGGAGAGGACTGGTAATCCGCCATCATATATCGAGGTTGTTCCTGCTTGACGGCATTGTGTTATAGCAACATTCATTAACGTCACCCTACTTTTCATATGGGTTTTGGACTGGCACCACCCTACTGCATCCGGTGATGGAGTTAGTTACCTAATCGATTGTTAGATTTGAAGCCTTTGACTGTGACATCCTATCCTACACAATTTTTGTAAATGGCTCAACTTGCTTGTCTTGTGTTTTTGGGCTTACTTATAGGACCATGAAAACACTTTAAAAGGTGTGTAAGGACTGTTTTGTTTGGTTTGTTAGTGGCGGAGTTAGACTGGGTCCAGCAGTTCAACGTCATTAAATGGCAACAAAAGCAGTTGACGTGGATGTAACAATTGTTTTAAACAGTTCTCTCCGTTTTTTACTCATAATATTTCCTCATTTAATATAATTTGGCGATAATTACTAGTATCCAAATGTTAAAAGGCATCTTAAGGCTGCTATGCCGTTGAAGTCTTTGATGAAGTTACTGGTTTTCAGTTTTTCTATGGCAGGTCGTTTACTGGTTCACGCTGTTAACAGAGACGAAGTCAGCCGAAGGAGATTACGTTTGTTTGTTTGTTTGTTTTTCAAATCGATTTTGGAAACAGAGTTTTTAACCACAACTTATGGCAACAAAGCCCGTTGACCTTGACAGAAATTTTATTGTATTAATACTCTGTCGCTAGGTAGATCAGGCGCTGAGCAGAGTGACTGACCACCGGCCATCATATGCCGAGGCTAAGCAAAATGAAGTCGCAAACGCTTCATAGCCGTGGCATCCTCTCAGACCAGTTTTAGAGACTGCAGCTCTGTAGGCTTCGAACCAACGTTGTTTTCAGTACCATAAGATGTTGTTTGTGCGCTGGAACTGCTCATCTGTGGCATGATCCTCACTTAATCGTTGTCGTTTCTACAAAATGTAACCACGTGCATCTATAATTCTGGGCTCGTCTCCAGGCCGTGTGCAGCCCAAGGTTGAGTTGACGCAGGTCAGCTTCTACCGTTCTTATCCGTGTGTGGCGATGGTGTAAAAACAGGCCTTGTCCATGTGTCGTTAACAGGCCTCTTCCAACCTCTCGAAGGGTCGGAAGTCATTCAATTTGCTCGTAAGGCCCTGGTATTTTCTTGGTCACCTTCAAAACGTGGTAGTACATTTCTTACTTGGAAATACGTGTAGTGGTGGAGTTCCCACTAGGTGTCGTTAAAACTGTTGGATTTCAATTACATTATTTGTGGAACAAAATACCACTGCTGATTTATCCAGGCTGGATGGAATTATACCTTGGCGTTTGAAATCTCCAGTGTTTAACGAAACGTTATCGCTTTTATGACCGTTGACGTCGATCTGACTACACCTTAACCTTATGTTAATTCTTACTGTTTTACTATGTAGGCCATTGAACAAAACTGATGCATATTATAGAGACTTAGCGTCCTGTTCTAAAGGTGTCTTAGTATACGAAACTGGTGATTACTATAGAGCCTAATTTAATTTTTTAAGGTGTCTAATTAGACCTTGTCCGTTAATAGTTAGTTTCAGGTTAAGTATCCTATATTTAACTAAACTATTATGACCGTTGATATAGACCTTACTTTATTTTATAATACTATAGCGTAACTGTATTGTATTGTGAATTGTTAATGTTGTATGTGTGTAGTTGTTGTTTAATGACGCTTTCTCATGACGAAGATGATTAACACCCCTTTCTCCACTATCCAGGCTTGGGCCTGGCACAATATCTATCACTCTAACACGCAAGAGGCTTTTTCTGGAATCTGGAGATTTATGATCCAATAGTTTTTATTAAATCCGGCGACTTGATGGATCTAGGGTTTAACGACATCTTATGGCAACAAAGGAAGTTGACGTCAATAGCAATTATTTTTTTGGCAAATTACAGGGACTGAACTGAAATTGCAAGTATATTCTGTCTGAAAGAATCGATTTTAACGTGTCCAATTCCTGGAAAAAGGGTCGTTACAATTTATAATAACTTACCAATCAACCGACATTACGTATATTTAACGACATCTTATGGCTGTCTAGTGTCTACCTCGATAAAGGAGAAGGGCTAAGTCAAGAGGTGACGTTTTTGCGCCTGAAACAACCCATCTATGGCATGATCCTCAGTGGATCGTTGCCGTTTCTACAACGTTAACCAGCCGTCTCTATTCTGGACTTTTCTCCAGGCCGTGTACAACCCAAGGTTGAGCGGGCGCAGGTCAGCTTCCTCCGTTCTTGTCCATGTGTGATGAGGGCATACCAGGAGGTCTCTTCCAACCTCTCGTTGAGTCGGAAACCATTGTTCTTAAGGTCTGGTATTGTCTTCGTCACCTTCAAAACGCAGCAGAATATTTGTTATTGGAAATACGTGTAGTGACGGAGTTCCCACTAGACATCGATAAACTGTTGAAATTCAATTCAATAATTAGTTGAACAAAACGCCACTGCTGTTTTTTAGGACTCTGTGAGTCAGCAATGAAGACAAAACCTGTTTCAACGACTCAACACCTTATTTCATGAAACGCTTATCTTGTTAAGGCAAATTGTAATGCTTTGGGAAGGTAAGGTCTAGGTCGATAATTTATGTAGTTACTGCTGCAACTGTTACATTTCTCGTCACACAAGTAATTACACCTTATAAGTCAACGCTTAATTAAAAACCCGGGCGTGGCACAGGGAGAAGATTGAGCAGCTACTAAGAAAAATACGCCCAATTGGCCTACATTCCTCATCCATCCAAAGCACTTCAGACTAACCAGGCAGGATTGATGAACGCCTATTCAATGCAGTCGTTGCTGACCCTTGCCATGTTCTGCGATCCTACTTCCATGGTAAGGTCTAGGTCAACGGTCCTGGCGAGCAAAAAGATGTCGTTAAATATCGAACTGGTGCAACTATTACGTTTTTGTCACACAAGTAATTGCAACGAAGGCAAAACCTTATACGTTAACGTATAATTCCACACCTTTAATTTGGATTATACAGATATTATATAAACGTGAATACACGCTTATCGGCGGAATGGTTTGGCAATCATGAAAACGGTCCTAAATGCCATAAATAAATACTCTCACTACTTATTACTTTACGTGTAATAAAAATATTATCTTAACGTCAATATATGTTCTATCGTCAAAGTCCAATCCAAGAACTAATTTATTGTTCGTCGTCTCACACGAGTTGAGAACGGCCCTAACGGGCACAAGATATCGTTAAACAATAAATACTCTTGCCGCCTTATATTATTTACCTTATAAGTAATAAATAGCACTAAATTAGTTTTCTAATGACTATATGAGTCAGCAGTAAAGACAAAAGCTGTTTCAACGACTCAACGCCTTATTCATGAAGCGCTTATCTTTTAAAGGCAAATTGTAATTCTATGGGAAGGTAAGGTCTAGGCCGTCGGCCCTGGTAGCCACAAGATGTCGTTAAATATCGCTACTGCTGCAGCTGCCACATTTTTGTCACACATGTAGGTCTAATTACAACGAAGGCAACACCTTGTAACTCGACGTCTAATTAGACACTTTTAAACTGGGTCTTTGAGGAATTACATAAATGTGGATAATAATGCGTTCAAGATGTTTCCGGGCGGTACCAATCTGAAGCACAAATAAATAACTTTTTTATGACACAGCGTCGTTAAAAGAAAATTTTCTAATTGCCAGAAAATAATATGCATTACTTTAGTGCGTAACACCGACGTCAGAGGTCCTGGTAGCCAGAAGATTTCATTAAGCAATGGATATTGTGATTCTCTTATTCAACACCTTTTAAACGGGTTTCAACCAGAGCTATAAATAACAGGAGCGCTTACACGATATCTTGACCTCCGTGATCATATCGGCAAGGACCATCTTGCCTGATCTACTTGAATACCTTTAAAATGTTCCCACAAGTCTTTATATATATGATTCGCGTAGCCCGTGTGTTATTGAGTGCTCTGTATTCTTTTCAGTCGATGCAGGGTTAAGGTGAATCTTTGTAGTCACCTCGACCATTAGCCACACGGGGACGGGGCTTTAGTCCCCCGATCGGCAAGTGACAAATCCCTGTACCATGTGCACTCGGTGGCTCGATGGATAGCCGGAAGTGCGTAATGTTTTAATAATGAGTCACATCCGGTGGCAGCATAATTGTGTGCTGCCACCTGTCGTCGCTGCAAACAATCGACGTAATTTGGTCCAAGCTTCTCGGAACACGATACTATCTATCATCTGTGGACGGGATTCCTTTGGTTGGGCTCTACGTGGGTGCGAGGGCCCACCACTGGTGACTTCTAGATTTCTGGGCATTGTTTTTCTTATCTAATGACATTCCACACAGGAGGACGGCGATGAACCTGGCACAACTAAGGGACGCGGTACGGAGCAGGGAGGAATGGCGGAGGCTGGTCATGACGGTCGCTAGAGTTCCACGAACTGACGGCACAAGGTGACAAAGTGAATGACATTCCAGCTCTCGATTACATTTGACGTCATGTATTCTGACGTAGAAAGCGCATATCAACAGTTTGCTTTGAAAGGGCGATATATTAAATTTTCAAGTGCAATTACAATTACAATTAGAGAACCAATATCAATAGTAAATTTGTCATATAACCATATATTGCTGGTTTCACGGCCGTCGACGTCAAAGTCACTCTGGCTAACTGCTGTTTAACATCACTATGTCATAACAAAACTGGTTATTGTCGTCCTCCTCCTATCTTTAGGCTTCGGACTGGCTTCCCCACAGTTAAGGTAGTGGCGTAGTAAAATAATTACTCAATCAATCAGTCAAGCATTTGTATAGCGCCCCTTCAAGGAAGCTATTCAGAGGCGCTCCTAGCCCAACCCTGGCGAAAGAGAACAGTCATTAGAGCAGGGAAGAAAGCGGTGGATGAGTTTCAAGGAAGAGACCGCAGCTCAGAATGAAGCCCATTCCACATTGTGGATCCAACCGCGGAGAAAGCGCGCTGCTGCATAGTAGCGGTACGTGCGAAAAGCTTAACTGGAACACTGACCCCACATAGAGAAGGAGGGTCGGAGGGGGAGTATTGGGAGCGCAGGATTTCTTCCGATTCTGGCGACCCCAGACGACTCTGGTTTACGATCAAAGATCTTCTCGGTCGACCTCAGCCTGCTACCGTGATGCATGTTCCTCCATTCATAGCTGCCGACTACGCCAACCACTGTGCCTCCAAGATTCTCTCTGTCCGTCTTGTCACTGATGGTTCCTCTCCGCCTGACTTCACCTTTACGGGCTGTTCTTGCCTTTCCTGTCTCGAACCCCTTACCGCCCATGACCTGCGCCGACTGGTTCTTGCCTCTCGCCTAAGTCTTCAGAGCGCGATCCAAGAATCGATCGATATCCTCATTCCATTTCTTACCCTCCTCTGCAGCACGTCTCTTCGCGAAGGAGTTCTACCGCCTCTCAGAAACGATCGATCATTACGCCTATCCTGAAGTATTCGGGACTTGACCCGTCTGCGTCATCCAGTTATAGGCCCATAGCTGACGTTACTTTAATATCTAAAATTGTTGAAACAATTGCTAGTTAGTCAATTGTTTAAGACGCTATAGCTAAACAGACCCTAAAAACATAAGCAAAAACTTGTTGGCAAGCATACTGCTCTGAACTTACGGACCAGACAAAATTGGGGTCTGTTTGGAGCTGGGCAAGAAAATGAATGGTATTGCAACCTATAGTTCCATTCCTACTCTGAATTGTAATGAATTAATAGCCGAAACAAACCTTGAAAAGCAAATCTTATAGCTAACACTTTTGCAAGTACTTGTAGTACCCAAAATTATAATGAAAAATTCTTAAATTATATAAAAGATAATAATTTGCAAAATAACACAAATAGGATTGACAGTAGTCCTGATCATGAATTGGAGAGAAAAAATTGACGTTTAATCGAAACCAATCTTTATTATAGCCGGCGATGAGATCGTTTTAAAGGTGTCCAAGTAAGTATTATGAGTACATGTAGTATTGCAGTTACCGTGGTGGTTTTCGTTATATATACCGATGTATTAAGGTGACCTCTCACGGTTGTACACTACACGGCCTGAAATGGTTTTGGTTATTTGTGTTTTATAGCAAAGATAAATAGCTTCGCCCTCCACCTTTATCCAGGCTTCAGACTGGCGCCACTCGAGTACGGCAGTGGTGGAACTATACACTGGCGTACTCATACTCTTTAAATTCCAGTGTTTAACGACATGTGTGGGGCTTTGTGGGGCGTGGTGGCTCAGTGGTAAGTTCGGCGCCTTGTGACCGGAGGGTTGCAGGTTCGAATCCCACTCTAGCCGCTGCGTACGGACCTTGGGCAAGTCCTTCACTCGCAATTGCTCGTGGCGCTTCGGCGTGAAAATTCCGGCACAGTATCAAATGCTGTAGTCGGGAGCGCCTCTGAGTAGTAGTTGACTTCCAGAGGCGCTATAGAAATATCCGGAATAAAAAATAAAATAAATAAATGTCATTTCTTCCATAACCGTTGACGTCGATCTTACCTTCCTGTTGACTATGGATTTGTCGTTCTGCATTCCGACGACTAAGCGAAACCCATAAAAGAGAAACGATAATTTAGCCTATAGGCCTATTGTAACTATGCTTATAATATCAACTTAAGAGCGGTCTATTATACACCTCTTTTAAGTTGTAAACTTGCGCTATAAATAAACGCAACCGATATGTAGATATTAACTGGACTGGTTGTTGACGTTAATGTGGTTGCCATTATTTTGTCGACGTCAAAAACCTTTGAAACCATGAGACATCGCTAATATCAAGGATAAGTCACTATTACTATTAAATTAGTTTTATATAGCGGCCCTTCAAGATTGCCTACTCAGGAGCACTCCCAGCCCAACGGGATGACAGCACCTAAGACTAGAGCGTTAAAAATAGATATTAATTTATGAAATAATCAGATACATAAACCCAACCTGGAGCTAACAAGAACAAAAAATGAAGAGATAACACAAAATGGAAAGAAAATATTCGGGCAGTGAAAACGGTTGACGGGCCACCTAGACACCGCGGGAGGGCCACTTTTGGTATCGGGTCACAGTTTGGTAACCACTGCTTTATAGTTTTATATAATTACTAGTGTATTAACCCGTCATAAATTATGACGTGACGACAGTGTATCATTATAGGCCTATAATGTATCGTTTGTTAAAATGCTCTGATTGCCGTCGTCAAGACGACCGTCGTCAAGACGGCAGTACAAACGGCTTCTGTTTCACAATAGAACAGAAGCCGTTTGTGACGTAGCGTCCTTCGACAGACAAATTTGCATATAAGGAAACTATATTAATAGATAGGCTTCGAACTAACGTTGTATTCAGTTGGCTGTCATTGCTATTAGTATCTAGAGTTTACGGGAGGATAATTTATACACCTATGAGTTGCACTTCGAACGAAACCGATGATTATTATAGAACAGTGTGGCTACGTTTAAAAGGTATGTAAGTATTTTCAAACTAAGCCTTTCATTAAATGTCTGGTCTCGCTATTTGGAAAGCCCCCCCAGTTAATATATGTAGTTAATATATGTGTTAACTAGACTTTTTGTCAGCCTAAAAATCTTTAATTACAAGCCGACAAAACTTTTTAAAAGCTATCTTTACAGCAGATAGAGAATATAGAATTAGTGCATATTTGGACACCACCGGCAGGATATTTGAAATTAAACTTATGAAGAGCAGTTTAAACAGAGCTGAATTATGCCAAATGTAATTTTTTCGACTTCAACGGCCCTTGTTGCCACAGGATGTCGTGAAACTAATTCATCCATTGATATTTTAAATTTTGAATAACCTTAATTGTTAAGAATCTCGTGTACATCAAGAATGACTACGAAGTTTTGTTTCTAAAAGTTCTTGTGTATGTAAGATATTGTTTGATTAGCTTCAGTTACCATCTTTTCACAATATGTGTATCATCGAGCTGCATTGTTCACTAAAATTGTTCTATGTTGTTAAACAATGAATATTAGTGACATTTTAAAGTTCTGCTTTGACACCTTTTAATGGTTTCTTTCAGCGCTATAAGTTTGAAGTTTTCAAATCGTCGTTGATGTCAATTGATGTCATAAAACGACCCTAAACTTTGGAATGTTAATAATAATTCCATTGGATGAGGCTTGTATTACGCGTTACGAACGGTAAGAACTTTTCAGAATATTTTCGACGTCAGCGGCCTTTGTATCCATACGATGCTGTTAAACTCTGGATAGATCCACTGAATTGAATTCCGGAAGTCTAACCACATATCAAAGGAAGTCGATAGAAATAAATTTCATTCATTTAGACATCATAACAATCGCTTTTGGAGTGAAACTGACGATTATTATAGCCACCGATAAACATGGTTTAAAGGTCGAAGTAAGTATACATGTAATACATATAGTATTGCAATAGACGTGGTGGATTTCGTTATAAGCTGACGTATTGTGATGACCTCTCACGGCCGTACACAAAAAGGCCTGTAATGGTTTTGGCTACTTGCTGTTTTATAGCATAGAATAAAAGTGTTTTCCTCAACCTTTATCCAGGCTTGGGACTATGCCGTGTACGGCAGTGGCGGTACTATACACTGGCCATGGAAATTTCCAGTATCTAACAACAGGTTATTGCTTCTATGATCGTTGAGGTATGGACCTGAACCTTTTATTTGTCTTACGTGTCAATTTAACGGTTGAACGAAACTGATGTCTATTATAGAGACTGTGGTTACTATTTTAGAGGTGTCTCAGTGAACTAAACTGAATATTATTATAGAGCTTGACCTTTGCTTTAAAGGTGTCTAATTAGAAGTTGTCTATTACTAGTCAGTTTCAGTTTTAGAATCATATATTTCGTGACATCTTTATTAACTTTATTTTACAGTATTGCAGTGTAACTGAGTTATATGTTGTTAAAAATGTTTGTGTTAAAATTCTGTTCAATGACGCTGTCTTATGACGAAGATGATTAGCGCCGCCCTCCCCCAGTATCCAGGCCTGGGACTGGCACAATATCACTCTAGCACACAATAAGCTTTTTGGGAAATCTTTAAACTTTAATTCTAATAGTTGTTATTAAATCCGGCGATTGGATAGATGGATGCAGAGTTTTACGACACCTTATGGCAACAAAGGCAGTTGACGTCGACTGAATGCTTTTGCAATATCACAGTGGGATGATTCAACTAGTTAAAGGTAACAATATACATGTTGTTACATGTGTAAGTTGTAACCAGCGTTTAGCGACATGTATACGTCGTTTTCAGACCGTTGATGTCGACCTGACCTGAGCCGTGCTTGATACTTTCATCTACGACAGCTTCGCGTTGTTTCCCGCTCATTTTCCCTCCAATCTGCAGGTACTCTAGTTCATGCGCTCATTACCTGTCGGCTTGACTACTGCTGCTCCCTCTATATTTTGCTTCCCCTCACTCAACTGAACTGCCTCGAACGCGCGCTTGATTGGGCATATTCCTAAATTTGGCCATGTCTGTGAATACGTGCGAGATGTCCTCCACTGGTTACCACTCTCGCAACGCATTGACTACCGGGTTGCATCCATTGTCTGGCAAAGTCAGCTTGGCCGTGTTCCCTTCTATCTGCGTGAGCTCTGTTCTCGTGCCTCTGTTGCACCTGGTCACCGCTCTCTTTGCTCTACCACCCGTGGTGATCTCTATGTTCCTTTCGCACGCACCGCTACTTTGCAGCAGACACACAATTTGGGATGGGCTTCCTTCTGAGCTGCGGTCTCTTCCTCGAAACTCATCCACTGCTTTCTTCTCTGCTCTAAAGACTGTTCTCTTTCGGCGGAGTTGGGCTGGGAACGCCTCTGAACAGTTTCCTATAAGGGGCGCTATGTAAATGATTGATTTATTGGTTGATTACCTTGATGTGTAAGGACGAAAAAAGGCAACACATTCAAACGGGCAGCGGTGGTGAATGATCTTCACCCGATCAATTCATTGTGCAGGATCGAGGCTAAGAAAATGAAGTCGCTATAGCACATCTCACGCATTTTAGTAGTAGTTCATGTTTGATGACACTGTGTTGTAATAACAAACATTAGAGTCTCCTTCCTTTTCATCTAGGATTTGGACTAGCACCACCTGACTACAAGAAGTGATGGATTTATTTACCTAATCGATTGGTTGATTAGAGGCCGTTAACTGTGACATCCAACGCCATACACAATGTTTCTATATTGCTCATCTTGTAGTTTAGGACTTACTTATAGGGCGATGATAAAACTTAAAATGGTGTGTAAGGAACTCCTTGTGTTGGTTTGTTAGTAGCGAAGTTAGACTGGATCAAGCAGTTCAACGTCATTAAATGGCAACAAAAGCAGTTGATGTGGATGTATAAACTTGTTTTGAACTGTTCTCATCGTTTTTAGCTCATTATAAGTCCTCCAGTGTTAAAAGATATCTTAGGCTGATGTGGCCGTTGACGTCTTAATGAAAAGTTACTGTTTTTCAGATCAGTTTTTATTTCTATTGCAGGTCGTTTATTGGTTAGTATGCGTTGGGAGGATTTTTGGTTTACGCTGTTAACAGAGACACAGTCAGCCGAAGGAAATAATGTTTGTTTCTTTTTTAAAATCGGTTTTAGATCTAGAATTTAACCACAACTTATGACAACAAAGCCCGTTTTGGCCTGGACAGAAATTATCACTGGCGTAAACTTGTCCAAAATATTGCGCTTATTGGTTGTTCATTCTACACTTGTACAGTCTATCTCAATTATGGGAGGGGGAAAGTGCCCCGGCCCTCTCCCCAGAGTCTACGCCTATAGAAATTATATTGGATTATACAGTTCTAGTTTTTTACTGAAAATTATGACATGGCAAGATTTAAATGTTTTAAATGTGTCCAAGCTTTTAAAACAATTCAGTGATACGGACCGGATCCAGAGTTCAACGACATCTTTAAGCAACAAAAGCTGTTGACGTCAACAAGTATTACTTCTGCATCTCTTTCAAATCGGTTGAACGGATAGATGCAGAGTCTAACGATATCTTGTGGCAACACTTCGGCAAATTTTTAATAATACATTGGTTTTTCTAACTGATAATTATTATATGGTCAGTTTAAATTGTTTTAAAGGTGTCTAAATGGTTGGTTAAGTTGCTGGCTTGCAAATAAATTGCCTGGGTTCAAATTCTCGCCGGAGCAGAAAATGTTTTCGAATTTTGATTACACTTGCCATCCAATTTAGTTATATTAGTGTCTTGTAAGCCAAGAGGGTTCAAAGACCGGAATGAAAAGAATTATTTTCGACATTTCTGTTCCAGTTGCGCAACGAGATAACGCAGCTATAAACAGAGTATAAACGGTGGCCAAGGACAAACAATCATGGCAACGCATTCAATACAAATTTCTTCTGAACTTGCGTTACTGGGCGGCACACCTGTACATGTAAATAAAGTTGGCCTACACTGTTGAAGTTAAGTTGATCAATGGATCCAGAATTTAACGACATCTTATAGAAACAAAGGCTGTTAACGTCGACAGAAATAATTGTTTTGGCATATTACAGCTCAACAAGTTCAGTTGAAAGCGGTCGACGAAAATATATAGCGACTACCCAATACATTTTTATTTTTGAGTTAAGTTGAAAGCGGTCGACGAAAATATATAGCGGCTGACAATACATTTTAAAGGTGTTCAAGTAGATCTGGATTTTGCGCATGTCAGTCGCTATACAAAAGCTGTGCCAATTCAACGAATTATGTTGTTGACTGCAGAATTTGCTAAGTAATCTCTAAGATGTTGGATTTTTCTGTTGCTAAGTTTGTGCACAGGATTTATTCTTCGGTTCAGCGGCGGATTATTACAGTCTTGCGGTATTTCGTATTTTCGTTCAGATATCGACTTGATCTACGTGAGTGAATTGGGAAGGTCCGTACTTCCCGATCAAATTGAACACCTTTAAAAGAGTTTGTTAGTTGCTCTATATAAATCCAGTAATAACTTTGGTGATGAATATCAAGTATGCTTCGTTTATGCTTAAGAGAACAATGCCTAACAGTGTACGCGACTGAATTGGAAACAGAAACATTTTTCGAATTTGGGTTGCAATTACGATCCAAGAGAAAACAGTTATCAGTTGAGTACACTGTCGCTGGGAAATCAGGCGCTGAGGAGAATGACTGGCCACCGGCGCCCATATGCCGAGGCTAAGCAAGATGAAGTCGCTAACGCGTCATAGCCATGGCATCCTCTCAGACCAGTTCAAGAGACTGCTGCTCTCTAGTAAGTAGGTTTCGAACCAACGTTGTTTTCAGTAGCCATAGGATGACGCTTGGGCGCTGGAAACTAACCATCTGTGGCATGATCCTCACTGGATCGTTGCCGTTTCTACAACATGTAACCAGCCGTCCGTATTCTGGGCTCATCTCCAGGTCGGGTGCATCCTAAGGTTGAGTGGGCGAAGGTAAAATTTACACCGTTTTTGTCCGTGTGTGGCGATGGTGTACAAATAGGCCTTGTCCATTTGTCGTCCACAGGCCTCGTCCAACCTCTCGGAGGATCGGAACTTCGGAAGTCATTGCTCGTAAGGCCCTGGTATTGTCTTGGTCACCTTCGAAACGCAGTGGTATATTCCCTAACGGAAATGCGTGCAGTGGCGGAGTTCCCAACAGATGCTGTTAAACCGTTGGATTATAATTCCATTACCGGTAATTGTGGAACAAAATGCCACTGCTGATTTCTTGTACTACTCTATGAGTCAGCGTTGATGACAAAACCTGTTGCTTTGTCTCAGATCACAACTAGACATTAAGACTTTGACGAATGAAAGTTTTTATAATCTGCTTTGAAAGCGTTTTCAAAGTGTCCAAGAGAACACTATTATTCAATGTTTATCGACGTGTACGATTGCATTCGTGGATAGATGTGTGAAGACAATAATCAGATACGAGAATTAGTACATAACTTTGGGGGCAGACTTTTGACAAATTGTCTGCATTTTGTATGGAGGGGACATAGAAAGGGAACAGAGATCAAACAAATATTCATAATTCACCAATTTCATCATGAGCGCAGAGTTCACCTGATGTTGCAGTATAAATAGCTTTACCGTAGACCCAGGTAACCTTTTTACTCCGCTGGAAGTCCCTCAGATTCTCGACTTCCCCCGGCCCCAACCTTATCACTCTACCGACACCAGACGTTGGTTGCCAAACTACATAATGAGTGATTGAATACTTCCAATTCGTGGCATTTACATTCACAGGCACTAAACTTATCCACCAAATGTGAATAAGACTGAGTTGTTCTAAGAATTGAATCAATTTGAAACAACATGAGCATGACATTGTACTAGCAAATGAACATACAATCCCTTGTTTTGTTGTGTCTATATAGCGTTTCTAGAGAGCATTTTAAAGGTGTCCAAGGAGTGCCTACAATAATATTGAATGTTTATTGACATTTATGTATGCATGTATGCAAAGAAAGATGTAAAAGACACCGAATATAGTCAGAGGCGAAAATCTGTACATAACATGGGGGCAAATCCTTGGCGAATAGCTTTGCATTTCCATGGATGAACAGAGGGGACCAAAAAACATAAATGGGAGGTCAGAGTAACTCGTCACAATTACTCGTTGTTGATTAATTTCATGCAATTTACATAATTCATGTGATGTTAAAGAGTAAATATGGAGATTTCCAGTAGAGGCTAAATAAGCCGGAGCGTTTTAGTTATTTAGCTAGGGACAACAAAAATATGTCTAAGTGCGTGTATTTTCGTACAATTTTATATTCATATTGTTGCAACTTGATTAAATTTTCTAGACACCTTTTATTCAAAGTAGTGCTAGCTTATAATAACAGTCATAAAAGTGAAGCGTCCTATAAAGCGTCCTATATAAGCGTTCTTTTATTATGTGGGTTGTCCACAGTTGCGCGATTGTATTCAATAATTACTATGTAAACATTCGCCAGTGAATGAGAGTCTGGTGTAATGGTTGCATGTGTGATAAATATGTGTGATAAATATAAAAAGACTTCTTGTTGCATGTGTGATAAATATAAATAATAATTTGAAGATTGAAGTGGTAGCTTGAGAATCTTTATTGAAATGGTAGTTCTCTTATTATCAAGTCTGTATCACATGTTAAAGAAATAATGTAATTTAGTTGTTACAAATTTACTTCTTTATTACTGTTTGGTTGTATTTTACTCTTGAAAATACATAAGTAGAATGGGAATCTCATGAATACGAAAATTACTTGTCTTATAAACTTGTAATAAAACTTTTTTTACTGCTCAAATAAATAGATTAAGAATACCATGTGCACTGAGAATGTTCATCAAGAATTTTTTTTTGTACATCTAAAATTTCATGTTTTATGATAATTGATGCAAAATATTGTTTAAAATGTCTTATTACAGTTCATGTGTAATTGACATTAGTAGCTGTATTATCTTATGCTGTTAAGCAATGAACACTAATGACATTATAAATTCAGTTCTGAAATTCTGACACATTTTTTAATGGTGTCTTACAGATGTTATAACTTCATTTTACTGTACTGTGTATGATCTGAATTGTCGTCGACGGCCTTTGATGTCATAGGACGACGTTAAACTGTGGAATAATAAATAAAGCGTCCTATACATAGCAATGGACTAAATGGATGATTATTATAACTTTCGATCTCACGTTTTAAAGGTGTTGAAAAGACTGCGTATCAATACGGGAGACTCCCGCCCAATCCGGGAGAGGTGGCAACCCTAGCAAAGATGTAAAAGACACCGAATATAGTCAGAGGCGAAAATCTGTACATAACATGGGGGCAAATCCTTGGCGAATAGCTTTGCATTTCCATGGAGGAACTTGACTAATAGCGTACAGAATTTAGCTATATCTGTGGCTACGAGGACATTTGATGTCGACATTACTTTATTTTGCAGAAATTAACAAGAATCTGATTCGAAGTAGGGTAAAGTTTGATAGCATTTATTTAACGACGCCCACATCAAAAACAATTTTTAGTGTCAGCGCTGCCAATTCGAAACACGCGTATAAAATTATATATAATAGCATCCAGTGTTTAACTACTTCTTCTGGCCTTTGACTACGCCCTCCTTCTTTCACCAGAAAGAAATCTGCAGTTTTTCAAACAGAGAATTTGGTTTATTTCAGCGGTATATTGGGATCCCTGGATTGATCTTTGGCGCCAAGAATTTTTGATCCAACCTTGAGCGTGTTGCCCAGTGGACGGAAATGAAGGCATTTTACCACACTTATTTTCTAGAGCCAGCAGTGGGCGTATACCCTTAGCGGCTACGCAAGCCAATTGTTATTATTCCCAATTAAGTGAAAATGGCTGAATATTAATGCAGTTTGTCTTGTGTTTTAAAGGTGTCTTAGAAGACATTGCGTATTAATAGCAATCTTGAGTAATGGCGTCGAATTTATCAACATCTGTGGCTGCCAGGGTCGTTAACGTCGACATTACTTTATAGAGAGAAAAGTAAAGAGAATAAACATTCGCCGTAGGATAGAGTTTTAAAGTATAATATATTTAAGACGCCCTCATATCAACGCCGATAATTAGCGTCATGGCTATAACAGACTTCGGAACACATGTATAAAATTATATACAATAGTTTCCAGTTTTTAGCTACATCTTCTGGCCGGGGACGACGCTCTTCTCCTTTCAGCAGGCTTGGGACTGGCACTAAAGAGAAATTCACATGAGGTGAGGTGGCCCTGGTCTCCATGAGATGTCGTTAAACAACGGTACTACTACAACTACTAACTATTGGGCAGATTTAATTGCGTTTAATCGACGAATAACTCCGCCACTGCCTTATATATATATTCGGATAATGCAAGTCCGAAGCATGGAACACGGTAGTCGTTTCGTTCGAGAGCTCTGTTAAGACACCTTTAAAACATAGTCTCTCGGTGTTATATAAATAATTAAATATGGGAAAAAATAGTGTCTTGGTTAGAGTGCTCTATTAGGACACCTTTATTACACAGTCAATGTATTTTATATTAAAGTATGCTTTTGGTTACGTCGCAATATCGTTAAGGGATCTCTTCTGATGCTTGGTCGTTAGATAGTGGCGCTTAATAAATGCGCAATAACAAAACCGATCATGATAATGATAAAAATAACAACGACAACAACAACAATAATAATAATATTTGAGTCCCCGAAGGATCATGTGTACTTTGGGGCATTATAATATTAATAATAATAATTCAATACGGAATTGGACCCTGAGAGATTCCTGTGCGCAAATATGGGTAATCGTCTAGTTCAAAGCCACGCGGGAAACCCACGTTAGAGCAATACCTACCGTTCCGCATGACTGTCTCAAGAAACAAGTCGACTCCGACGCAGCCATTCAGAGGCTCTGGCTATAGATGTGTCACCTTCAGTTTTAACGACACGTGTGTCGACTTCTGTTTAAAGTCTTTAATTAATTATCTACGTCTAAATAATATATTTGCTTATCCACCACAGGCTGCCCCTTTGTCTCAGCGTAATCATCTCCTGGATGTTGACCTAATCCCAGTTGACCCAACTGGTGCACCATCGATTGATGCCTTGTGCATTAGACATTCCTTCGTATAGGAGAACAATTATATAGCGCCTCTACGAGAGATAAATACTCAGAGACGCTCCGAGACCAACTCCGTCGTAAAAGAACGGTTTTCAAGTGTTTACAGAGAGTGCATACAGAATCCACAGCTAAGACAAGGCGCTAATTCAAAGCGATCTACCTGATCTAGGTGGATCTATCTGTACCATGTAGATCTACTTCCTCCACAGCTCCTCTGTCTCTTCTCTCTGGACTCTCTGGCGACCGGACTTGGATCTTCCCTTGATATCTCAAAGACAAGTCCACTGACACGTTGCAGCGCTCGTGAATAAGCTGGGGCCCTGCGCATAGCTATAGAATAGACGTTTGTTTTTCACGATTACGATTACGAGACATTGGCATTACAGAAGTCAGCGATTAATAGTAAACTGAAGAAGTAGTTTTTTTTGTGGAAATTTCACAATTTCAATCTACATACAGACAATCATAGGCGTAGACTCTGGGGGGTCAGCCGGGGCACGTGCCCCCCAAATAATTGAGAAGCCGGGGAATGCCCCCAAAAAAATTGAGGGGAGAATTTTTTCAAATATTAAAATATTATGTTTCAATACAGACAAATTTCTTCAGAAACAGAAAAACAGAGACATAAAACTGAATACTATTAGAAATTCATAATGAAAACAAAAAATGTCTTTTTATGTTCAATATCTTCAATATGAAACAAATTTACATGTAAACAAAACGCCCCATTTCATACTCATTAACGTTACACCAAAAGCCTCTGCTGACTGTCCAGACCAGAGGTGAAAAAAAGTTTTTTCGGATTTTGGTTCTGAATAAAAAAAGGAAAACCACAAAAATTTTTTTGTTTAAAAAATAAATTCTTATTTTTTAGTAGAAGCTATTTTAATAACATTGATTTAATAATTTTTTATTTTCAGAAATCGCAACTGAATGAAATTGAGTTGGAGCTCTTGTTCATGCCATTTTTCAGGATTTTTATGATCTGAAATCCAAAAATCTTAAAAACAACCAAAACAACAAAAACCATAAAAACAAAAAAAACAAAAAAACAACAACAAAACAACTTTTCATCTTGAAAAAAACTTGTTTTTTTTGTTCAGACCCCATGCCTCCCCCCCAATATTTTGGACAAGTTTACGCCAGTGCAGACAATTCTTTTGTAATGTGTGTAAACTCTGACCCAGTTAGCTACATCGGTAAGAGCGTAGGCTGCGTTCCATATTCCTCTGTTTAAGAGAGCATGCTGACTGCGGATCGCTTCCCGAAGGTGGTCCGTACACGGGAACCTTAAAAGGCGTGGCACCTTTTCAAACGGGCAGCGGTGGTGAAGGATCTCACGCGATCAATTCATTGAAAAATGAGGGGGGTCGAGGCCACACGGTCGCTATAGAAAATCGTATACATTTATATTTTAATTCCAAGTATTATTATTCGTTTATTATCTCCACACGTTGTCACACCGCAACATGGTACAAAGCGCGTTTAAAATAGTAGAATGAAGAGTTTTTAGATTGTAAATAAAATAGAGAAACAGGATTCTAAATTAGGACACCATAGAGCACTCTGGGAATAAAGTTATTACCATCCTTAGGAGGCAGGGCAAAGTCAGTAAGCTAGGAAGCTAAGTAAGCTAGGAATTGAACCTCGGAAAAACGCTAAGGGAGAGGAATCGTTGGATATCCAAGTCTTCATTAAGATCAATTGTTGCAAAGAACTCGAAATGTCTTTCAGACCTGACGAAGGAGAAACAGACTGGAAGCGACTGCAAACTTTCAACTGCAAAAGTAAATTCGACGTAATCATGGGCGGCGATCATGAGGGGGACGGGGGAGACAAGTCCCCCCACCTTTAAGAGTGGGGGGACACACCAAACATTTGTCCCCCTCCCCCCACTTTTTGAAGAAACCCCAAAAAAGGCGAAGAAATGTAATTGCGCGTGAAGGTTTTCACTGCCTTTTTGACCAGATGGGGTAAAAACTCAATTTTTGAGCAGAAGTGTCCCCCGAAAATTCTCTGTTAGAAGAAGAAATTGGCCGAAAAAAGTGTTAACATTTTAACATTTTCTTTGGAAGAATTTGTAAAAAGGTAAATGTTGTAGTAGATGAGCTCCTAAAAAAGGCAATGACATTATGACATTATTGTTGGGAGACGCGAAGAAAGTAGTAAAAAGAGGTGAAGGACTAAAAAAAAGGTCATCAACTTTCTTTGAAGATGAGATCTCTGAAAAAGTTTAGGGACGAAAATTTTTCGACAAGCAGAAAGTAGATCATGGTCGACTCAGCCGCTACTGTGAAAAGGTATTAAAAAGAGGTGAATGACTAAAAAAAAGTCATCAACTTTTTTCAGAGTTGAATTTGTAGAATAGTCATCACAAAGTCTGAAAATGTTTTTTTGGGGATATGAATTCGTAAAAAAAGGTCATCGACCAGACTATGGCCGACTTCGTCCCCCCCCCCACCTCTCAGACAAGATCGCCGCCACTGGACGTAATTATCTCAACTAATTTAATGACTTCTGTAGCGCCGTATAATAATACATAACTTAAATCAATAATCGATGGTCGTTTAGAGTGATTTCGCAATAAAAACTCAGAATCCATTTTGGAAGCCAGTTTTAAATCCGACAGATCATGTTTTTATACATACATGCAGGAAGCTTTAGAGCGCTCTCTTTAGACACCTTTAAAATGTTCTTAACATAGGCAACATAGGCTTGGAGCGCGATAGGTAAAAAGACCTAGTGCTCTCTTTAGACACCTTTAAAATGCGGTTCATAGACTATATAAGTAAATGACACGCTAGTCAATTGCTATTGAGAATTGAGCTGTAGTATGCCAAAAATAATTTCTGTCGACGTCAACAGCCTTTGTTGCTATAAGATGTCGTTAAACCCTGGATCCATCCAATTGCTAATGACATTGTGACCTTTAACTGAATTGTGCCATATGAACAGTGAGAACAGTGAGAGCTGCAACATGACAACATAGTCATGGTTTATGTGGACGTCAACGGCATTGTTGCCGTAAGATGTTCAGCTCTGGATCGTCCACTTCCAACTAGTTAAAATAGAGGCTGCATTATAAAAATATTAAATTAAACTTTCATTATTTTTATTATATAGCAACTATTGCCATATTTTAAAATTTAATATGTGTGAATCTTTATGTGGATTAAATATGAATGAATATGCCCATTAAATTGCTTGCATATAATTTTATGGTATGAAAATGTACCAAACTTGTATTTAATATGAATAATATCTAATTAATTTGTAATAAAAAAATTAATAAAACCGAGCTGTTGAGGCTGCTGAGGGTCTTCCGAGCCGCAAAACTATGAACATCAGATGTTGTATGGCCATCGAAAGGTCCCTTAAAGTCAACTGAAAAACCCGTTCACTGTCAAGTTATAGACTTATATAAACTTCATTTTTAAATGTTAAGAAACTGAGTTGAAATTAAGATCAAAGAGACGTCGACGCCTTACCCAACTGCAGGATAACATAATGTATTTCGACTGTTTTTGGACCTACTAACACCACGAACCCACAAGCCTCTGCAATATACGCAAACCAATGACGAACAGGAACGAATGATCTTAAAATAAAACTCATTGAACACCTTTGAAACGTTTAGCAAAGGCTATATATAGTCGACTGCTTGTCTAATCGATCGATCACCTACCACCGAGAATCTTAGGCTCGGGTTTGATGCAAAATTATCATGGCAGATATTACCATACGATGCCATTAAACTGAAGATTAAAATCAATTTAATTTTTTATCAAAAATATAATAAGAATCTAATGTCATAATTATAATTATATGTCTATATGCAATTAAACCGACATGTGGTGAGAAATGGTAGCCGTTTAGTTAAGATAGCTTAACGACATCTGATGGCAACAAAAGCCGTTGACGTCGACAGAAATTACTTTTGCAGAATACACTACCGGACAAATAGATCCAAATTTATGTCGTTTCATTACATTCAAACAAGAACATAAACGCTTTTACACATTTTACAAGTGAAATATACTTAAACAATCCTTAATTTACGATCACAAATCATGGAATTTATTGACAGAGAAATATTCTAATTATCGCCTAAAGATGTATGTGTATAGCCAAAAAATCTGCACAAATGGTCGAACTAATGGCGAAAAGTGCCGCATTTATGGCACTTTTGGAATAAGTGATTCTTATTATATTTTTGATAGTGTATTCTGCAAAAGTAATTTCTGTCGACGTCAACGGCTTTTGTTGCCATCAGATGTCGTTAAGCTATCTTAACTAAACGGCTACCATTTCTCACCACATGTCGGTTTAATTGCATATAGACATATAATTATAATTATGACATTAGATTCTTATTATATTTTTGATAAAAAATTAAATTGATTTTAATCTTCAGTTTAATGGCATCGTATGGTAATATCTGCCATGATAATTTTGCATCAAACCCGAGCCTAAGATTCTCGGTGGTAGGTGATCGATCGATTAGACAAGCAGTCGACTATATATAGCCTTTGCTAAACGTTTCAAAGGTGTTCAATGAGTTTTATTTTAAGATCATTCGTTCCTGTTCGTCATTGGTTTGCGTATATTGCAGAGGCTTGTGGGTTCGTGGTGTTAGTAGGTCCAAAAACAGTCGAAATACATTATGTTATCCTGCAGTTGGGTAAGGCGTCGACGTCTCTTTGATCTTAATTTCAACTCAGTTTCTTAACATTTAAAAATGAAGTTTATATAAGTCTATAACTTGACAGTGAACGGGTTTTTCAGTTGACTTTAAGGGACCTTTCGATGGCCATACAACATCTGATGTTCATAGTTTTGCGGCTCGGAAGACCCTCAGCAGCCTCAACAGCTCGGTTTTATTAATTTTTTTATTACAAATTAATTAGATATTATTCATATTAAATACAAGTTTGGTACATTTTCATACCATAAAATTATATGCAAGCAATTTAATGGGCATATTCATTCATATTTAATCCACATAAAGATTCACACATATTAAATTTTAAAATATGGCAATAGTTGCTATATAATAAAAATAATGAAAGTTTAATTTAATATTTTTATAATGCAGCCTCTATTTTAACTAGTTGGAAGTGGACGATCCAGAGCTGAACATCTTACGGCAACAATGCCGTTGACGTCCACATAAACCATGACTATGTTGTCATGTTGCAGCTCTCACTGTTCTCACTGTTCATATGGCACAATTCAGTTAAAGGTCACAATGTCATTAGCAATTGGATGGATCCAGGGTTTAACGACATCTTATAGCAACAAAGGCTGTTGACGTCGACAGAAATTATTTTTGGCATACTACAGCTCAATTCTCAATAGCAATTGACTAGCGTGTCATTTACTTATATAGTCTATGAACCGCATTTTAAAGGTGTCTAAAGAGAGCACTAGGTCTTTTTACTTTTTATTATTATTCCAAAGTTTAACGTCGTCCTTTGGCAACAATGGCCGTTGACGACAATTCACAAATACAATTTCTAGAAAACGATAAACTTATAGTGTCCGTATAACACCATGTAAAGGTGTCAAACATAAGCTTACAATGTCAGTAATGTCACATAACCCAAAGCAACATATCTAATGTTATTTATAATACACATAGCTATAAAATGTTCCGACGCAAACCAAACAGTACTTCGCAACTATTGTCACTCGCTAGAAATATTTAAACAACTTCAGACATAAATGCACAGCACATATGATTATAATTATGACATTATATTCCCATTCTATTATTGAAATGTTTAATTGATCATTTCTTATTCCTCTGGATCGTCCACTTCCAACTAGTTAAAATAGAGGCTGCATTATAAAAATATTAAATTAAACTTTCATTATTTTTATTATATAGCAACTATTGCCATATTTTAAAATTTAATATGTGTGAATCTTTATGTGGATTAAATATGAATGAATATGCCCATTAAATTGCTTGCATATAATTTTATGGTATGAAAATGTACCAAACTTGTATTTAATATGAATAATATCTAATTAATTTGTTGGCTATACACATACATCTTTAGGCGATAATTAGAATATTTCTCTGTCAATAAATTCCATGATTTGTGATCGTAAATTAAGGATTGTTTAAGTATATTTCACTTGTAAAATGTGTAAAAGCGTTTATGTTCTTGTTTGAATGTAATGAAACGACATAAATTTGGATCTATTTGTCCGGTAGTGTATTCTGCAAAAGTAATTTCTGTCGACGTCAACGGCTTTTGTTGCCATCAGATGTCGTTAAGCTATCTTAACTAAACGGCTACCATTTCTCACCACATGTCGGTTTAATTGCATATAGACATATAATTATAATTATGACATTAGATTCTTATTATATTTTTGATAAAAAATTAAATTGATTTTAATCTTCAGTTTAATGGCATCGTATGGTAATATCTGCCATGATAATTTTGCATCAAACCCGAGCCTAAGATTCTCGGTGGTAGGTGATCGATCGATTAGACAAGCAGTCGACTATATATAGCCTTTGCTAAACGTTTCAAAGGTGTTCAATGAGTTTTATTTTAAGATCATTCGTTCCTGTTCGTCATTGGTTTGCGTATATTGCAGAGGCTTGTGGGTTCGTGGTGTTAGTAGGTCCAAAAACAGTCGAAATACATTATGTTATCCTGCAGTTGGGTAAGGCGTCGACGTCTCTTTGATCTTAATTTCAACTCAGTTTCTTAACATTTAAAAATGAAGTTTATATAAGTCTATAACTTGACAGTGAACGGGTTTTTCAGTTGACTTTAAGGGACCTTTCGATGGCCATACAACATCTGATGTTCATAGTTTTGCGGCTCGGAAGACCCTCAGCAGCCTCAACAGCTCGGTTTTATTAATTTTTTTATTACAAATTAATTAGATATTATTCATATTAAATACAAGTTTGGTACATTTTCATACCATAAAATTATATGCAAGCAATTTAATGGGCATATTCATTCATATTTAATCCACATAAAGATTCACACATATTAAATTTTAAAATATGGCAATAGTTGCTATATAATAAAAATAATGAAAGTTTAATTTAATATTTTTATAATGCAGCCTCTATTTTAACTAGTTGGAAGTGGACGATCCAGAGGAATAAGAAATGATCAATTAAACATTTCAATAATAGAATGGGAATATAATGTCATAATTATAATCATATGTGCTGTGCATTTATGTCTGAAGTTGTTTAAATATTTCTAGCGAGTGACAATAGTTGCGAAGTACTGTTTGGTTTGCGTCGGAACATTTTATAGCTATGTGTATTATAAATAACATTAGATATGTTGCTTTGGGTTATGTGACATTACTGACATTGTAAGCTTATGTTTGACACCTTTACATGGTGTTATACGGACACTATAAGTTTATCGTTTTCTAGAAATTGTATTTGTGAATTGTCGTCAACGGCCATTGTTGCCAAAGGACGACGTTAAACTTTGGAATAATAATAAAAAGTAAAAAGACCTAGTGCTCTCTTTAGACACCTTTAAAATGCGGTTCATAGACTATATAAGTAAATGACACGCTAGTCAATTGCTATTGAGAATTGAGCTGTAGTATGCCAAAAATAATTTCTGTCGACGTCAACAGCCTTTGTTGCTATAAGATGTCGTTAAACCCTGGATCCATCCAATTGCTAATGACATTGTGACCTTTAACTGAATTGTGCCATATGAACAGTGAGAACAGTGAGAGCTGCAACATGACAACATAGTCATGGTTTATGTGGACGTCAACGGCATTGTTGCCGTAAGATGTTCAGCTCTGGATCGTCCACTTCCAACTAGTTAAAATAGAGGCTGCATTATAAAAATATTAAATTAAACTTTCATTATTTTTATTATATAGCAACTATTGCCATATTTTAAAATTTAATATGTGTGAATCTTTATGTGGATTAAATATGAATGAATATGCCCATTAAATTGCTTGCATATAATTTTATGGTATGAAAATGTACCAAACTTGTATTTAATATGAATAATATCTAATTAATTTGTAATAAAAAAATTAATAAAACCGAGCTGTTGAGGCTGCTGAGGGTCTTCCGAGCCGCAAAACTATGAACATCAGATGTTGTATGGCCATCGAAAGGTCCCTTAAAGTCAACTGAAAAACCCGTTCACTGTCAAGTTATAGACTTATATAAACTTCATTTTTAAATGTTAAGAAACTGAGTTGAAATTAAGATCAAAGAGACGTCGACGCCTTACCCAACTGCAGGATAACATAATGTATTTCGACTGTTTTTGGACCTACTAACACCACGAACCCACAAGCCTCTGCAATATACGCAAACCAATGACGAACAGGAACGAATGATCTTAAAATAAAACTCATTGAACACCTTTGAAACGTTTAGCAAAGGCTATATATAGTCGACTGCTTGTCTAATCGATCGATCACCTACCACCGAGAATCTTAGGCTCGGGTTTGATGCAAAATTATCATGGCAGATATTACCATACGATGCCATTAAACTGAAGATTAAAATCAATTTAATTTTTTATCAAAAATATAATAAGAATCTAATGTCATAATTATAATTATATGTCTATATGCAATTAAACCGACATGTGGTGAGAAATGGTAGCCGTTTAGTTAAGATAGCTTAACGACATCTGATGGCAACAAAAGCCGTTGACGTCGACAGAAATTACTTTTGCAGAATACACTACCGGACAAATAGATCCAAATTTATGTCGTTTCATTACATTCAAACAAGAACATAAACGCTTTTACACATTTTACAAGTGAAATATACTTAAACAATCCTTAATTTACGATCACAAATCATGGAATTTATTGACAGAGAAATATTCTAATTATCGCCTAAAGATGTATGTGTATAGCCAACAAATTAATTAGATATTATTCATATTAAATACAAGTTTGGTACATTTTCATACCATAAAATTATATGCAAGCAATTTAATGGGCATATTCATTCATATTTAATCCACATAAAGATTCACACATATTAAATTTTAAAATATGGCAATAGTTGCTATATAATAAAAATAATGAAAGTTTAATTTAATATTTTTATAATGCAGCCTCTATTTTAACTAGTTGGAAGTGGACGATCCAGAGGAATAAGAAATGATCAATTAAACATTTCAATAATAGAATGGGAATATAATGTCATAATTATAATCATATGTGCTGTGCATTTATGTCTGAAGTTGTTTAAATATTTCTAGCGAGTGACAATAGTTGCGAAGTACTGTTTGGTTTGCGTCGGAACATTTTATAGCTATGTGTATTATAAATAACATTAGATATGTTGCTTTGGGTTATGTGACATTACTGACATTGTAAGCTTATGTTTGACACCTTTACATGGTGTTATACGGACACTATAAGTTTATCGTTTTCTAGAAATTGTATTTGTGAATTGTCGTCAACGGCCATTGTTGCCAAAGGACGACGTTAAACTTTGGAATAATAATAAAAAGTAAAAAGACCTAGTGCTCTCTTTAGACACCTTTAAAATGCGGTTCATAGACTATATAAGTAAATGACACGCTAGTCAATTGCTATTGAGAATTGAGCTGTAGTATGCCAAAAATAATTTCTGTCGACGTCAACAGCCTTTGTTGCTATAAGATGTCGTTAAACCCTGGATCCATCCAATTGCTAATGACATTGTGACCTTTAACTGAATTGTGCCATATGAACAGTGAGAACAGTGAGAGCTGCAACATGACAACATAGTCATGGTTTATGTGGACGTCAACGGCATTGTTGCCGTAAGATGTTCAGCTCTGGATCGTCCACTTCCAACTAGTTAAAATAGAGGCTGCATTATAAAAATATTAAATTAAACTTTCATTATTTTTATTATATAGCAACTATTGCCATATTTTAAAATTTAATATGTGTGAATCTTTATGTGGATTAAATATGAATGAATATGCCCATTAAATTGCTTGCATATAATTTTATGGTATGAAAATGTACCAAACTTGTATTTAATATGAATAATATCTAATTAATTTGTAATAAAAAAATTAATAAAACCGAGCTGTTGAGGCTGCTGAGGGTCTTCCGAGCCGCAAAACTATGAACATCAGATGTTGTATGGCCATCGAAAGGTCCCTTAAAGTCAACTGAAAAACCCGTTCACTGTCAAGTTATAGACTTATATAAACTTCATTTTTAAATGTTAAGAAACTGAGTTGAAATTAAGATCAAAGAGACGTCGACGCCTTACCCAACTGCAGGATAACATAATGTATTTCGACTGTTTTTGGACCTACTAACACCACGAACCCACAAGCCTCTGCAATATACGCAAACCAATGACGAACAGGAACGAATGATCTTAAAATAAAACTCATTGAACACCTTTGAAACGTTTAGCAAAGGCTATATATAGTCGACTGCTTGTCTAATCGATCGATCACCTACCACCGAGAATCTTAGGCTCGGGTTTGATGCAAAATTATCATGGCAGATATTACCATACGATGCCATTAAACTGAAGATTAAAATCAATTTAATTTTTTATCAAAAATATAATAAGAATCTAATGTCATAATTATAATTATATGTCTATATGCAATTAAACCGACATGTGGTGAGAAATGGTAGCCGTTTAGTTAAGATAGCTTAACGACATCTGATGGCAACAAAAGCCGTTGACGTCGACAGAAATTACTTTTGCAGAATACACTACCGGACAAATAGATCCAAATTTATGTCGTTTCATTACATTCAAACAAGAACATAAACGCTTTTACACATTTTACAAGTGAAATATACTTAAACAATCCTTAATTTACGATCACAAATCATGGAATTTATTGACAGAGAAATATTCTAATTATCGCCTAAAGATGTATGTGTATAGCCAAAAAATCTGCACAAATGGTCGAACTAATGGCGAAAAGTGCCGCATTTATGGCACTTTTGGAATAAGTTTGTTAAAGTTGCTTTTCCGGTTGAATCATGTGATGCCTCTGGCTGAAAAGTCTTAAAATATGTTTTCTTGAATACAAAAACGTATGTTGCTTTTATCCACAGTCTGAACAATGCACCAAGCTATCGTCCTCACTACTACAGAAACCAGCGACGATTGACTTAAACATTAATTAGGCATTCCACATTCTTTTTAGCTATAATTTAGTCATTCAAATTCGCCGATACTAAAGAATGCTTGTGATTAATGACGCCACTGCTAGGCCATCAAGTTACATCAGGAAACCAGCGACGCTAATTGGCTAACATTAATTAATTTACTTGCATTTCAACAGCGGTACAGGATAGATGGCAACAACTTGACCGTTTTGATAAAATACCTTTGCCACTGTGTAAGATACATGATTCCCTTTTCACTCTTGGTCCTGCTCTGGCCTCATCACGTCCCCCTGCCCCATTATTCTCGTACAGCTTTCATCTGTTGATTTAAATTTCCTCGATGTCGTTTCCTAGAGAACGCTTGGCACAAAAGTGGCAATTGCGTGATTTGCAACAGTGTGGTTTCTTTTAATGGTAACTCATCATGCCTTTCTGTATAACTGCCTTTTGGCATAAAACAGCACTTGTACGGTTTCTCTCCAGCCCATATTCCCAGATAAGAACCGTATTGAGACCAATAGGGTCCCATCTAATGCCCAAGGAAATCTTGGCAGAGTAGGCCTAATGTCCGGTTTGTGCTGACTCAAAGGAATTCTTTGTATTCGACCAGGTCTTCTGACTCTCCTACTCTGGCGGTTCAGTTAACATGCTCATGGCAAGCGCCCTTTCTGGAACTTTATCAGGAACTTTATCCAGGCAAACGCTCGCTCTACTAAAAACTCATCTCATCCTGGATTCTTTTCTTCCCAGGCTCTTCCCATATCTTCTCTCATTTCCTCATCGGTTTTCGACGGGACTCACACTGTAATTTGATTTACACGTTATTATCCTCTTGAGTTAATCTTCTTTTTCAAACTTCCGTATCCTTCGCAATTTTAACCCATCTCTAATAATCTAAGGAAGTCATAATATGGGTTAAACGTCTTGAAATTATATAACCAGTTTTGCGCAAATTTAGGGCCTAAATGTCTTATGTCTATTTGCCAGTTGGCTTACGACAGATTTTGACACCTCTTACACGTGATAAAATCTCATTGTTATGGGAATGCGTCACAACTAACGAAGGCGTCATTATATTAATAGGATCAACGACATTCTACAAGGTATGTTTGAAAAACTAGTGTTATAAAAATAATTACTATCGTTTAACAATTAATGAATTTTCACAAATCTATGGAAATTTTACCTTTCATTATATTTTTATTCAGTGGAAACTTTCGAATCTCGCGAAAGTCCCTAAGATTGCATTGTTAAAACATATTCGTCGTCAGACTCGTCACTGTGGGCAAGAGCAGAGCAGGCTTCATATTTCATATTTTGTTTTAAACATTTCAAGAAATGTAACATCTATGAGATCTCACAAAAAATGTTTTTGTGTTGGTGCTGTCGTTATAATTTTACGTTTTCGTGTCGTTTTATAGCACTGCCGATTAAATCGTCAGAACCCCCATTCTGACGATTTAAACGGCAGTGCTATAAAAGGCGTTCATCGAGACTCGATATTTTCCCGCTTTCGATAATGCTTGTGAAAACTTGGAAGCTGTCCTCAAAATAATGTTTTGGGATATGTGGACATATTTTCATATTTTGGAAGTACTGTTTGAAATTTAATATTCAGAATAAGCAAATATTTTCATTTGCTTAAAGTTCCTGCTCGCACTGTACACATTCACAGCGTCTCCGATAAGCTTCTCTTGAAGCAATGTTGCATAAACGTGATCTGCGAAGTCATGGTAGAATCTAAAAGCCATAGCAATGTCAGTTATGCTAGAAGGCATTCACACAACATTCTACTCTTCAGGATCCAAGAGAGCTCCTTTCGAGACCATATCAGAGGCATCTAATTATGTAAAAAATGATTTTCTCATTCTTGCATTTCAACACTTTAACGACGAGCTGCATTTTCTTTCCAGTCACTTTTAATACACTGTCGTCGTTTAAGTGTTAAGATTTCATGTTAAATTGCACACTGTAGAGAAACCATTTAGGGGTCGTCCATTAATTATGTCAAAAAATGGGGGAGGGGTTTGGAAAAGTTTGACAATTCTTGACGAAGGGGAGGGAGGGTTCAAGACAAATTGACGTCAACAATAATTTATTCAAAACGCAACCATAGATTCGGAAAGTCTTTATGAGTGACCTATAAGTTTTTTGTCTGTAATTTAATCAAACGCGACATTTTTTTCAATTTAAATTATCTTGTTCATTGTTCGAAGATTAATGAGAAAATGTGCTGTATAATCTTTTATAATTATCCTGAGTTCTTTTTGAAAACGTAATATTTCGATTTTCTTTTTCGATGGAAAGAGAATTTGTTTTGTCGGGGCGGGGGTTACTTTTTTGACATAATTTTATTAGGGGTCCTTGAATGTTTGACAGTTGTTGACAAGGAGGAGGGAGGGGTCAAAAACTGCCCAAAATTTGTTGACATAATTAAAATGGACGACCCCTGCAGGTTATGTCAGAAATTATTTCATGTGATTTCAAATAATATTGAACAATTACTCCTTCAGCCAGTGGGGTGCTGACTGTAAATCGTTGTTCAATGCATTTAATGTATTCTTCTTTGTAAATTAATATAATTTTTAGGCAGCCTTACACTGTCTTCATTTTAATCTTATTTATATTTTTTATAGCTCAAAGATACCTTGTATATTGTGGTTAAGATAAATAGTTTTATTTCTTTAGGTTAAACAACGAATAAATATATGGAAAAATAAATAAAGGTATTGCTTTAGAGTCTTACTGAGAGAAATTAATATTTGACAAACTTTATGCTGAACGGACCAAACAACTGGGAAGGTTTGCAATTAATACCAATGCACGAAAACTTTTAAGAAGTTCATTGTTTTCAACTTTAGCTTCGCTGAAAATCATATCTGAACCATAAACGTTAGTTTGTGGAAAATAATATCTGAAAGTTGCTTAGCTCCAGAAATCTTTCTGTTCACTGATGATGTCTGATTATTCTGTGCATTCGATTCCGAATTTCACGGAAGATTTAACAAAGGAAAAGATGGACAGTTTCCAGTTATCTGAGAAATCAGTTATGCGATATACTCAAGTGAGTAACAAGAAGAAAAGCTGTTCCGAGGAAAAGACAAAAGAGTGTAAGATATGTAAGAAAATGTTTAAGTATGCCTCATACCTAAAGGTTCACATGAGAACCCATATCGGAGAGAAACCTTACCAATGCCAGGTATGTCAGAAAAAGTTTTTCAATTCATCTTATCTTCAAAATCATGTTAGAATCCGTAGCGGAGGAAACCCATACCAATGCATGTTATGCCACAAGGCATTTACACAGCAGAGCACTCTTCACGTTCACATGAGAACTCATACTGGAGAAAAGCCATACCAATGCCAGCTATGCCAAAAGTCATTTACACAGCATTACATTCTTCAGGGTCACATGAGAACGCATACTGGAGAAAAGCCTTACCAATGCCAGGTGTGCAAGAAAGGGTTTATTGAACCTTGTCATCTGCGAAGTCATGTTAGAATCCATACTGGAGAAAAGCCTTTCCAATGTCAGTTATGCCACAAGACATTCGCGAGGCATTCCACTCTACAGGATCACAAGAGAACTCATACCGGCGGGAGACCATATCAGTGTCATCTATGTCAGAAAAGATTTTCTCATTCCTGTTCTCTAAGACGTCATGTTAACGTGCATACAGGAGAGAAATCCTATATGTGCATGTTATGTGAGAAATTATTTTCAAGTTCTAGTGATCTGAACCATCACATGAAACTCCATACTGGAGAGAAACCCTATATGTGCTTGTTATGTCAGAAATTATTTTCAAGTTCTAGTAAACTGAATTACCACATGAGACTGCATAGTAGCGAGAAATCCTATCTGTGCCAGATATGTCACCAGCGTTTTTCTCAATCCTTTTATCTACGAATTCATGCTGAAATCCATACTCAACCGAAACTAAACCTTTTGAAAATCCTTACTGGAGAGAAACCATACCGATGCCAGTTATGTTCCAAAGTACTCGCACGTCGTGGTGATTTAAAGATCCACACGAGAGTCCATACTGGAGAGATGCCTTACCAATGCCAGCTATGTCAAAAAAGGTTTAGCCGATCTTCCAGTATGCGAAATCACGCGATGATCCATACTGGAGAGAAACCATACCGATGCCAGATATGTTCCAAAGTATTCGCACGTCATGGCTATTTAAAACTCCACACGAGAGTCCATACCGGAGAGAGGCCTTACCAATGCCAGCTATGTCAAAAAAGATTTAGCCGATCTTCCAGTATGCGAAATCACGCGATGATCCATAGTGGAGAGCAAACATACGTATGCGATTTATGTGAGTTAAAAACTAATAATAAAGGCCATTTACAGGATCACATAAGAACACATTACGAAGAGAAACCTTATCTCTGCAAGATATGTCAGAAAACATTCTCATACTCCTCAAGTCTGAAACTTCACGAGAAAACCCATACCGGAGAGAAGCCACATCTATGTCAGGTGTGCAAAAAAACATTTGCACAATTTTCTAAACTACAAAGCCATGCTAGAATCCATACTGGAGAAAAGCCATATCAGTGTAAGTTATGTCAGAGACTATTCTCACGCGAGTCTAGTCTGCAGCGTCACCAACGAACCCATACTGGAGAAAAACCATATAGTTGCAAGATATGTAAAAGAGCATTTACTGATAATTCCAGTCTAAAGAAACATGCTAGAATCCACACTGGAGAGAAACCCTATTTGTGCATGTTATGTCAGAAATTATTTTCAACATCTGACGCTCTGAGAACTCATCAGAGAGTCCATACTGGAGAGAAACCATACCAATGTCATCTGTGTAATAAGAGATTTGTCCACCCTTCCCATCTGCAATATCATGTTAACACCCATTCTGGAGAGAAGCCATATCTTTGTCTATTATGTCCCAAAGCGTTTTCACACCCTTCTGGCTTAACAACCCACATAAGAACCCATACTGGAGAAGAGAATCCTTACCAATGCGAGTTATGTGATACAAAGATTAAATATTATAGTAATCTAAAGAGACACTTGAAAATACATACTGGAGAAAAGCCAAACCTTTGTCAAGTATGTCAGAAAGGATTTTCATGCACTTCAGATCTGAAGAGACATGAAAGAACCCATACTGGAGAGAAACCATTTGTCAGCTTTGTAACAAAGGATTTGCACATTCTTTCAGTCTAAAAAATCATGTTAGAATACATACTGGATAGAAACCACACTAATGCCAGTTATGCCAGTAAGCATTTTCGTGCCATTATGTCTTGCAGATTCACAAAAAGCAACAGTGCAATGAAACCTTACAATGGCTGTCTTATGATAAATTATATGTAGCTATTTTCAGGATCCCGTAAAAAGGCATCTCGGAACAAATCGTATGAAATTTTCAATTTTGTATCTGTTGAGGGTGTAAAATCATTTATGGTGAGACATTAATATGGATGCTCAACATATGGTGAAATATTTGAAAGAATCTTTGAGGCATTGCTACAGCAATAGATGTGTTTCTCCAACTGATATTGTTTGGCACAGTAAAACTGCTGGAAAAGAAGATTCAAAATAGCAGGAACGTTTTCTTCTTAACGAAAGACTGAATTGATGCAAAGACTGTATAGTTAAATGAAGACAAACTGAAAGTGGCACATAATGCTGGTAATATTGGAAATGTAACATCATGATTAAACAATGGTGTATTCAAATTTTGCGTTCAGTTTGATTTTATACATTTTCCGTAGTTCTCACGAAATCAAAACTGACAAATGTTTCAAAGAATAACTTTTTAATTTCAGTTGGTTAAGTTGAAGTCTCTTTTATTATGCTGAAATAATGAAAGTGGTCTGAAGTGTGCAAAGATTCTTGGAAATAGTGAAGATTCTTGGAAATAGTGAAGAACTTGCAACACCGTCGACCAAAATATTTCACAGTTTTAGATAGAAAAACCATATTTGAATATGGAAGTGTCCTGAAAGAATATCGATAGCATGTTTAAATTTAAACACAAAGTACTTTGACAGGATACTGGAATATGAGAAACTTAACATTGAACACTGAGAAAAAGAAAGTATCTGAAGTGTCTGAGAAGGTCTGATCGAAGGAAAGTAATTGGTGAACGAAACAAACAGCAGTATTATATATATATATATATATATATATATATATATATATATATATATATATATATATATATATATATATATATATATATATATATATGTATATATATATGTGTGTGTGTGCATATATAGGCTATATGTGTGTATATACATATATATGCTTGTGTATATATATATATATATATATGGAGTTACTCAATGTGTAGTAATATGCATAAATGAATATATGCGATTATCAGTTTTGTATTCATAGTAAAGACTTCTATTCTATTAACAAACACGATCATACAAGTGAATGTTATTGTGAGACTAACGAACTGTAGGACCTGTTGGTCATGTAGATGTTTTGCGTTTTTTGGAATATTTTAGTTTGATTAAGGGAGGTCTATTACTATGTCTAAATAGGCATTGTAGATGTTTTCAACTGCTTTTATTATTAGTTTTCAGTATGTTAATTTCAAACATATATAATCAGAAGCTATCTTAACGAGTCTGCTAAGGTTGAAATTATTTAGAAGTAAATTTTATTTGACTTTATATTTTCATAATTCAACTGCAGTATAGCTTGGGTCCGGAAAACTCCTAGCAATGTAACATCAATGTCCAACTAAGTACCAGTAGATGCAAATGCTCAGATTATACTTCAACTCCTTCTACATTTGACCGATTCATTTCTACAATCAAGCGCATATGCTTCCTACCCATGGAATTTCCCAGCATGGAAGAGCTGGTGGCAGAGGCAGGTGGCAGATTGCTGCAGGCAGTGAGTAGGTACTGTGCCATGTCCTTCGCGATCTCTCCTCTGATTGTTGTTCGAAGTTACAATCTAACGCCGCGCTTAAGAAACGTCTGTCCCAAAAGTCCATAGGACAGTAAATAGATCGTGACTCAAAATTGAGAAAGTGTCTGCCACACGAATAATCAATGCAAGGTGAATAGTTTCTCCACAACCCAGCATTTCTAGTTCTAGAGAAACTGGAAACTAGGAAACTGGCAGATGTATGCGTACATATTATCCACATCTAACATAGTGTAGCGTTTTATCTTGGTATTTGATCTTACACCCGCTACTTTTGATTTACAGCCCCACCACCATTATAGCAATTGATGGCTTGGCAATGAATATCAATCAGTCTCTTCAATTTAACTTTTTTTGTATTTAACCCTTTCTGTACCTTATGACGTACGGCGAACGTACGATAGTCGGATAGTATTATATACAGCTGCTTGTTGCAAGTAGCGCTGTACTGTGTTAGCTTCGCATAGCGTGCTTACTGTTTATGTGCTGACACATGGGCCCCTATCGACTGAAGAAATAAATGAGAAATTTTGAACAGTTGCATAACAATATGGCATAATAACTTGAATTTGAATGAAACCGCATTTGGTTGGTTGGTTGGTTAGTTAGTTAATGTTTAACGACGCTGTTAGTTACAGATGTGATTAGCGTCGACCTTCTCCTTAATCCAGTCTTGGGACCGGCATTACCAGAGATAGGGTAGTTGAAGAGTTAACCGGCATTTTATTGAAAACAATTTCCTCGTTTATTGTTGTCATTATCACCACCACCACCACCACCACCACCATTATCATCATCATCATCGCGGTCGTCATTAACAACAACTACCATTTCATCATGATTCAAATTATCATCGTTGAAAACAAACACTACTTCATCACCAGGTACGCGACAGATTTAGTTTCCAATGTTTAACGACATCTTGTGGCTGCTTTACCATAGGTTATGGTGTTTAGTCAACAGTTGGCTTACTGTTTGACGACGCTGTGTCATAACAAGGATGATTAGGGTCGTCCTCCTTTATCCATGCTAGTTTATAAATGTTCGGGTGGTACAACTCAAACTTTAGAGAATCCTGATTTAATAGCCGTAAAGGAAACTGATGAATCTTATAACGCGTAATGAAAATATTATAAAGGTGTCGAAGAAGAGATTGATATTAGTATCCAGTTTCAGTTGTTATATTAATTGTATAACGACATCTTTTGGCTGCCAGGGCAGATGTCATTATTCCTTACCTAACTCATTCGCCTTTTATGTTTTGATTGCGCTAACGATCTGATTCAACAGGTTAACGACATCTTATGGCAACAAAGGCCGTTCACTGTGAAATTAAACGGATAAACTAGAGTAATTGATTAAGGTATACGGACTGCTTGGTTGGTTATTTACTGCTTAAAGACGCAGTGTCATACGAGCAGTGGCGGAGTGCAAAGTGCGTTAGTCTCGAAGAGGCCCTATATAAGTCGGTTATTAACATTGCAGTTACGAATTATTCATTACTGCACACTTTACCTTATCAGCATAGTCTTAATACTCTGCCTTGGTAAGGTTAGGTAGTTACTGTGTTCCGAAATGAGATTCTTAATCTATTACAACGCTTACAGCCATTCATTCATTCATTCATTCATTCAAAAATTTAATATAGCGCACTTTCAAGAAACCTACTTCGAAGCGCTCCCAGCCCAGCCACGGCAATAGAGATTAGTCTTGAGCAGTTTGTAGAAAGAAGATGTGTTTCAGTGACCATAAGCGAACCTGATGAATCTTATAACGCCTAATAAAATATTATAAAGGTGTCGAAGAAAAGGTGGCGAAGAAGAGATTGTTTTATTCTTTAATTGACACAGTTGATCAAACAATATAATCCAACAATATTATAGAGATAATTATCAATATTAAAAAATAGGCCTGGAATAGCCCCGACGCTATACCGCTTGTTTCTTATAAGAAACTCAATGGACGGACTGTAATGGAAGAGAACCGCGTCATTATCGCCGCCATTAAATATATATAGCGGCTGAAGAATACATTATAAAGGTGTTCACGCAGTATTCATTTTACACTAGCAATAAGGGATTTTGCAATGTATTGTTATTATCATTACCAACTTTTACGCGCTGATAAACTCATTAAAGGTGTTTAAGGAGAATTCTGGGTAAAAATTAGTTTAATCATTATTTTCATTTGTAAAAAAAATTAACGCGATTCGTGCGATGAGCGATTCTCAACGTCAAACGGTAGAAACACTCATCGTACTATCCATACTAGAGAGAACCTCGCAGATGTTTCACATTCGGAAAGTACTTCACGTTCAGTTCCAACTTCCACGACCACTTACTTACACACCGCAAGATAAATCATCTCCAATCAAACTCTGTTAAAACTGATCTCATGACATCTACCATCGATGCAACAAATTCAAGAATTACATCACTTTGAAATCTAATCTAATCTATGACACAATCGAGTGTTTTTACACTGGTCTACCTTAATCTGATCTGCATGACCCAATCTACTCTGATCTGAACTTAGATGATCTCATCTGACTTAGTCTTATTAGGCCTAAATCTGACCTGACCATATCAGATCTGGTGTGTTCTGATTTAGTCTGATGATACATATTCTAAATTTCTCTTGCGTCACCTTCGTATCAATAAAAATAATTATCATTTAGCCTTTAAATGGCATGGGTAAAGTTATCTATAGAAAAGCATTACTTAAAATGAGGAATAAAACAAAACAGAAATAAGGAATGGTGGACGAAGAAAGCACAGAATTTTCATAAGTATGAAATATATGCAACAGCTGAAACTGGAGAAACTCGCAAAACAATAAAGAACTCATACAGAAAATCCTCAGAATAGAAAGAAGGGCAAGAGACACAGAGATCTTTAGACAATAACAAAATGAATGAACTACTGAGAACAACAACACAACAACACAACAACAACAACAACAAATGCATGATAGATTTTCTGTTGAGTTCTTTTTTGTTTTGTGTTTTCTTACTTACTTTTTCTGTCACGGTGAACGCTGCCAAGAAAAGCCTTCGCATCTTCTACTCCGCTTTAGTCATAGGTTTCGCTCGTTTTCAGTCTCTTTTGTAGTTTGTTTAATTAAGATCAATAAAGAAGTTTATTGTCATTATTATTTGTCGAACGGTCGACTCTTCCACGGTAGAGGGTGCATCTAAGTACGACTTCCGGGATCTCTCACATCTGTTGTAACTTTCGCACCTTTTTCGTTTGCTGTTGTTGATGAACGGTCAGCTGTTCTATTTTGGGTATTAGACGCTTCCGAAAACGATCGCCCATTAATCAAATCTTTAGTCATCCTTAGCCGGCTTTTATTAGCAAACGATTAATTGGTTAGTTGCTGTTTTTGGATTAGCGTCGTCGTCCTACTTTATCCGGACTTGCGACTGGCACAAGCAAGTTTGTGCAGTGGCAGAGTTTAATGGCTATTTGCTGTTTAACGACGCTATGCATGACAGAGGTGATTAGTATCGCCCTCCCCTTTGATCGAGGCCTGAGACTAGCACTAGCTGACTACAGGCCAAAATGAGTTACCCCTATACTGTTTAGGCTGGTGGAAAAGGAGATCGTCCATCGATACATCTACCCAGCATTCCAGGATGACACAAAACATGAACTCCTTGAGGATCAGTTTGCCTTTCGGCCGACAGGGTCTACCACGGCGGCGCTCATCTCTATCCAGCATCATATAACCTCACTCCTTCAAACAAATGAATACGTGACATTGGTCGCCATCGACTTCTCAAAGGCTTTTGACATGGTCAGGCACTCGACACTGGCTTCTAAGCTGGCCAATCTCAGCCTCCCTGATAACATCTTCAACTGGCTCATCGACGTCTTCAAAGATCGACGACATACCACTCGCTTCAAGGGTAGTCCTTTCTGCGATTGCTGAAATAAATGCCAGTATTGTGCAGGGCTCTGGTCTGGGCCCGCCTTCTTTCAATGTCAACGGATCGGATCTTCATCCACAACGAAGAGAGAACATCATAGTCAAGTATGCCGATGACTCGTTTCTGCTGGTCGGTTCTACAATGATTACTACCATGGGCGAGGAACTGGATGCTGTCTGGAGATGGGCGTCCGATAATCATCTGAGCCTAAATAAGAAAAAAAGTGTGAGACTGTTATTTATAAACTTAGAAACACCCTATTTCAGGTGTCTAAAAAGGCCAAATATATGGCTTTTGATATATAGTTTGATCGATAGTTTGGATACTTCTCACGTTTTTGTTTTCTTTGCTATTAATGGAATAATTGTTGTCCATTGTTAAAAATGTCTGATAGCTGCTACGGCCGTTAACGTTGATCGTACTTTGCATGCTGCAGAGAATCTGGAGTCTGGTAAATAATGGACCCAGAGTTTAACGACACCGTATGACAACATAAATAATTTTGGCTTAATACAGCTCTTCAGTTAGTTTAAACTTTAAATAGTTCTCACCGTTCTTTAGCATTATCACGCTGGGATATCTATACAGTATACACACGTCCGTCTGCTTTCACATATATTTATATTGCGAAAGTAACGCTTTTAAAGAGGTGTGTAATTATTGTGAATATTCCTAGCCGTACGTACGGCATAACATCAGTGCTCGTGCTTAAAGGTGTTTAAACGGATAATTGTTTTCAGAGAACTCACCTTGTTCCGATAGCGCAACAAATTTGTATGTAGATACTGTCTAGCAACGCTGTGTCATAGCAAAGATTATTACCCTCCTCGTTTACCCAGGATTGGGACTGGCACTACCAGAGTGCGGAAAGTGGCGCGGTTCTTCATTATCTAGCGCAAAAGCTTTCCTTAGCTGCTGTTTAAGGACCCTGTGTCATAACAAATGTGATTATCATCGCCCTCTTTCATCCATACTTGGGACTGGCACTACCAGAGTACGGGCAGTGGTGTAGTTAGGTAGCGCAGTGTCGTTAAAAGAAACTTCTGAATTTTTTATTCCGGATATTTCTATAGCGCCTCTCGAAGTCAACTACTACTCAGAGGCGCTCCTGACTACAGCGTTTGATACTGTGCCGGAATTTTCACGCCGAAGCGCCACGAGCAATTGCGAGTGAAGGACTTGCCCAAGGTCCGTACGCAGCGGCTAGAGTTGGATTCGAACCTGCAACCCTCCAGTCACAAGGTTAATGGTTCTCACTGTTCGCAACAGAATCGTATGGCGTAGGCCTATGTGAAACGAATGATGATAAGTCGGAACAATGGATGGATTCAGGGTCTAACGACATCTTATGGCAACAAAGGCCACTGAGTTCAACAGAAATTATCCTGGCAACTTCTCTGGGTCACGACCCACTTGTGAATGTCTTGGCAGTTTCGGTACTGCCAAGATACTGCCCTAAAATAATTAAGCATTGTATACTAAAATTTTCTAAATTGGTATCGAAATATGCGGATTTACGTATACCGCTTAGAAATTTAAAGCATTAAACGAAAACTTAGGTAAAATAAGCTTACAATTTGTTGCAATCCAGCTAGCCCAATCATAGCCAAATGTTGTTGCTGCACAGAAATGAATTTCTCACTAAAATATTTGGCGACCCACTTGCCAGAGCTTCGCGACCCACTTTTGGTCGCGACCCACAGTTTGGGAAACTGTTTTAGATCAAGCGCAGTAGACATAAATGTATAATTATTTGAACTGGAGTCCGTTTTAAAGGTGTCTATTAGAGCTGAGACAATAATAGCATTCAGTTTCAATCCCATCTTCCATCTTTACGCCAACGACGACTTGCCTGTGAGGTACTTGTATGTTAACGATATACAAAAATACAAATAGCGTCGCACTTCTCTTTTTCCGCAATAAGTAAGTAGATTCCGTTTAATGACGCTGCGCCAGGAGAAAGATGATCGATGGTTTATTCTCCATAGTAAGTGATTTCTGTTAAACAACTCCGTGTCAGGATAACGAAGGAAGACGATTTACGTGGCGCCCTCCTCCCTCAACGAGGCTTCGGACACACACCGCCGAAATGCAAAACATAGGCGCAGTTTAACAGCACCTTATGGCATGAAAAGACATCGATGTCAATGGGAAAAGATTTGCACATTTTTCTCTGTTACAATACGTTTTCTGTTTTCTTTCCCATTTATACAACAAGCATAATCCATTGTTTAGCAACATCTTATGGCCGTTAACGTCGATCATATTTCACGGTAACGAAGGCTTCACACATTGTCTTGACGAATGTTTCAATTATATAGCATTTGAGAAAAGCATTTTAAAGGTGTCTAAAGAGAGCAGTTTGGTTGAGCGTTTTACGATCCAACCGTTAAACGGAATTTTATGCAATCAAAGGCCTTTGACTTGGATGGGTTAGAAATTCTGCTGAACAGTATTCACTACTTTGTCTGAACCAAGTTCCAGGATTGTAATTGTAATTATAGCTGAACATTTATATAGCGCAACTCAAATCAGCGACGCTCTCGACCCGCATCACTGCCAGAACCGGCAAAAAGAAAGGTTTTCAAGCGTCTACGGAACTCAAGAGGAGAGGGCAAGAAGCTCTTGGTGAAGGGTCTGGGGAAGACTGTTCCAGGCTGAAGGACTTACATAGGCAAAGCTCTTGGATTGGGCCGTGGAAGAGCATATAATTACAGTGATGGGCATAAACTATTTATTTTTAGTTAAACTAAAACTATTTTCCAACTAAAATAAAATAGTTTAACTAAAGTTGGCAACTGATTTTGGAAATTAGTTAACTAAACTAAAAAAAAGTAGTTAAACTTTTTCCAACTTTTTTCCAACTGTTTACGACAAACATTTTCACAATAAAAGAGGTTAAGTGAACTGTAATAATGCACAGCGTCAATGACAATTTCACCTTCAAACTATGCAATGTGTGCTGTTCTGGCATACAGTTACATGTGTACTGTAAGTATAGTGTATGAATTTGAAAACACAGGATGTTAATGCTAAAACCATGCAGTGTTAACATGTTTTTTGTTGACAGTGTTCAATATTCATTGTGGAAAAATAGTTGCATATTGCTGATTTTTTAGTTAAACTTTTTAGTTAGCAACTAAATTTTTTTAGTTAAACTATGGTTTTAACTAAACTATTTTATTTTAGTTAAACTTCATCGTTAACTAAAAAAATTTAGTTAAACTAAAAGTTAGCAACTTTTTAGTTAACTATTGCCCATCACTGTATAATTATGCGGAACAACCAAAAGGTCACGGGCCGAGGATCACAGGGAGGCCCTCTCAAGCAAGGAAGAAATCGGGGTGCAGAAATTCAGGATAGTTGTTTCATATGTTTAACTACATCTTATGTCTACCATGGTTGTTGCGATCGACATTACCATACCTTTCTGCTTGTACGAAATTGTGTCCGGAAGCATTCAAACCTACGGCTCCGTTTAGAAACCTTTAAAATGGTCATTTGTTATACTTTATAGTTGCATTTGGTTCGACCTCTGTATTCTTTACGCATTTTGAAGCCGTAAGACGTTGCTAAGCAGAAGACACAGAACACTTTACGTTAGATGTCGCTTAATTGCTAAATCTTACACTCAATTTATTTCAAAACGGAATGTGTAAGTTAGTTAGCTTAATTACTAAAGGTCAATTTTGTAAATAGATATTCTAATTTTTTACTGTAAATGTTTCATATCTTAGTCAAATCTGTAAATATTTAATAAGTCTTTAACCGGTACATTTTACTTTTTTGCATGAAGTATTGCATTATTTTGATGCACATATTATAACAAGACTCTTATTTATTTAAAAAAAAAAATTATTCCGGATATTTCTATAGCGCCTCTCGAAGTCAACTACTACTCAGAGGCGCACCCGACTACAACATTTGATACTGTGCCGGAATTTTCACGCCGAAGAGCCACGAGCAATTGCGAGTGAAGGACTTGCCAAAGGTCCGTACGCAGCGGCTAGAGTGGGATTCGAACCTGCAACCCTCCGGTCACAAGGCGCCGAACTTACCACTGAGCCACCACGCCCCACTTATGCCTCAACCCTATTGGTCACTGAGTACCTAAGCAATTTCCTTCAGCATTTGCAATATAATGTAAAAGAACAATCGTGTAACCAGCAGCTATCGGTCAGAGGGACATTTGGTTCCTAATAGGAATGATATTATCATTATAGGCCTAATGGTTTGATTTATGTATTATAGTAACTATTACATTGCATAATTCCGCCACTGCCCGTACTCCGGTAGTGCCAGTCCAAAGCCTGGAGAAAGGAGGAGGGCAACGGTAATCCCCCTTGTTAAACAGCGACTAACCAACCTATTTTGCTCTTGTTTGATTATCTTCTGTAGTTTGCTGTGTGGTTGACTCTTTCACGGTAGAGGTCGCTTCAGAGTGCGCTTTTGCGTCTTTTTTCGATATCAATTGTAAGTTTGGCGCCTTTTTTGTCTGCAGTTTTTGATGAACGATCGGCGCTACATATTCTTGATCGCCTGTGTCATTGTAGTTATTAATTAACAACGCAGTGTCATAACAAAGATGATTGGCGTCGCCCCTCCTTTGCCCCAGCTTCGGACTGGCACTACCAGAGTATGGGTAGAAAGCGATTGATGGTTGGTCAGTTGCTGTTTAACGACATTATATATATATATATATATATATATATATATATATATATATGTATATAGATAAAGAAATACACGATTTAAAGAAATGTGTTTAGCGTCGCCATCCTCCTTTCTCCAGACTTGGTCCTGGCCCTACCACAGTGAGAGCAGTGGCGGGATTGAAAGCGATTGAAGGAAACTTTAATTCACGAATATTTCGATTTTTCACAGCCTCAGAAAAATCTATCTAAGGTGTCTAGAGATAGCCTAGCGTTATCCGTAGTTTATAGTGTCTGTAGGCTATGGCGACATCTTATACGGGGCCTAAAGGTTTAAACTTGCTTTTAGCATTTTATATAACAAAATTGTCTTATGGCAACCAGGACCGTTAACGTGGAGGGTTATTTGAAAGACCCAGAAATTAGTGATTGTACCAAACTAATAGGCCACAGAAAGTCTCAAACAAGGGTGTCTACACACGTCCATGTTTTTTTAATGTTTCGACGTTTTAAGTAAATTTATTTACTTGTTCCCGAGAGACCAGTGAAGTGTGAATGCAGCAGTTTAACGACGTCCACTACGTCAAAGGCCGCTGATGTCAATGGGATTTTTTTACAGTTTTCGCTGTAGCTCGTACTTGCACTGTATTGTATTTCAAAACTTATAAAGCGCCCTACCCAGTGCCCACCAATCAGAGGCGCTCCCAGTGCGAAAGTCATCGGGAATAAAGGCAAGTTTTAAGACAACGAAAACTATGGCAGGACCACCAGATAGTACTGCAGCCCGGACCGAAGGAGGGCGAAGGGAGCTAGCTGAAGCGGGAAGATGTAAATAGTCACAAAAGTATAGGAGCAAGTCCCAGGTAAGATCGGCGAATATGTTGGTTGGATGAGGACAGTAAGAGGTAGCCAGTGAAGATAGTCAAACATGAATGTGGAAATATGGAAGAAGCGTGGGAGACGGGCGATCAGTCTGGCAGCTGCTTTAAGAGCAGAATGTAGAGGGGAGAGACGGACTTTGAAGAGGCCAACAAAGAGGGAGTTACAGTAATCAATCCGAGAGCAGATGAAGGCATGGACAATGGAGGCAAAGACTGGAGAGGAGACAGGTCTTCGGATAGCTTTGAGACATCGGAGATGGTAGTAGCACAAGCGGGTGAGATTAACGATATGGTCAGAAAAGGAAAGGTATCTATCAAGAATTACACTGTAAGCGAAAGCACATCTATTACAATTACATAGGCTATAGTGTCAGAAATAAAGTATCTGAAAAGAGCCAAATATTAACCGTATGTCCGAATGTTTAGCGACATCTTATGTAACGTTTTCTAGTTTCCTTTTCACTGACTATTTATTCTTTAACATCGTCTTGTGGTTGCCAGAGCCGTTTACGTTGATCATATTTTAATATACAACCTTGATTGTGCATAAACGAAATTACAATTATATTGTTTCAGAAGTAACCAATTTAAAGGTGTGCAACAG
>OY744608.1:5182366-5185094 GCA_963556255.1 Allolobophora icterica
CATGATTGAGAGATGGATGGATGCAGAGTTTAACGACATCTTATGGTAACAAAGGCTGTTGACGTCGACAGAAATTGTGTAAATGGACGAAATTAGAATAGAAGAATATAGTGTGTAAAAAACTGATTACAACATGTTTCTCTCTATATATTATGATTACACTAGTGTATTTGCCCGTCATAATTATGACGTGACGACAGTGTATCATTATAGGCCTATGTGTATCGTTGGTTAAAATGCTCTGATCGCCGTCGTCAAGACGACCGTCGTCAAGACGGCAGTACTTACGTCACAAACGGTTTCACAATAGAACAGAAGCCGGCTGTGACGTAGCGTCATACGACGGACAAATTTGCGTATAAGGAAACTATATTAATAGATAGATATTATTAGAAAATTACAAGAAACATTATGTTCTACAACTGAAATCAACGAAGGAAACGGTGGCTATCGTTCGGCTGTTGAAAGGCTAAGACCCACAGTGAATCGATCCTCGGTTGCTACCTACATCGCATGACTAGGCTTACAACTATTAAATTAAGAATTTTATAAGTGTGCTAGAAACAAATTATTTAATGTGTCTAAACATATAAAACTAACCGTATTTGTGAGTGCTTAGCGACATCTCCCGTTAAGGTCTTTATTAAGTAAGTAAGTAAGTAAGTAAGTAAGTAAGTAAGTAAGTAAGTAAGTAAGTAAGTAAGTAAGTAAGTAAGTAAGTAAGTAAGTAAGTAAGTAAGTAAGTAAGCCAACTGGTAAATCTTTAAAGTAAATAAACAAACATATATCCATATTTATCTTCCTTTTATTAAGGCAATAAGTATTGTTTTATGGCTGCTACTTAAGACATAGCACCTTATCAGAGGATATTAACTGGATGGACCGAGAGTTTAACGATATCTTATGGCAACAAAGACCGTTGATGTCAGCAGAAATTATTTTGATCAGTTCTCACTATTCGTATGGCATAATAGATCTCATATATCGTTCAGTAGTACAGGAGATAAAGCGAAGAGAGTAGTCTAGTAGTAGTAAGTTGCTAATTAACGACGTTGTGTCATAACAAAGATGTTGTCTGGGATGTCTACTGCTGGTATAGCTTGTTTGTTAGACTAGAATTTCGCACAGTGTCGAAGGCCTTTGAGAAGTCGATGCAGCTGGTCAAGAAGTTGGAACATGCTGACTGCAGAGATGAATTGTTGTTTATGCGGCACAGTCACACGCCTGGTCGGGTACATATATATTGGGTGTCTGTTGATATCTCAGCGACGTACTGGTTAAGTTCTGCTGCTGTGAGTAGACGTAATCAAGTAGGGCCATCTGCTGTCCACTTCTTGATAGACTATTGACTCGACGCCATAGGTCTTTAAACCTTCCTTTTAGGTCAGTCTGTCTGAGATGCGCTTTGGTAGAACGTTCGATGCAAACACCTACTCTTCGGGCGCAGGCTGAGACCTGCTCGACGCGACAGTCCTCATCAGCGGAGTTTCCTTGCGTAGTAGAAGTTTGATCTTTGGCGTGCAGAAGAAAGGGGCGGCTGAGGTCATAGTTACGGTGCGCACTGGATATATTTGGACGAGGAGTTGTCTCGTTCGTATGGCATAATACAGCTCTTTTTCTTCTATACTGTAGGGCCTGTAGGCTGTTTGGTTAGTTGCTGTTTAACGACACTGTGTCATAACAAAGATGATTGGCGTCACCCTCATCCTTTCTCGAGGCTTCGAGAAGGAGGATCCAGAGTTTAACTACATCTCATGGCAACAAAGGCCGTTGATGGGTGCACAAATTATTTTTAGCAAGCTTAGGACTCGCACTGCCATAGCACCAGCACTGTTGGCGTTTTCCGTAGGATCACGTTTTTAAAGGAAAATACAGTACTGCGCTTCTGCTTCCACTTATAAGGCGAAAATCGCAGTTAAAAGAGGTGTGTAATTACTTTGAAACGTTAGCTTCGTTCGTAACAGAAACTGCATAAATTGTCTTCTAATTTTGCTTATAATATTGAAAATGTACCGTGTCGAGAGGTGTTGATGGGATTCCCCTCTAGAGCGATGAGTAATGTTAAAAGAGGTGTCTATGGGACCACTATGGGACGAATTGTGTGCCCTCATTTGATCTGACATAACCACGGTTGGCATAATGCGTTATTGTGTACTGGTTCCTCTAGCGAAAAGCATAAGAAGGACGCCAAATGACATCGAACTTTCGTCCGCCATATTGTTGTTCTGTATCCCAGGCTCCCGTGGCAAGACAGACAAATGCCCGTGATTGGGAAACGGCTTGAGACATCTGTAATTAAGCAGGTATTAAAATGGATAATTACCATCGTCAAAGCAACTTAGAGCTTAATCTGTCGCAGATGGAAACTAGATTTCAAATGGCCACCGAATGCGTGACAGCTCTCAGTACGGGCAGCGTTGAATGCGTGCCGTGACCTAATTACTGCTGACTCGTCACTCCAATTTCGTGCAAAATGATTGGCCATAAAAACACTTCCGACAGCTCACGCCGCGTGACATCATTCGTAACGTCACTAATAATATTGTATTCAGCTACACGAATACGATACACAAAATACGCTGTACACAAAGCTCCCCGAGATCGACCACGCACCGCTCGCCTACACAATCCAGCGCGATCGAATTTCGAATCGCCCTCCTATTTTCTTATACATTTCATTTTCAAGTGCGGCGCTCATGTTGTTGGACACTGAATACTGCCATAATAA
>OY744608.1:5185294-5205816 GCA_963556255.1 Allolobophora icterica
AAACAGAGGAACAAGAAGATTACTCACATAAAAGTGCAACTATCCTGAAGCTAAAATAAATCTACAGAAATACAATCTACGTAAAACTTTATCACTGGATACCGGCAGGCTATCCAGCGTCTATAAAATTTCAATACAACGGAAAATAAATGAATAAACTAAACTAATTAAGCAAAACTAAATCCCCTGCTCAAACATCATAGCATCTAATACAATACAACTCTTTTTGCACAAATTCAGCAGTTTTCAGAATGCAATAATAACACAACCTTCGGTTGGAACTACATCAGACACAGAACTTTAAAGTGGCCAGAAATATATAGCGGCTGATGATTCTGTTTTAAAGGTGTTCATGTTGGTTTATGTTTGCAGTAGCAGTGACAGATTTCATAGAGATTCCGCCAGTTTAACGATATCTTATGAAATCAAAGGCCGCTGTCAATAGTAAGAAATCACAGTTTTAACCGTAGTCAAGTTTTATAGAAATAAAATTTTATATTTTTCCTAGTTGTTTCCGTAGATTTCGATTGTCAAGCGTTTAATGACATCTTATGGCATCAAATATCGTAGGCGTCGAAAGAAAGAAGCGGCGTGTTTGCAATAATCGCTTACGGACTGATCTTCTGGATATTGAACTGATTACGGCTTGGTTTTGGTGTAACATCGGTTGATGCCTTGTGCATTAGACACCGGTGCAATAGAAGTTACTAATTTCAATTACAATCCACAGTTTAACGACTTACATCTTAAGGATAAATGATCTCATAACCAATCACGCACCCGCTTATCGTACCTACTGAATGTCATTACTGGGACCTGGCCCCGGAACTTATTCTTTAATTAAGTATAGTTAAGTCGTTCCCTAAATTGTAAATTCTCTCCTAATTTACCCTCAGTTCTTTATTTCTAACCTCCTCCTAACCTTGGAGAGAAATAATCTTAAGCCATCATATGATTTGTAATTACCACTAGTTGGGTACCCCTGTTTAGCGGGATTCGTATCCCTTAGGAACGCCCTTTGCCGTAGATGACAGAAAAATATATATAAAATAACCCAACAAAATGAAACTATACTATTCAGTAAAATAAATTAGTTTATATTACATTTAATTTTGATGTACTTTTGATGTAATTTTGATGTAGTTTTGATATAATTTTGCATGTACTGATGGTTCATCTAGCTACTATAATTTTGATGCATTATTTTAGTTTCTCTGATTTGGACTTAGGTACATGATCTTGATCTTTATTATAGTTTCTTCAATAATGACATCGTCATATGTTGTCAAAATAGTAGCTTCTCTATTGATGTTATCGTTATTGTTAACTGTCATCGAAAGCATTAAAGAGATTGATTGATTGATTGATTGATTGATAGACTGATTGATTGATTGATTGGATTGATTAATTGATTGATTGATTGATTGATTGATTGATTGATTGATTGATTGATTGATTGATTGATTGATTGATTGATTGATTGATTGATTGATTGATTGATTGATTGATTGATTGATTGATTGATTGATTGATTGATTGATTGATAACAAAGGCCACTGACGTCGGCAGAAATTATTTTGAACTGTTCTAAACGTTACTGTAGCATTATGGTGATAATTAGGTTCTCGTCATCGCTTGCTAGTTCAACTGAGTTATTTATAATTTCGGTTAACAACATTTTAAAGGTGTTGAATGCCTAATGACATGTTGCGGTTAGCAGCTGACGTCGATCTTACATTTAGTAGAGCATCGCAATTTATTTACTGGCAATTAGTAGGTAGATTCTTTTAACGACTCTGTGCCATTACACACATGATTAACGCCGCCCTCTTAATTTATTCAGGCTCCGTATTGGAACATCCCGACAAACGGCATTTGAACGCAGATATCTTGAGGGGGTCTCGATGGTGTAGTGTTTAAGGTGATGGACTATCATTGGAGAGGTCGGGGTTCAAATCCCCGCCAGGGCAGAAATTTGGTTCGAGATTTCTGCTCCACCTGCACCCCCGAGCCCACTCAGCTATAATGAATAATGAATACATGACCGAACATTGTCGGTGTGAAGATGAGACGGCGAGGGAGAGGACTGGCCACCCGTTCTCATATACCAAGGCTGAGAAAATGAAGTCGCGAACACTTCCTAGCCGGTTCCACGACAAAAGGTTCACGACAAAAGGTTCACCGACAAAAGGTTCACGGACATATGGTTCACGGACAAATGGTTCACGATCTTCCAGCTTCCATTTTGAGCTATATTTTCATCATCGCTCATCCAGTTTCTAGTTTCAGCTACATTTTCATCGGTCATCCAGCTTCTAGTTCGTGATTTTTTTACATTGGACTGCGAAAAAGCATGTTTGGCTCTATTTTCATGAAACTAGAAGCTGGACGAGCGATGAAAATATAGCTTAAATTAGAAGCTGGATCAGCGATGATGAAAATGTAGGTGAAACTAGAAGCTGGAAGATCGATGAAAATATAGCTCAAACTAGAAGATGGAATATCAATGAAAATATAGATCAAACTAGAAGCTGGAAGATCGTGAACCATTTGTCCGTGAACCTTTTGTCGTGAACCTTTTGTCGGTGAACCATTTGTCCGTGAACCATTTGTCGTGACACCTTCCTGGCCATGGCTGGCTCACTGCTACCTTAAAGAACGGTTGGTTGGTTAGTTGCTGTTTAACGACGCCGTGTTATAAGGAAGATGATTAGCGTCGCCCTTCTCCTTTCTCCAGGCTTGGAACTGGCACTGCCAGACTACGAGCATTGACCAGCATTATAGGAGGTAACTACTCCTATTTGTAAATGCAGTGCAAAACTTAGAAAAGGTGTAAGGATTGCTGGTCGAAAACGCTTATTTAACGACGCCGTCATGTTAAAGATGATTGGCGTCAATACAAAACACTGTACAGACGCAATATGCTAAGCTATGGGTTCCAAGACAGGTCACATCTGTACCGACGGCCGGCCAACCAACCAGAAGACTCCGTTGGGTGACTGGAGTTAAATCTGACGTCCCTGACGTCAGATTTCACTCGTTGTTTTAATGGATAGAATAGTGTTTCTACTCCAATTTATAGGAGCAAGGCAAGCCTAGAAAAGGTGTGCAAGCGACTGCTTTCATCCTCAACCTTGAGTAGCAGCAGTTGCGAGCGATATAATGAAGTTGCGGACTTGGAAATATATATTCGTTAGGCCTATTGAAAAAATTGAAGGCACATCGCACCCAGGAACAATAACATGGGATCAGAGCAAAATAATAATATGGATAGCTAAAGCAGAGAAACAATGTAATGTTAGTTGAATAATGCAATGTTAGTTAACATTCTAACATTAGTTAACAGAGAAACATCTTTACATTAGTTAGCGGATTTTCGTTGATATGAAGAAATTTTGGCATCGTTTGGGTCATTGATAACTGCAGACATAGGTAAGGTCAAATGTCGACGTCAAAACCACAGCAGTCACTAAGTCTTTGATGTCGACCATACCTGGCCTATGTCAGGGCCATGGCAGTTTTGCTGTTACTTCGATGTTCGTTTGGATTCAATAGTTTAACGAAACCTTATGGCAACGCAGACAGTTCTTAAGCATTCAGAATTTGTACGTAGTTGCTTCCTGAACGCGGTGTGAAGAAAATATAATTGCGGATGATCACTTTTTAAAGGTGTCTTTGTAGACATCGACCTAAATAGGCACAGTTTCCAGTATTATGACTGTATTGTAAATAGTAACTCTGATACATCAACCAAATCATATAGAATGTGTAAGAACCAACTGGTGAAGGGCAGTACATTGGTACTCAGTGATCAATATGTAATACAGTTGTTCTCAACCTTTTTTACATCGGGACCCACTTTGCTACATCTGATGTCAACGCGACCCACCCCACTGAAATTCAAGGGAACCCATGTGTATTGTAATACATTGTCATTACTAACAATGAGATTATATAGTACAATAAATTAGGTTTAAGATAATCATTCAACATAATATATGGAGCAGATGTAATTGAGCGATGAAAGCTGTTGGACAAATATATAGCAGTGTATAAATGCTCAATAAAGGTGTCTAAGTTAACATCTACCCAAAATATTACTTTTAAGTTAAACCAATTTAGTTTACAAGACATTTTTTTCATAAATCCAATAAACCAATTATACAGACTGATTAAATTGAATATTTTCAGTCAAATGTGCCTAAAAACCGTCATTAAGTCCCAGTCTGCTCGGTCTCCCGATTGTTCCAACTCGAGCTACCTAAAACAGACAGGGAGTTCGCAAGTTAAAAGTGCAACTTAAAGGCGCTGAAGCAGATAGCAGGTCTCCCGCAAGTCTCCTGTCACTGCTTAAATCCTGTTTCCCAGTTCAAAGATGCTGCGATTGTATCCAGCACTGTTACATCACCCTCCTCCCCCGAAGTCACTGGGGCAACTTCCCCTCTCATCCCTCCTCTTCCCCTTTTCCCCTTCCTTCCCCCAGTAATGATGGCACATACACTGACAGATCCTGCCAAGGTTTCCAGTAGACGCCCCTAGTTACATCCCACGCCAAGCAACGATCTCTGGGCCATGGTATAACGGTGACTCCATTAGACCTTTTGCGTCAGATCAGAAGAGGCCATTGGATATTCAGTATTTTGGTTCTGGTGAAAGCCCGCCAAATTCAGTCATTGGTCACGTCATATCATTGTTGCCTTACTGCTCCGTGATGGCCATTGGGTTCCACATGTGTGTTTTTCACATAATGCAGTTCCCAACCGGATGCCATTCTTAGCGCCTCTCCTCACATTCGCAATCCTGCCGTTTTCGTCGGGGGGGGGTGCACGAAAATAATCTCTTGCAATTTTGAGGGGCTATTTGGTTATCGAATTACGGCCATTAGGCCACATTGGTCATATTTTTAATTAATATACGTCTTCGAAACTAAAATTCACAAAAGCAATGACAGCAGTGCTCTTATGAACAACGCATTTGTGACTTGTACGTGAAGAGCGAATTCCTAGAATCATTTCAAATAGCCGTAATAGAAGTTGTTCTTCTTGATATTTGATCCAATCTAGAAATATCTTAATTCAATAATCACATATTTAATTTACTAATTTCTAAACGTAATGATAATTTAATTTTCGAAAATTTAACTACAGTAATAAATTTTAAATGTTTCCCTGCACTTCACGACAGGCCACTTCACCAACTTAGACCATCACCGATCTCCAGTTGAAGAACCTTAGTGCGTAAGTTCCTACATGCCGTTCTTGAGCACTGCCTTTCCTTTTACAGGATTGTATTGTTATTATAAATGAATATCTGCATAGGATAGGAAATTAAGATATCTCGAGTGGGAGGAATGAAATTTTATGGCAACAAATTGTGTTTTTAAATGTCAATAAATGAAAGTATTTACTGCGTTGCAAGGCAACATACATTTATGACGTCGCAGTATGTTGTAAATGTTTTACCGGTGTAGATTATGAAGTTAGGCCTATATTCTGGTTTGCAGTTGTACAATTCACACTTTATTACTTAAAATCCTGGAAAATTCTGAGTTTGACGCCAGAAAATAAACCGATGCTCAAGAAAACCGATGATATAAAGAGTGTGTTCCGATGAGCTCGCAAGACTTAAAAACCCCAAGAGAAATAAATCCATCGACTGAATCGTTGTGTTACGTCAACTCCGAATGTTATATTATAAGGTAGTAAATAATAAATAATTTAAACAGTATAAGATAGTTATAGTAAATACTAATAGAATTTATTGTTTAACGACGTCTTGTGACTTTACGATCGTTGACCCAAGTTACTTGGCTGTACCAATGGCCAAACGCATTTATATCCTTATCTAGAATCGGATGCAAACGGTCTAAAGGTGTCTCAGTTAACGTTAATAATAGTAATCTTCGTTTAATATCTTCAAACTGACAATTACGCAGTATGATTACAAATCAGTATGAACGGATGATCGCAAGTTATTACAGGAGTCGAATTTAACTGTATACGGCAGCCTTGCAAGGCGCCCATCACGTCCTACATCTCATTTTCACAAACGCGCCATCTCGCGAATGATAGGCTGAGTGGACCTTGAGAGGGTTACGGGAGGCGATCCCGCTACCTACTGCACTTCACGCCAGTGATGTTACCACTACTCTATGGACCCTCAAATTAACTGAAGTAGTAGTGACTGAAAAATACACAAATTCCTAGATTCATTTCCAATAGCTATAGAAGAAACCATTACTATCGAACAAGAATTTAAATTCAACAATTGCATATATAATTTTATTGTATTTTAACCGTATTAATTATTCAATTTTTATGTTTTAAGTATAATAATAAGTCCAAAATGTTCGCGTTTAACCTCAAGTTTGACCTCAAGGTGCGTAAGCCAATGACATAGAGCATTATGTATAGCTTACAATTTCCATTTGACCACCAATTGGCAGGAGCATTTTTTTACAAATGACTTCAGTACGACACCATTTATTCTATTTTTTTTATTTTGGACTCAAACTATTCAAAAATTTTCCTGTTATGGTGACGGAAGAATAGATGCATTACCCGTTGAAATATTCATATAGATAGATGAGCAGCAAGGACTGCAGTTCGGTTTTTACGAATCCCAGCGTAAAAATACCAAACGAATATCGGTATGTTAATTTCTCAACAGAGGCTTTTTAAAGAATTTAAATTTTTTAATTTCTTACTCTTGTTTTCACAATTAATTTCTTACTCTTGTTTTCACAATTAAAACATTGTTAGTGTAATATAATTTTTAGTGTATACTTAGATAGGTTAACATAAATTTACGAGTGTGTTTGTGCGTGAGTGTGTATACGAGAGTGGGTGTGTGCGCGCGCGCATAGCAAGCAAGCACACACATGCACACAAACATATAATAAGGTACGCACGCGGTACGACTATACAAGACCACAATCGAATAGAATGGTCCTCATCCAGTTACTAGATGAAGGAATGTAAAGGAGAAGAAGCTTAGGTCGCAGATTGCATGAAATCCTCCTCCATAATCAAATACCGACTAATTGCAAAGCTTCCCTGCTGCACGGTGGCAGTAGTACACGACGGGGTAACAAGGAACACTTGTAGTACCCGTACCAACCTCCGAGGGAAATGCTTTTCTCTCAAGATTACAGCGTATCCATTGTATTGTCTCCAGTTGTTTAGCGACGTCTTATTGCATCAAAAGCCGTTGACGTCAACTCGAACAAGTTCTCCATGGAGATTTACGTTGTGCAGTAACAGTCCTAGATTTCGTAGAGATTCCATCAGTTAAACGACATTTTATGGCATGAAAGGCCGTTGACGGCAATAGGAAATTTTAACAGTTTAACTGTAGCCAAGTTTTAGAGGAATTGGATTATGTAGATTTCGTAGTAACTTCCAAACTTTACCAACACTTTAAACAGAATATTACGGCTTGTAGCATCGTTGGGAAAACAATCGCCAGAAATTTGGGTGTAAGCTTGAAATTACCATGCTATAAATTTTGAATTATTTATATCTTCGGTTGACAACGTTTGAAAGGTGTCGAAGAGAACATTACATTGTCCATTGCTTAACAACATCTTGTGACCGCCACCGCCACTGACGTCGATCTTACATGACCAAGTATCCAATTTTTATTATGGCATTAATAATTATGAATTAGGTAGACAGGATTCCGTTTGACGATACTCTGCTATTACAAAGCCTTTAAACCATTCGGTGTTTTTCGGAGTTTTTCGTTTTCGACTCCAGAGCCAACCCGGTGAAATCCTGTTTTGAACTTCACAGCCTTGATATTATTTACTACATAATATTTTATAAGGTAGTAACTATGAAAAGTTTTTATTATTTAAGTTAACGACATCTTGTGGCCGTCAGGGCCGTTCTCAACTCTTCAGGATAACTTTGTCATCTTTAATGACAGCATTCTGACGATTGAACGCATATTAATCTTTAAATAATTTTGAAGAGAGCCAATTTAACGGTGTCTAATTAGATGTTGATCAAACGGTGTTACCTCCCTTGAAAAACAATTTTTTTGCTATTTTGCTACACAAAAGGTTATGGTGGATCCAGGCCTTAACGACATCTTTTGGCAACCAAAACCTTTGACAGAAATTATTTTGACATAATACAGCTCGTTACAAAAAATTATTATTGTTAGTAATAGTATTTATTTATTTATTTTACGATGCAACCGTAACAAGTACGATAGGCGTTGCGGAAAAAGATCTAGAATCTAAAGTTAATAATGCTTTTTCTCTGAGATCCTCGATAGTGTAGTGATTGGGCGGGTTGGACTGTTAATCGAGAGTTTGGGGTTCAAATCCCCGCCAAGGCAGAAATTTGGCTCGAGATTTCTGCTCCACCTGCACCCCTAACCAACTCAGCTATAATGAATACACGCTGTTTATGGGAAGATGAGACGGCGAGGGAGAGAGCTAGCCACCCGCCCTCACGTCCCGAGGCTAAGAAAATGAAGTCGCTAACACTTCATACCCATGGCTGCCTCAAGGCTAGTCTGAGGTCTGTTCTTCTACAACTTTCAGGTATGTATAACGCTTGTTGAGAACGTTAGAAAGGTGTTAAAGAGTACATTACTTTGTTCGTTGCTTAACGACATCTTGCAACCACTGACGTCGATCTTACATAACAAAGTATACTATTTTATAATTGCACAATTAGTTATGTATGACTCTTTTTGACGACGCTGTTTTATAACAAAGATGATTAGGGCCGCCTCTTGGTTTATTTAGTCTTGGGACTGGCACCACTGGTAAACTCCAGTGGGGCATTCATCTGACAGTTGAAAGCAGTTACCTTAAGTAGCAGCAGATGCAAATCATAATTATGTGAAGTTGCGGAGTAAGATATAGATTTACGTCGATAGGAAATGTTTTGAACAGTGATTGCTATTAGGTTACTTAAATGATTAATTCGGTTAGAAAATTCTCATTAAAATGTTCATTAAAATGCTCGTTAAATGTCTTCCTTTGATAAATCGACCTTATCCTGCTTACATCGGAGTGATTCACGTTTATTCTATGCATCTTAATATATCGCCGCAAAAATGCGTTTCAGGGGTGTTTAACTATACGCGTCGACGTACAAGTAGCCTACTATTTCTAAAGTTTCAAGATTAAACTGTTTCAACCAGGTCGAGTCTGACTTAATTGTAAAGTCCAGCCTGTTACGTCGTGTTTAATATTACCTCCTGAAGTCAAAAGTCTAAATTATTACACGCTTTTGCATAAGATTTTTAGCGAGCATTTTAATTAATATTTTAATGAGACATTTCTAAAATATCATCATGTTGTGTTTTCATAACTCGGCATAACTTTAAGATAGAAGAACGCTCTTAGCATCAACTCATTCAACTAGGTCTAAATATCCCCTCTTTCATCTGCATTTAATTATTTTGTAAACAATATTCGGAACGCCTGCTGTTTTACTCGAACTATGTGCATTCCTAGATATTTATTTAAACGAAAACATTGTGTGCGGGATTCTTTAAATTTGAAAATTAAAAAAGTAGATGTGTTAAGAATTTAAAACTGAATAAGGTAGTGAAAAAATGCGAAGATCGAAAAATAGGGCCTGTTGGCAATACCGTCTGTTTCAAGGTGTAATCCCTGGGGCATTATAATTTATAAGGATACAGAGCAATATAACGATATAGTCTGTTGCTCCTTGGGAGGTTTAGTCATATGTAAAGTGATATGACAGAAGAAACTCTGACTGTCAGTCGTCACAACAATATCTACATGTATAAGGGCGATCAGAGAATCTAATATTTGGCTTTGAAGGTCGATTTAACGATAACCTGGATGAGACTTTCCAAATAAAAATTATATTAATGAATTCATTATTGCAAGACGTCACTCCTTTATGTGACGTCACAATTTCAGCTGTGCAGCTTGGCTCGCTTTGATTTGAATATAATTTTAATTATTTCCTGCGATTCGCTTATGATTTTCGTCGTTGGCTGTTTACTTCTGCCATCGTAATTCTCGTTCGATTCGCTCGACAATCGATTAGTATTGGCGTTGACTGTCGCAAGAAGCGGGGTTTGTGTTTTCGGCAGATCTTGGTATCTTCCTCGACGCCATGTCAACGAAACGAACATCAGCCGAAACCATTGAATGCTCAGATTGTAAGTTGATGCAAGGACGGTTTTAACAGCTGTTTGTTGTTTCAATGACTTAATCAGTTTTAGGAGGAAAACTTCTTAATGTTAGTCAAAATATTCTAACCAATATTTAGCTAAGTTATTCTTTTTGTACAAAATTAATAACTTACGAGCAAGCAAGATACAAGACAACCAGCTCTTTGCCTACCTAGTATATCATAGCATCAAAATGCTGAATAATTAGATACAATTGTTGTGCCTACTGTATTTTTCTATAATTGCATTCATTTCTCTTGTAGCAGCACTCCAGCAAGAAGACAATGCTAAACGTGCAAAACTTGCCTCACTTAGTGACACAACGGTGAGCTACATGACATTAAAATGCAACTCACAAATCTCTTTTGAATCTAAAATTTGAGAATTGATTGAATTGTGTGGTTTGTAGTCAAGTAGCCTTGTTGTACTTAAGGCTGTTTAGATTTGTAAAAGGCATGCATCTTTTGTCTAAATGCATTACAGCCTTAACTGGTTTTCAAAGGAAGGTAAAGTTTTTACAAACTTCTTAGCGACCTTGTTATTTAAGCGATCACACGTTATTGGCTTAAAGGCTAACCGTTGTATACTTGGCTCATTGTACACTGCATTCTTCCTTGTCTTCTTCCTTTCAAAGACTCCTGAACGACTTCTTTCGTTGCAGCTCCTCCCTTACTTTCAGCAGTCAGGTCTTCTTTCGAAGACCAGTCAATCACGTAACTGGGTTCGCCATTCCACTGAAACGGTCCGGCTCTCCATACTTTCTGAGGTATATTCTGCTATTGGTAGATCTCACTCTCCTGCTTCTCTTTGATGTTTCTGCTGCCCTTGATATGGTAGACCACGACATCTTACTGCAACGCCTTGAGACCTCGTGTGGGATTCGAGACCCCCCCCCTCTTCTTTGGTTCCAATCCTACCTTACTGATTGCATGAAAATGGTCATCTGTGCAGATTCTACAAGCTCCTGGGTCATCCTTAAATTTGGGGTTCTTCAGGGCTCTGTCTTAGGTCCTCGTCTTTGCCTCTTGTAAACGGCTGACATTCATGCTATATATTTATATGCCTGGCACTTATCAAAGGGCAATCTCTATGCAGACAACGTCCAGGCGTTTGTTCATGGCCCTCCCTCTGACAAGCTTGCATTAACTTGGTCGCTTTGATGGTCTTTCTCGAGACTTGCACATTTGGCTGACCATCAATCGTCTCTGAACCAAACCAAGACACAGCTCATATGGTTCGACACTCGCCAGCAGCTCCTGAAACCTAACTTCCCACTTCTTGGTGGGAGATTCCCGTAATTTACTTTCCTTTCTAGTGTCCGTAATCTTCGTTTAATCCTTGACAGCATGCTACATCTTTTTCTGAACACATTGCAAACCCTATGCGTTCTTCTTACTATCAACTGAGACGGCTGAGAGCATTCGACGCTCTGTCTCCTACTCTGTCTTTATTACTTTTATCCATGCCTTCATTTGCTCCAGAATTGTTTACCAAGACGAATCAAGAGAGATTGGTCTTCCAAAGTTTCGTGTATCCACCTCCACACTTTTTAAATGCTGCAGCCAGATTAACAGCCCGACTTTGAAATCAGTTTTCTCCACTGACACGTACTTCTCTACTTTCCGCTGTCTTAAAACTACTTTTCTTTTCACGGGGTCTTTCGCACTGGAAGCGTCTCTTTGGTGAGCACTGTGAGAGGCGCTTCATAGATATATAGATACAATACATACAATCCGTCATGTGTTACTGCGATTGCAGTTTCCAGCGTGCTGAGCGTAGTCTATGACTCTATGTAACGACTTTGTCAGTACACTCTTCGGAGTGTAGTGACTTGCATTTTACTGGTCTAAAAAGAAAGAAATTCTTGGACCATTTTTTAACTGATAAAAGTCCCTCTGACAGAGAAAACTTTTATGCTGCTTATTAATACCAAGCAAAGTTTAATCGACAAGTAGACTTTAGCACGGCCCTGATGACAAACTTCTGGGTACCCCAATTAATCAATGTCACTGCTTAAATAAAATGCTCTATTGACGTTGGGTAATGTTATCACTGATCTTTACCTCCTAAAATTAGTATATAGTGGGTAAATAGATGTGGTATCTTTTGCGTTTTACCTTTAGCTGCAAGATCTACCGATCGAGCTACTTGAGTGTATCCTCATTAAAACCGTAGTTATGGAAGTGAAGGGTATGAAGCTCATCAAAAGTGTGTGGAAAGAAAAGGCTGATTTTGTGCTAAGCAGACTTAGTACTGTCTGTTCGCAATGGAGCAGCATCCTTACGACCAACTTCTTTCGAAAAGAAGTTCACAGAATTCTAGAAGGAACTGGTTAGTTCATAAAATAAGGTTGCTTCAATTTCATACAGTATGCACGATGAACTAAGACTTGAAAGTGGAATCGCGATTCGTGCATATGTAATTCTTAAGCAAACCTTGAGACAGCTTTAGGTATGAAGTTTTAACCACTTCATTTTCTTAGCCTCGGTTGCTCTGCATCTTAAGATGTGCGGCCAGTCCAGTTTCTTGCTGCCTGCTCTTCCCACTCGTAGTGCACAGTAAGTTTGCGCTTTATTGTTGAAATATTAAGTTTGGTTTTGGACTCCGTTGGTTTGGAACACACTCTCTGCGAGAGTCTGCCATGTAATCCGACCATTTATACCTACAGATGAGTTCATTATTTGTATTGAACTTCGAAAGCATCTACATGTAGGCTAACGTCATCATCATCATTCGTCATAATTATATTAAATGTAATTTTTACTCTAAAGTGTAATCGATGTTTTTATTTGGAATAACGTAATACTATTCGTAACTGTAAAAGGAGGGCATTTTGTGTGCGAGTAATGTAGATTTATTCGTGATGATCTTATTTGGCATTGCAATGATGTTCAATGTGATTTGGAGCAATCCCAGTTATTCATGTCTACTTTATGTTTCATTAGACGCTGGACACTAACTTCCACACGGCATCCGCTACTTCCGTATTCATGTTTCAGGTTTATTTTAAGTTTCAAGTTGTCCTGTACATTCTACATCATGCTTCAAGTAGCATGTAGGCCTAGTAGTCTTCAATTAAATTTCTACATAGTATGAGGGTATGCATGTATTTTTTGATAATTTTGCGTATCTTTTAGATAAAATATGCTTAACGCATGCCTTTGTTTTCCGTAATTTATATAGCTCAGGAGTATCGTTTGGAGATTTTGCAACGATCTTCCCTCACGGTTTTCCCCTCAGATGTGGCTACGATGAAAGATGAAATGTTTGTGCTCTGGAGTGAAAACTTTCAAGACTATTCTATTAACGTTTACGATCGCAACAATGTGAACGAAGTGAAAGCTGTCATCCAGTTATCAGAAAGAAATCCGCTGAATCTAGCAGGTTGCAGCGTGTCAAATTGCGTGTATTTACTGACCAGAAGGCGATGGTTTGAGGTTTTAGTCTTACGCATTACGAAAGATGATGATAACCGGTTTGATGTTTCAGCATTGATTAATTAGTGTTCGGTGGCTTCCAAACCCTACTCTAGCAGTTACTACCAATGGTAACTTCATCCTTTCAAGGCATCGAGAGGGGACTCGTGCCGTGATAAGCATATATAATGCGAATGGTTCCTTGCAGCATGAGATGACCCTAACGTCAGAGATTTCTCGTCTCAGTCAAATAATTCTAAAATCAAATGGAAACCTTGTTTTGGTTTCATTTGACAAAGACCAATATAAAACAAAATTAACGGAGATCGACCTGAATGGCACTACTCTACGCCAATATCTGCCTTCAGTTTATGGTCATATGAATGTTTGTCGTGTAGACATTCATGGACGACTGCTGATGACCGAATATCCACCCAACAGAATCAAGCTCTTAGATTCTGAATTTAACCTCCTGGATTTTACTGGTCCGAAACTGATGGCACAACGTCTCGTTTATCCATATGTATTTCCCTACGATAGCGAAAGGAGTGAGATAATAAGCTTTTATGACGCTGGCTTCTATGATGCTACACAGTTTGGGAGTGTTCTGGCTATCCACCGCTTCACAGACGAATAGAACACTCGAATGTTTGTTGACGATCCAGACGATTTGCGTTAAATATTTGTTTTAACGTTTGATAGTTGTTTCCTAGCTACTCTTACCTGTTGTTTCAGAGAACTGCGTTGAAATATCTATTCGCTTTGCACTAGACATTGATAATTCGTCTGCACAATTTATGCCACTGAAACAATATTTTTCTAATTTGCTTCACGTGGTTATTTTAATAAAGTGTGTTTTTACTTTTGATGATAACTGTAAAAGAAAGTGGTGCATTTTGCCGAAACCCGATGCGTTTCAATGGTTCTATACAATCGCAATTACAGTTGTAATCTCAAAATTCTTACAGCGCTACATAAAGGTAATCCAAGGGTACCAGTAGAGCGGAAGAGTACAGTACAAGATACCTATTCATTAAAAACTAAATACTGTTACTTCTTACTACCCTATTTGTAATAAACAACATTAAACCTATAAATTTCAAAACCGGATTTAGTCAAGTTGGCTTTGGAGTCGAAACCGATAAACTCGTGGAAACACCCAACTGTTTTAAAAGGCTTTGCTAAGAAAAGAATGTGTTTCAGACAGAGGGTTTCACTCGATGTAGTGTCAGAAACCAGATGAATTAATTGATTTTAGCGAAATTTGTTTAAATTAATTAAATAACTTTAAGTCGTAGAAAATGAACTTTTATGATGACGTTTCTTGAAATGAACAATATTACACGCTCACGTCTTTGGCGGTAATTCGTCATAAATCATAAAGTTTCTCGGAAACAGCAGTCCAGCTATTTAATGATTTGTACGCATATTCACGTTTATATAGCTTTGGATATTTCCAGTTTAAAGGTGTCTAAGTAGACGTCTATCTAAAAAGCGTTACTTTTAAGATAAACTTATTTCATGTTATTTATCACAAGTAAGGTAAAAAGTAGTAAGAGTATATATTTATAAACGCCATCTTGTGGTCGTCAAAGCCATTTTTCAGCTCGCCAGACTACCACAATATTATCAATGTAGTCTTATGGTCTGCGCATATTCACATTCATTATTTCTTGAGAACCAGCTTAAATGTGTTAAATTACACGTTGACCTATAAGGTAATTATTGTAATTGTAATTAGTAACTTCTATTGTGCCGGTGTATAATGCACAAGGAATCAACCGATAGCACGCCAAAAACCATGCCTTAATCAAAAGTGGTGGCTCTACAGGCGTTCTTGTCGTTGCCCTGCCAGCATTTTTGCCCTGCCCAGAATGTGTTCGAGACATAAATCGCCCTCTGCACTGATTACTTGTATGACTGCCCTGGCTGTGCCCTGGTTACTAAATATGTCTTGCGCCGCCATTGATGACAAGGTCAATATCCAGAAGATCAGTTCGTAAGACAGAGAGGCAGCCTATGGTGGATAAACAATTTGAAAGGGGAAACTTTTAAGTTGGGAACGAAACAGGGCATATTTTAACTGTATAACTAGTGGGACAAATGTCCCAGTAGTCTTAGGATTTGTCCCAGTAGTCAGAGCGATTTGTCCCAGGCAATGTATGTATAAAGTACAACTAGTGGGACAAATGTTGGAAGAATTTAAAGATTTGTCCCAGTAGCATAATGAGAAAGGTATGACATGACCCCTTGTTATTGGTTGGGAGACCCGAGAAAAGCTGTAAAAGAAGGTGATGACTAAAAAAAAAAAAAAAAAAAAGGTCATCAAGTTTTTTCGGAGATGAATTCTGAAATTTTTTTACAAAAAGACTAAAAGTTTAAATTTTGTCAAGATTAATTCCTTAAAAAAGTTCTTCGACCAGATCATGGCCGAGTTTCTCCGACCCATGGCTGATTTTGTCCCAGTAGTAAAAATTCCTTAAAATATGCACTGGAACGAAATGTCATAAGCGACTGAGCAGAGCGCACAGACACGGGAACAGAGTTCCAAAAAGTAGGTCCAGCAACCGAAAGATCTCGTGCACAGCTTCTGATTTAGGTGTGACAAGACAAAGATTGTCAAAGATAATCAGATGAACTCGTTGAACAATGATAGGTCTGAGGGAAAAGAAATGATTAGTATTCTGGCTGATCAGAGTTCAAAGTTTTACAAACCATGAGCTCTAATTTCATACAAGCTAAGAGGACAGTGCATGCTTAAACTACTCACAACTAAATTGTCTCTGGGTAAATTTGCACCAGAGGTCAAAACACAACAATGTCTAACATCATAAATAATCTTCACAAAGTATTATGAGAAAAAAGTAATGGATAACTAGACAGATACATATTGAACGTCATCACGTGAATCACAGGACAAACCAACCAGACCAGACAACTTAAAGTGTACGGATTATGTATGCCTGCATGTATGTGCTATGTATATATGCAATATATACATACATAGATGTATGTATTACATGTATATATTACATACATACATACATACATACATACATACATACACACATACATACATACATACATACATACATACATACATACATACATACATACATACATACATACATACATACATACATACATACATACATAGACAAATGCATACATACATACATGTACTTGCATGCATATATAAATGTCTAAATACAAACATGCATAAATACAAACATGCATACATACACATAGACATCCAGACATACATAAAGACAAACATACATAAAAGATACCTTAAACAACTAAGAAACACGATTTCAGTAGCTAACCATAGCAACGGAAAAAAATACCTTGAGGATATTTTTATAGCTCCCACACCAGCAACCAGTCTCCGATTAATTTCCTCTGCAAATTGTCGGCGAGAAATTTGTAACGACGTCGTAAATAATAATAACACGTGCTCACAAGATTTCAATCAAATCCACCCGTAACGAAACCATTCAGGTTTTCTCTGCTTTAATTAATTTTCTTCAATGGAAAACTAGGAATAGCAAAACACGTCATCGTGCTAAGAATAGGAAATTGCGTCATTCTTCTAAGAATAGCAAATTACGTCATTCGGCTAAAAATAGCGATAACGTTATTGGGATAAAAACCTAAAGCCCGTTATCACTCCAGACCATTCTGATAACCATGATGAGCATCCGTTAATGAGTTCCACGTGTATGCGTGGGCCCGCCATCGGTGACTCTTCCAGTGTTCTGTGTATTATTTTGTTTACTGTTGACATCCCATAGTCTAGCGCTAAGAACGCTAATGATCAGTTCTTTTCTTAAAGTGGCGCAATAAAAATTGCAAATTAAAATTACAAGTGAAAGTGATTTCGTTTGACACAGCGTGATTTTGTGTCGACTGACGCCGATCATAAATCTGTTACCATGCCAACGGACGCCATGGCAACACAGCATCACATAAATCAAAGTGTGCTTCACGAAGACCGCCACTACTGAACGCCGTCGCTGGTAACAGCAGATACAACTGTAGCTGATCAAAATGGTTGTCTGGTGTTATGCAGTGCGATCTATTTTGTAGCGCATTATCTCTAATCCAACGAGAAGGAGGAGAAGAAGAATCCATTCACATTCATTAATCTTCGAAGAGAAATAAATGCGTTGACTAAATAAAAATAAAAGGTACACAAAATATCACTGATTGGAGATTCCATGATTCTGTGTAAAGAGTTTACAGTATACGTGACTCCTTTGTTCTGACAGCTACAGTAACTTTGGCGACTGTTCCTCGCTGGACCCACTGAGTGGAACAGTCTTCCCGACCATGTGAAGTAAGAGTCATCTCTGGAAACACAATCACAGCTCAAACTTTCATATGACTGTCGTTGATTTTTTTTATTGTTCTTCTTCTCCTCCTCCTCCTCCTCCTGCTCCTCCTCCTCCTCCTCCTCCTCCTTCTCCTCCTTCTCCTCCTTCTTATTCTCCTTCTTCTCCTTCCTCCTCCTCCTTCACCATTTTCTCCTTCTCCTCCTGCTCTGTTTCTTTGTCCTTTACCTTAATTTCCTCCGCCTCGTCCTTCTTTTCTATTCTCCTTCTTCTCCGTCTTTTTGTTTCCGTCTTTCCTTCTCCATCTTCCAATCTCCTTCTTTCTCTCCTTCTTCTTCCCCTTCTCGTCCTCCTCCTCATTTCCTTCTTTTCCTTTTTTTCCTCTTCCTCTTCTTCTTTCTCTTCTTCTTCTTCTTCTTCTTCTTCTTCTTCTTCTTCTTCTTCTTCTTCTTCTTCTTCTTCTTCTTCTTCTTCTTCTTCTTCTTCTTCTTCTTCTCCTTCTCCTTCTCCTCCTCCTCCTCCTCCTCTTCCTCCTCTTCCTCTTCCTCTTCCTCTTCCTCTTCCTCTTCCTCTTCCTCTTCCTCTTCCTCTTCCTCTTCCTTTTCCTCTTCCTCTTCCTCTTCCTCTTCCTCTTCTTCTTCATCATCATCATCTTCTTCTTCTTCTTCTTCTCCTTCTTCCTGTCCTCCTTCTTCTTGCTCTTGTTCTTTTTGGTTTTGCCCTTCTTTATGTTCTTGTTCTTTTTCTCATCTTGTTCTTCTTGTTCTTATTCATCTTCATGTTCTTGTTCTTTCTGTTCTTGTTGTTCTACTTATTCTTCTTCGTGTTCTTCTTCTTTTTGATCTTCTTGTTCTTCTTCTCCTCGTTCTCCTTCTTCGCGTGTGGGAGTGCCTGTATGCCTACTGTCCAGGCGACGCTCTAATTTATGGCCTTTGGTTTACGTTGATATTACTTGAATATTTTAGTGCACCAGGGAATAGCAGCCGCTTTCGTAATGCCTAAAGTAGGCCCTCTAGCGAAAAGCATAGAAACACGCCAAATGACGTCAAACTTTCGTGCGCCATATTTTTTTCTATATACCAGACTTTCATTGCAAGACAGACAAAGGCCCGTGATTGGGAAACAACTGGAGACGTCTGTAATTACTCAGGTATTAAAATGGCTAATTACTATCGTCAAAGCGATTCAGAGTTTAATCTGTGGCAGATGGAAGGAGAGTGCAATATGGCCACCGATCGCGTGACTGCACTCTTTTAATTAACTAAGAAAATCGCTTTCACTTTGACACAGCCCTATCGCATGTGGAACGTGGGGCGCCATAGGCGTAATTTGTGGGGGTACGAGGGGTACCCGTACCCCCACTTTTTGGACCAGGGGGTACAGTACCCCCCCCACACTTTTTGAACAATGCCAATCAATATTTTCTTTTTGTGCTTTCCCAGAGATTGCAGTCTCAGCCTTACTTCTTGTTTGTAAGAAATTGGTACCCTCCACTTTTTAGACCAAAGTTACGCCGCTGTGGAGGCGCTCATGTTGTTGAACAGAGGATACTGCCAGTAATAGGCCTATTGCATTCTCTTTAGACGTCTAATTGGACACCTTCAAAGTAGCGTCATAGTACGCTATATAATTATATTATTTTATCAATGTATCATCGCGTTTTAATAAAACAATATTGATTGAAGCCGCATTACGCCATTGGAACGGGTGAGAACAGCTCGAAAACACACACATAATTTAAAGGGAGTTATTCAGCATAATGGACTAATTAGGTCCTGGACGCTGCGCCCAGTTGGATATAAGAGGAGAATTAGGAGAAGGAGAAATAGGTGGAGTTGGCGAAAAGGAGGAGAAAAGTAGAAAGAGCCGAAGGAGGAGAATTATGAGGAGGAGAATGAGGCTGATATTGCAAGGATGAGAATTACGAGGATGAGAATAAAGAGGCGGAATGGGAAGAGAATTAAAAGGAAGAGGAAAATGATAAAAGAAGAATAAGGGCAAGGATGTGGAAGAGAATAAGGAGGAGAATAAGGAGGAAGAGCAGAGGGAGAATATGGAAGAGGAGAAGAGCAGGAGGAGAAGATAAAAGAGAATTAGAATAAGGAGAAGAAAAAAGAGAACTAGAATATTGAGAAAGAGAATAAGTACGACGAGTAGTCCCCGACACCATCAACCGCCGCCTCAAGTCGAAACCAGTCTCTAAGATATCGACTGCTAACGATTTCGTTTACGTTAATGGTTTGCTTATTGCTTTAATTGCGGTCTTCGAGTTTCGAGTTTTGACGAAGACATCAGCAGCAGGACAGGAACAACACATGCTTATATGGTACGAATCACAGTGCAACAGACTAACAGTTAAAAAAATCAGTCGATGTGATGTCACCATTTCTTGACTTAACTACCTTAACTTACTGCCTTGTCAGAGTATTCGCTTAGATGTATTATATTGTTAAGTGACTAATGGACATATATGATAATGGATTACCTATGAGAAGTCGATAGCAGGTCGGCAAGTATGTCAACAAGTCTAAGCGACTTAGTCAGTTGATAAGCATGTGAATTATTCGACGGAGTCGCTAAGTCAGTCGCTAACTAATGGGTT
>OY744608.1:5206016-5281016 GCA_963556255.1 Allolobophora icterica
AGAAGGAGGAGGGAAGAGAAGAAGGGGAAGTAAGAGGAGGAAGAGGAAGAGCAGGAGGAGGAGGAGGGAAGAGGAGTAGGGGAAGGAAGAGGAGGAAGAGGAAGAGCAGGAGGAGGAGGAGCCATAACCAGGTGATCGTCTAGAAAACCTGTCCGTTAGGACACAGAGGCAGCCTGTAGTTGACAACCAATTTGAGAAAGGCAAAAAGTAACAAGCGGGATGGAAGCGATTATCCCGCCGTAAGGATTGGGCAATTCCTGACATCAACACGCATACAACAGAAAGTTATTTCAGAACTTTTGTAGTTTGTAATTTCTACATGCATATTTTCTCTATTTGGGGGGGGGGGACCCGTAGAGTAATGGATAATACACTGGCGTGAAGAGCAGTAGGTAACTAAGATCGATTCCCGCAGACCCCGTAAGGTTAATTCAACCTTCCACTCGCTAGGTGGTAGCGGTGGTTAAATGAAAAGTAGGCCGTGATCGACGCCCTGTTGGCTGCCGTATAAACAGTTTTATTCGACTCCTGTAAAACTGTTATCATGTGCTTCTACTGTATACATGTATGTAAGGGGCCCTGCGTGGCTGCCGTTTCTACTATATGTATGTTCACTGTACAGCGTAGTACGGTGCAGACGCTTAAATAAAGAAAAGATTATTATTATTATTATTATTATTATTATTATTATTATTATTATTATTATTATTATTATTATTATTATTATTATTATTATTATTATTTTCATAGCGCCTCTTCAAGAAAATTAATTGGAGGTGTTGCAGATTTGACTGCACAAGACCAGGATCGAATAAATTGGTTGGTTAGTTTCTGTGTCACAAGAAAGATGATTAGCGTCACCTCCTCCTTTATGAAGGAATTAGATACCTTTAAATCGTTTCATTAGACATTATATACTTGCAATTTACGTTCAATCACCAGCTCCATTATGAGGCTTAATGATTGGTTGGTAAATTGCTTTCTAACGTGACTGCGTCATAATAAAAACGATTAGAGTCGCCCTCCTCATTTCTCCAGGCTTGGGACTGGCAATACCAGAGTAAGGGCAGTGGTAGAGTGAAAGTGGAGATGGAATGAGAAGCCAACCACTGCACACTTACATGTTGCTTTGTGGAAGTACTCAACGGAGAACAACATGATTACCCACCACATAAAAGTAAAACTATCCTGAAGGTAAAATGAATTTACACAAATATAATCTACACACAACTTTATCATTGCATACTGTCATGCAATCCTGCGTCTATAATATTTTAATACAGCGGAAAATCAACGATGAAACCAAACCTATTAAGTAAAACTGAATCCCTTCTCAGTCATCCTCTATCTACTACAGTTATTTTTGCAGAAATTCAGCAGTTTTCATAATGGTCCGCAAAGGTTCACCAGTCACTCTAGTACAGAGTAAAACGGGGAGGCGACCTGACCGACGTCTCTGTTGAGCGTAGACTCGGATCCGACCTGGGCTGGTGAACCAAAGTCCTCCGTGCCCACCTTCTCGTGGTGCGGACCGTTGGTACCCTTCCTAGGAAGGGGAACGAACGGGCACGGCAGGCAAAACCAGGGGAAGGCAATGGCAAACCACCCCTGTTAACTTGCCAAGAAAATCGTCATGAAACACACTAAGCCAAAAACGGTGATAGTTGCGAATGGTGGGACTCCCAGGCCGGAGCGTGACTTAGAAGCTACTGGGGAAGAGCAAGACGGAGAGTCAAGGGCCCCTCGATCTAATGAAGCAACAGGACTAAAGCCGAAAGGACGTCTAGAGGTGGATCGATTCGGAGGGGAAAGACTCAACCTGAGCTGTAAGCAGAAGATGAAGTTGGGCACATGGAACGTGCGAAGTATGCAGAGCGGAAAGATGGACGTGATACAGGGAGAGATGAAGAAATTAGACATAGCAATCCTAGGATTAAGTGAGACAAGGTGGAAGGGACAAGGACATTTCAGTTGGAATGGATACAGGATAATAATGTCAGGACAAAAAGAGAGAGGAAAAAATGGAGTTGCAATCATGTGTGACAAGTCAAGCGCAAATGCGATAATGGGATATGATACAGTGAGTGATAGAATTTTGAGTGTAAGATTCAGAGGAAGAAAGGTCAACATAACCATTATACAGGTATATGCTCCAACATCGATATCGTTAGAAGAGGAACACGAGGGTTTTTACACCAGCCTGCAAAGTACAGTGGACAGAACTCCGAAGGGCGACGTACTAGTGATCATAGGTGACTTCAATGCGAAGGTGGGTCAATGCACCGGAGGCGATGGAGACACATTAGGTAGTCATGGCCTGGGTGAACAGAATGAAGCAGGAGAAAGACTTGTTGAGTTTTGCAAAGGGAATGGCTTAGGAATTATGAACACTTGGTTCGAACAGCCTAAGAGAAGACTGTACACATGGACGTCACCGAATGGGAAGCATAGAAACCAGATTGACTACATACTGATAAACAAAAGATGGAAAAGCACAATAAGAGATGTGAGAACAAGGCCAGGAGCGGACTGTGGAACTGACCATGAGCTATTGGTAGCAACACTGAGAACGAAATTGAAAAAGATAAAGAAAGGAGATCGATTGATCAGATACGACTGCAAGGGTATCACACTGGAATACAGGATGGAAATAAAGAATCGGTTTGAAGTACTAGAGAGAGATGAGATAGAAGAGGAAGAGGATTCGAACAACCTATGGGAGAGGATGAAGAAAACAATAGTCGAAGTCGCAGATAAGCACATTCCAAAGAAGAAGAAAATCACAACAACGACATGGCTATCGAGAGAAGCCATATGCATGGCGGTTGATAGGAAGGCTGCAAAGAAGGCAGGAGAAAAGGATAAGGTAAGGGCACTGAACAGTGCCTTCCAAAAACAAGCACGGAAAGATAAAGAAATACATCTAAACGAATTATGCAGAGAAATGGAAGACGAGGGAAGGAAGGGACGAACCAAGGAAATGTTCTCAAAAGTAAAGACAATCACGGGAAAATTTGCACCTAGAATGGGCTCAATGAAGGCAGGAGATGGAAATGTAATCTGCGATGAAGAAGGGATAAAGCATAGATGGAGAGAATACACGGAGGAGTTGTATAGGGAAGACAAACGAGTCAAAAAAGAACAAATTGACGTAACAGAGTATGAAAAGGAACCGGAGGTCATGGAAGCGGAGGTAGAATGGGCAATCAGACAACTCAAGGACAATAAGGCACCCGGTCAAGATGGGATACCTATAGAACTGATAAAAGCAGGGGATGATGCGATGATAAAAACAATAACAAAATTGTGCAATCAAATATGGGCAACTGGAGAATGGCCGGAGGACTGGAAGAAGTCGATCTTTATACCTATATTCAAGAAAGGAGATGCGAGGGAGTGTGAAAATTATAGGACGATAGCAATGATATCACACACTAGTAAAATATTACTGAAAATAATTCACAAAAGAATGGAAGGCACAATTGAAAGAGAACTTCCGGTGAACCAGGCAGGGTTTAGGAAATCTCGTGGAACTCGAGACCATATAGCCAACATGAGGTGGATAATGGAGAGACAAAGGGAGTATGGACAGGAGGTTCACATCTGTTTCATTGACTATAGCAAGGCATTCGACTGCATTAACCATGATTTAATGTGGAAAACCCTGCTTGAAATGGGAATTCCGAAACACCTGATAATGTTACTAAAGGGTTTATATGAAGACCAGATAGCGGTGATAAGAACAGAATACGGAGACACTGACAATTTCAGAATCAAGAAAGGAGTGAGGCAGGGATGCATCTTGTCTCCATTCCTGTTTAATCTATATGCTGAAAGAATAATGAGAAAGGCAGAACTGGAGGGGGCAATTGAGGGAGTAAAAATTGCTGGAAAGACACTGAATAACCTTAGATACGCGGATGACACAACATTAATGGCAAAAAGAAAAGAGGATTTGGCAGAACTGATAAGAAGGGTCAGGAGAGAAAGTGAAAAAGCTGGTTTATACTTCAACATAAAGAAGACAAAGGTCATGACAACAGCAGATTGGGATAGTTTTGAGATAGACGGAGAGGAAATAGAGGTGGTAGAAAGCTTCACATTCCTAGGATCACTGGTTGGAAAGGAGGGAAAGTGTGATCCAGAAATAAAACGAAGGATTGCTATAGGGAAAGCTGCAATGACCGGACTGGAAAAGATATGGAAAGACAAACATGTGAGCATAGAAACCAAAAAAAGGCTCGTGAGAGCACTAATCTTTCCTACGGTACTGTACGGTTGCGAGACGTGGACAATGACAAAGAACATGGAAAATAAGGTTAACGCTTGTGAAATGTGGATATGGAGGAAGATGCTGAGAATATCTTGGACTGAGAAAAGAACGAACGAATCAATACGAGAGGAGATTGGAGTTGAGAATGAAGAGTCGTTAAAACAAACTGCGACAAGAATGAAGCTAAGGTTCTTTGGACATGTTATGCGATCTGATGGTCTGGAGAAGGAAATGATGCTGGCGTGCGGTGAGGGGAGGAGAAGACTGGGTCGCCCAAGGAGGAGATGGATGGATGAGATACAAGATGTAACTGGCATGAATTTGGCGGAATTGAGAGACTTGTCATCGAATAGGAGATGGTGGAGTGTGTTCACCAGGACGGTCGCTAGAGCTCCACGAGCTGACAGCACAAGGTGACAAGGTGTAATATACACATAATTATAATATTTGCATCAACCTCCGAAGGCATAAGTATTTGTCACGACTACAAATCTGAAGCATGCAGAAATATATAGAGGCTTGTGAACTCGTTGTAAAGGTGTCTATGGTGATTTGGGTTTTGCAGTAACAGTAACAGAATTCATAGAGATTCCACCAGTTTAACGATATCTTATGAAATCAAAGGCATCTGTCGATAGTAAAAAATTACAGTTTCAGCCGTAATCAAGTTTATATAAAGAAATTTTATAGATTTTCCCAGTTGTTTCCAGCGTTTTTCTACGCACTATGGCTGCCAGGGCTGTTGACCTTACCTACATATTAATTACATCTTATGGTATGAAAGGCCGTTGTAGTCGAAAGAAAGAAAGCGGCATGCTTGCCCTCATCGCTTACCGACTGACCTTATGGATAATGAGCTGAGTACAGCTTGGCTTTGGTGTGCCATCGGCTGATGCCTTGTGCATTAGACACCAGTGCAATCGAAGTTACTAATTACAATTACAATCCAGAGTTTAACGAGATCTCAGGGCAACAAAGGTCACTGACCTCGGCAGAAATTATGTTGAAAAGTTCCCAGCGTTTATTAGATTTACGTTATCGCTTACCGTTGTTCAACTGAGAAATGTATAGCTTCGGTTAACAACGTTTTAAAGGTGTTGAATTAGAGTGTTACATTATCCATTGCCTGACGACCTCGTGTGGCTACCAGCTGACGTCGATTTTACATAGTAGAGCTTCGTATTTTATTACCTGGCAATTAGTAGGTCGTTTCTACTTAAACGACACTGTGCAATTACAAACATGATTAGCGTCACCCTTTTCCTTTATGCAGGATTCGGACTGGCACCTCCCAATAACGGCAGTTGAACGCAGTTACCTTGAGAGCGCACGGTAGTGTAGTGTTTAAAGTGCTGAGAGATGTCGGGGTTCAAATCCTCGCCAGGGCAGAAATTTAGTACTAGGATAAAATTCCCTGTACAATAAATCCGCAAACAAAAAGTCCGTAACAAAAAGTTTCAGGATAAAATGTCACTAGAAAATAGTCACTAAGTTTTCTTAGACACAAATTTCTTTACTCGGTTCTTGACAATGAGAAGTGATCTAAGTCCTGTTTCAATCATGACTGATTTTGAATTCGCTGCGACAAATGCATTGAAGCAGGCATTTCCAGGTTGTATGTTCCATTTTGGCCAAAGTATCTGGCGTACGCTATAAGATTTTGGGATGGTGGCCACATATAATGCGGAACCTGATTTTGCTATGAAGCTTAAAAGAATACTAGCCCTGGCATTTCTTCCGCTCGATGATGTAGTACGTCACTTTGAAACTCTCATAGAAGATCCAGATTATAAAGTCCTGGATCCGGTAATTCTTTCCTTCGAGGATAAATTCATTGTGAAGGTAAGAGAAAACCGAAGGTTAGACCTAAGATTCCCGTTTAGTCTGTGGAACCAATGTGAGCGGGTGTTGAATATGCTGCCACAGAGTAATTAGGCCTATGCCATTGAACGCTGGGATAACGTGTTTAACAAATGCGGTTGATATTGCTCACCCGACGGTGCAAAACCTGACACAAAAGCTTCGGATGGAGCAGAATTCCATGTTAATCTTCCGACGCCAAATGATTTTGAGTCAGCCGCACCACGTAAGAAATACCAACAGATCAACGCAGAACTCTTCACCATAGTCAGTGACCATGGAAATCGATATAACTAACGAAATAGCGCGTGTGCTAAATATAAACGGTGTGTGTGAGTAGCAAACTAGTCTAAAGACAGGCTACCTACATATTTTATATGAAATATTAAATTTATTTGGACATATTGGGACGTCTAAACGGGGACATTTTGTCTGGGAACATTTTGCCCGGTAACGCATAATTTTGGTTCGAGTTATTCAGTAGGCCGTTATCGTTTGTGTCACGAGGACCTCCAGGTTAAATCAGATCGCATCCCTTAATAATAGTGCTGGTCGTCTAATCCAATTTATGGGATCATTGCAAACCTTAGAAAAGGTGTACAAGCGACTACTTTTCTTCCTCATTCTTGAGTAGCAGCAGCAGCGAAAGATATATGAAGTTGCGTGGGGACTTGGATGGATTTGTGTGTGTGTGTGTGTGTGTGTGTGTGTGTGTGTGTGTGTGTGTGTGTGTCTGTGTGTGTGTGTGTGTGTGTGTGTGTGTCTGTGTGTCTGTGTGTCTGTGTGTGATTTACGTCGCTATGAAGTAATTTTGGCGTTGCTTGGGTCATTGATAACTGAAGATATAGGTAAGGTTAAAGGTCGACGATAAAACCACAGCAGTCAACAAGGCTTTGATGTCGAACGCACCTGACCTATGTCAGGGCAATGGCAGTTTTGCTGTTACTTCAATTTTCGTTTGGATTCAGCAGTCTAACGAGATCTTATGGCAACATAGACAGTTCTTAGACCAACAGAAAATCGTATCTGGATGGATCGAAAGTTTAACGACATCCTATGGCAACAAAGGCCGTTGACGTCGACAGAAATTATTTTCGCATAATACAGCTTACGGCTGCTGAACGCATTATATATACTGCAGAATGGTGATTTTTAAAGGTGTCGTTGTAGACATCGACTTAAAATTTAATAACGACCTTAAATAGGCACAGTTTCCAATTCCAAGACAGTACTGTAGTATTATGCAATGTAATAGTTACTCTGATACATCAACCAAACCATAATGTAAGAACCAACTGTTGAAGGGCAGTACATTGGTACTCAGTGATCAATATGTAATACATTGTCATTTACCAACAATGAGATTATATAATACAATATCCCAGGTTTAAAATTCAACATTTGGAACTTATTAAATTGATCGATTAAAGCTTTTGACTAATATATAGCAGCAGATGACAGCTCTTTAAAGGTGTCTAAGTAAACGTCGAATCAAAGTATTACTTTTAAGTTAAACCAATTTAATTTGCAAGACAAATATTTCTATTCTTCGAAAAACCAATAAACCCATTATGCAGACTAATTATATTGACTATTTTCAGTCAACTGTGCCTTAAACCGTCATTAAATCCTGGTCTTCTCAGTCTCCCGATTGTTTCAATCCGAGATACTTAAACCATGCAGGAAGTTTGCAATTTGAAGGGCGACTGATAGGCGTTGGAGCAGATGGCTGGTCTCGCGCAAGTCTCCTGTCAATGCTTAAATCACATGTCCCTGTTCTAAGATGCTGCGAGTATATCGGCACTGTGACATCCACGCCAAGCAGCGACCTCTGGCAATGGTATAACGGTGTCCCCGTTAGACCTATTACCGTCAGATCTGGAGAGGGCAGTGGGCTCTTCATGGCCAGAAATTTCGCTCTGGTGAAAGCCCACCAAAGCACGTCATTTATCATAATCTACACCGGTTAAACGTTTACAGCATCCTGTGACGTCATAAATGTCTGTTGCCTAGCAACGCACTAAAGACGTTCATTTATTGACATTTCAACGCAATTTGTTGCCATACAATTTAATTCCTCCCACTTCAGATATCTTCAGAAAATAAACCGATGCACAAGAAAACCGATGATACTATAAAGAGCGTGTTCCGACGAGCTCGCGAACTTAAAACCCTTAGCGAGATAAATCCATCGACTGAATCGTTGTGTTACGTCACCTCGAAATGTTATATTATAAGGTAGTAAATAATAAATAGATTATAAATTATATGTCAGTAAATAGTAATGGTATTTATTGTTCAACACCACCCTGAAGCTTTAGGCCGTTGACTCTAAGTTGCTCCTCAGTTTCAGTATTACGCAGGTTGACGTTTAAACGCTTTTATATTTTAATATAGTATAAGATGGAAATGTTTTAAAGGTGTCTAAGTCGAGGTAAATTAATGGAAATAGACGTGCTTTGACCGTAACTACTTTCGTAACAAAGAATGGGAAACAAACTAATTCTTAGAATCATTTCCAATAGCTATAAAAGAAACTATCACGATCGATATTATTCCAAGTTTCAAGAATTTTAATCAACAATTACATATTTAATTTGAGTGTTTTAAACCGTATTAATAATTAAATATGCTATGTGTTAAGTATAATAACGAGTCCAAATGCTCGCATTTAACCTCCAGTTTGGCCTCAAGGCGCGTACGCAGTTGACATAGAGCACCAAGCATAGCTTTCAATTTCCAGGTGAACACCAATTTAGGGTGGCTGAAAAATGGATTAATTAATCTTTAAAATATTTAGATAGATAGATGAGCAGCAAGGCCTGGAGTTGGAGAGTTCGGTTTTTACGGATCCCAGGATACAAATACCAAACGAATTTCGGTATGTTAATTTCTCAGCAGAGGTTTTTAAAAATTTTAATTTAATATTGTTGTTATCACAATAAAAACATTGTTAGTTTGATATAATTATTAGTATTTACTTAACTAAGTTAACATAAATTTATGAGTACGTTCATGTGTGTGTGTGTGTGTGTGTGTGTGTGTGCGTGTGTGCGTGCGTGCGTGCGTGCGTGTGTGTGTGTGTGTGTGTGTGTATAGCAAGCAAGCATACACATGCACACAAACACATTATAAGGTACGCACTACACTAATTGACTATAAGACCCCGATCGAACGGAAGGATCTTCATCCGCTTACTGGACTGAGTCATCGAAAGCTTAGGTCGCAGATTGTATGAAATCCTCTTCCATAATCAGAGGCCGACCACTGCAAAGCTTCCATGCTGCACGGTGACAGTAGGCGACGGGTGTACAAGGAGGTAATATGCACGTATAGTATCCGTACCAACCTCCGAAGGCAATGGGTGTTCTGTCAAGATTACAACGAATCCATTGGAATTGCATCCAATTGTTTAGTGACGTCTCATTGCATCAAAGCCAACTCGAACAAATTTAGTACAATGCTTGAGGCCATATAGGCCTACAGATTTACCTCAGTCGATATATATATATAATAGCCAACTTTTGAAGGAATTGGATTATATAGATTTCGTAGTAACTTCCAGAGTTTAACGAAGCATTATGAGTGAACAGACTTTTGCGGTCGACCTTACGTTAATTGCATAACATGTTAAAAACAGTTTTAACGAAATGACACGGCATCAAGACCATTAACATCGATAAGAAAACAATCGTCAGAAATTATATCGTAATCGTAATCGTAATCGTAATCGTAATCTCCAAACTTCTAAAGCGCCACTCGAAGGCCGAGCACAGCCAGGGCCGCCGACAGAAATTCCGGGCCCCTAGGCAGAGCAGTCACGGACCCCTAGGCAGAAAAGTCACGGGCCCCTAGGCAGAGCAGTTATGGGCCTCTAAACTATCTTTAGGCTTTATGTAAATATAAAAAAAGCACATTGAAATAATAAAAGTACGTGTATACGACCGTACAATATTATATATATATATATATATATATATATATATCTATATATATATATATATATATATATATATATATATATATATATATATATATTATATACAACTATGATTTTATTCAGATGCTTGAAGTTTAAACTGATTGTAGTTAAGCGTCAGAAAACATATTTAAAAAGAATAAATCATAAACTTTGTATAACTGAATATAATATTTTTCACAAGTTGATTGCGGGCCCGGCCCGGGCCCATAAAAGTCGCCGGGCCCCTGGGCATTTGCCCCCCTACCCCCCCCCCTCTCTCGGCGGGCCTGAGCGCAGGGCACCAGCCTATTCACGAGCGCTACGTCAGATCAGAGGGGTTTGCAGAGAGCAGTCCAAAAGAGGTCCGAGTCCGGTTTCCAGAAGGCCAAACCAAATCAGAGATGGTTTCCAGAGAGTGTTCCAAAAGAGGTCCAAGTCTGATTTCCAGGGTACTAGATCAGGGGGTTTCCAGAGAGTGGTCCAAGGGAAGTCCAAGTCCGATTCCAGGGTACCAGATCAGGAGTGGCAGAGCAGCTCTCAAGGCGGGTGTCGTTTACGGCGAGAATAATTGGATATTATTAAGCGATAAAATTTTGACATAGTTATATCTTCAGATTTTACCGTTTAAAAGTTGTCGAAGAGAACCTTGCATTGTCCATTGCTTACGACGTCTTGTAACCGTCACGGCCACTGACGTCGATATTACATAACCAAATGTCCTATTTTATTATGGCAGAATTAGTTAGGTAGGATTTAGTTTTACGACACTGTGCCATTACAAAGCCTTTAAACAATTTGGTGTTTTCCGGAGTTTTTCGTTTTCGACTCCAGAGCCAACCCGGTTAAATCCGGGTTTGAACTTCACAGGTTCAATGTTATTTATTACATAAGGTCGTAACTATTAACAGTTTTTATTATTTAACGACATCTTGTGGCCGTCAGGACCGTTCTTAACTGTTCAGGATAACTTTGTTTGCTATCATGACTGCATTCTGATGATTGAACGCTTATTAATCTTTATATAATTTGGGATATAATCAGTTTAAAGGTGTCTAATTAGATGTTGACCAAACGGTGTTACCTCTCTTGAAAACAATTTTTTTTAGCTCTTTTGCTACACAAAAGTTATGGTGGATCAAGGGTTTAGAGACATCTTATGACTTATGGCAACCAACGCCTTTGACGACAGAAATTATATTTGGCATATTACAGCTCATTACAAAAAGCTTTATCATTAGTAGTATTTATTTATTTATTTATTTATTTTAACGATGCATCCGTAACAAAGACGATGGGCGCTGCTAAGCAAGATCTAGAATCTAAAGTTAATAATGTTTTTTCTTTGAGAACCTCGATAGTGTAGTGGTTTGCGGGTGTGACTGTCAATCGAGAGTTTGGGGTTCAAATCCCCGCCAAGGCAGAAATTTGGTTCGAGACTTCAGTTCCACCTCCAACTCCTAGCCAACTCATCTATAATGACTACACTGACTGTACCCTGTCGGTAGGAAGATGAGAGGCAAGGGAGAGGAATGGCTAGCCGCCTTCACATACCGAGGCTAAGAAAATGAAGTTGCTAACAATTCAGACCCACAGCTGCCTCAGAGGTAGTTCAAGGGACTGCTCTTCTTCCTGGGATCCCGAGTTTAACGACATCTTATGGCAGCAAAGACTGTTGACATCGATATTTATAAACTATTTGGCTTAATACAGCTCTTAAGAAACTACTTTGAGGTATTTATAGCATCGGTTGAAAACGTTTGAAAGGTGTCAAAGAAAACATTAGTTTGTTCGTTGCTCAACAACATATGTGACCGCCACAGCCACTGACGTCGATCTTACAAAACAGTCTTGGGACTGGCAGCACTGGTAAACGGCAGTGGGAGAAATTTATCTGACATTGAAAAGCAGTTACTTTAAGTAGCAGCAGAAGCAAATCCCATATAAAGTTGCGGAGTCGGATGGTTTTGCGTCGATAGGGGATATTTTGGACAGTTCTTACTATTTGGTCACTTAAATTATTAATTCGTTTAGAAAATTCTCATCAAGATAATCATTTAAATGCTCATTAAAATGTCTTCTATTTCTAACATCTTATAGCTGCTAGGGCCGTTAACGTCGATCTTACCTTATTATTTTGAGTCAGAGTCATTGAGGTTTTTATATCTATGCATTTCTATATGAGCGCGTAGAAATACGTTTCAGGCGTGTCTAACTATTCGTGTTGACCTACAAGTATTATTTCTAAGGTGTTAAGTTAAATTCTTTTAATCCAATGGGGTCTGAATTAATTCTAAAGTCCAGTCTGTAGAGTCGAGTTTAATATAACCTCATGAAGACAAAAGTCTAAATTAATGTCCGCTTTTGCGTAAGCATTTTAATTAATATTGTAATGAGAATTTTCTGAAACATCGTCATATTTGTACTTTTCCTAACTCGGTCAAACTTTAAGATAGCATCAAATAGTTCAAAATATCTCTTTCGTGCGAATTAAATTATTTTTGCAAACAAATATTCCTCGAACAATATTCGTTTTTAGGCCTAGATATTTATTTAACTGAAAACATTGTACGCGGAATTCTTTTAATTTCAAAATTAAAACAATAGATGTGTTAAGAATTTAAGTCTGAATAACCTTATAAAAAATGTAAGGTTCGAATATTATGGCCTGTTGGCAATACCGTCTGTTTCAAGAGTAATACATGGGTCATTATGAAGGATACAGGGCAAAGTTTGTATTTATAACGATATAGTATGGTATGTTGCTCCTTGACATGTTTTTTCCTAGGCCTGTGATATGACAGAAGAAACAATGACTGTCAGTCGTTACAATAACATCTACAAAAACTTTATACATCCCGTATGCTATATAAAAACACTTATTAACAATTAACTATCTTAGCAAAATACTGTTTTCTTTTATAATTATGTATACCTTATTTTAAACCCCATTAATCTGTTTAATCTCTCTCGTTGACTGTTATCTGCTTTACTTTCATTTGCAATTAATGTCTCTGTTTCTTTTTTAAAAGACAGTGTAATTCTGTCGCGTTTGTGTCGACAGGAATTTTTGCAATTAACGAATATTGATTGATTGATTGATTGATTGATTGATTGATTGATGTATAATGGCGATCAAAGAATCTCATATTTGGCCTTCAACGTCGATTTAACGATAATCTGGGTGAGGCTTTCTAAACAAAAATTATATTAAAGAATTCGAATTGTAAGACATCTCTCCTTTGTGTGACGTCACAATTGCCGCTGTACAGCTTGAATAGCTGCCTTGATTTAAACATAATTACAGTTATTTCCTGCGATTCGCTTATAAATGATTGTCGTCGTTGGCTGTTTACTTCTGCCATCGTAATTCTCGTTCGATTCGCTCGACAACCGATTGGTATTTCTTGCAATATTGGCGTTGACTGTCGCAAGAAGCGGGGTTTGTTTTTCGGCAAATCTTATTGCTTTCCTCGACGCCATGTCAACGAAACGAACAGCAGCCGAAACCAGTGAATGCTCAGGTTGGCTTTAAAAGTTGCTTGTTGTTTCAACGACTTAATAAGTTTTTGGAGAAAGACTTATTAATGCTAGTCGAAATATTTTAAACAATGTTTAGCTCAGGGGCTATAATACAGCTCTTTACTTGGCTGTATTATAGCCCCAAATTATTCTTAATTATATCAATTATTGTGCCTAATAACTGTATTTTTCTATAATTGCATTCATTTCTCTTGTAGCTGCACTCCAGCAAGAAGACAATGCTAAACGTGCAAAACTTGCCTCACTGAGTGACACAAAGGTAAGCTACACGACATTAAAATGCAAATAAGAAATCTCTTTTGAACTGAAAAATTGGGAATTGATTGAATTGTGTGGTTTGTAGTCAAGTAGCGTTGTTGTACATAAGACTATAATTATAGATTTGGCAAAAAGACAGAAATTTGTGTCTAAATAATCTCAGGTTTCACTGTTTTCAACACAAGATAACTGTTTTTTTTCAGACGTCTTAGCTACCTTTTTATTTTAACGAGCATAGTATACGTTGTTACCTTGAAGGCTTAGCGGTTGTATACTTGGCTCAGTTTGCACTGCATCCTTTCTTCTCTCCTTCCTTTCTAAGACTCCTGGACGACTTGTTTCGTTGCAGCTCCTCTCTTACATTGAGCAGTCAGGCCTTCTTCCTTCCAGTCAATCAGGTTACTGGGGTCACCATTCCACTGAAGCGGCCCTGCTCTACATACATTCTGACATTTATTCAGCTATGGATAGATCTCATCTCACTCTATATACTGGCTCTCTTTGATCTCCATCCTGCCTTTCATATGGTGGACCACGACATCTTACTGCAACGACTTGAGCCCTCATGCGGCATTCGAGGCCCCCTCTCCTTTGGTTCCAATCCAACCTTACAAATGGTCGACCATCTGTGGACACTCTATAGAACTCCTTGGGTTATGGTTAAATTTGGGGTTCTTCAGTGCTCTGCCTTAGGTCCCCATTTTTACTGGTATAAAAAAGTAAATACTTGGACTAATTTTTAACTGATGAAAGGCCGTTGAAAGAGAAAACGTTTTTGCTGATTTTCAATACCAAGCAAAGTAAAGCCGACAAATAGGCGATTATCACGGCCTTGATGACTACTTCCTCCTTTTGTAAACTTCTGGGTATCCGAATTAATTAATATCACTACTGAAATAAAATGAAGGTCTCTTGACGCTGTGTCATGTTTTAATTGGTCTTTGCCTCCTAAAATAAGTTGATAGTATGTAAATAGATGTGGTATCTTTTTGCGTTTTACCTTTAGCTACAAGATCTACCGATCGAGCTACTTGAGTGTATCCTCATTAAAGCCGTAGTTATGGAAGTGAAGGGTATGAAGCTGATCAAAAGTGTCTGGAAAGAAAAGTCTGATTTTGTGATAAGCAGACTTAGTACTGTCTGTTCGCAATGGAGCAGCATCCTTACGACCAACTTCTTTCGGAAGGAAGTTCACAGAATTCTAGAAGGAACTGGTTAGTTCATAAAATAAAGTAGGTTTGGATTTTATACAGTATGCACGATGAAATTGGAATGGCGATTCGTGCGTATGTAATTGTTAAGGAAACCTTGAGACAGCCTTAGATATGATGTTTTAACGACGTCATTTTTCTTAGCCTCTGTTGCTCTATATAATAGGATGTGCGACCAGCCCACTTTCTTGCTGCCTACTCTTCCCATTCGTGGTGTAGTGATGTTGCTCTGTATGGCTGAACTGTTAACTTTGGTTTGGGACTCCGCTGGTTTGGAGCAAACTCTTTGCGAGAGTCTGCCATGTAATCCAACCATTTATACTTATTGGTGAATTCATTATTTGTATTGAACTTCGAAAACATTTAGGCTAAATAATTATATTATTTTAATGTAATTTTACGCTAAGGTGTAATCGATGTTATTGGAATACTGTAATACTATTCGTTTCTGTATGCCAATATACATTTTGTGTGCGATTAATGCAGATTTTTTCGTGTTGATCTTATTTGGCACTGCAATGATGTTCAATGTGATTTGGAGCAATCCCAGTTTTCATGTCTACTTTATGTTTCATTCGACGCAGAAAACTAAGTTCCACACGGCATCCGCTACTTCCTTATTCATGTTTCATGTTTATTTAAAGTTTCAAGTTCTCTTGTACATTCTACATGATGCTTCAAGTATCATGTAGTAGCCTTCAATTAAATTTCTACATAGTAGGCCCAATGAGGGAATGCATGAATGTATCTTGATAATTTTGCGTCGCCTTTTGATAAAATGTGTTTAACGCATACCTTTGTTTTGCACAATTTCTATAGCTCAGGAGTCGATTCGTTTGGAAATTTTGCAACAGTCTGACCTCACGCTTTTCGCCTCAGATGTGACTACGATGAAAGATGAAATGTTTGTGCTCTGGAGCGAAGATTTTCAGAACTATGCTGTAAATGTTTACGACCGCAACAATGTGAAAGAAGTGAAAGCTGTCATCCAGTTACCAGGAACAAATCCACTGAGGAAATCCCTAGCAGCTTGCAGCGTGTCAAATTGCGTGTATTTACTGAGCAGAAGGCAATCGTTTGAGGTTGTAGTCTTACGCATTACGAAAGATGATGGTAACCAGTTTGATGTTTCAGCAGTGATTAGCGTTCGGTGGCTTCCAAACCCTACTCTATCTGTAACTACCAATGGTAACTTCATCCTTTCAAGGCAGCGAGAGGGGACTCGTGCCGTGATAAGCATTTACAATGCCATTGGTTCCTTGCAGCATGAGATGACCCTAACCTCAGAGATTTCTCGTCTCAGTCAAATAATTCCAAAATCAAATGGAAACCTTGTTTTGGTTACATTTGACCAAGACCAATATAAAACAAAATTAACGGAGATCGACCTGAATGGCACTACTCTACGCCAATATCTGCCTTCAGTTGATGGTCGTATGGATGTTTGTCGTGTAGACATTTATGGACGATTGTTGATGACCGCCCTATTTCGCAACAGCATCGTGCTCTTAGATTCCGAATTTAATCTTCTGGAGTTTACTCTTCAGAACCTGATGGCACATCATCCGGTTTTTCCATACATATTTCACTACGATAGCGAAAGGAATGAGATGATAAGCCTGTATCATGTTATCGCGTTAGGGGGCGGTGTTCTGACCATCTTTCGCTTCACCGACGAATAAAACTCTCTAAAGTATGTTTTCGATATGGACGATTTGCATTAAATATTTTGGACGTTTAATAGTCGTTTACTAGCTACTTTTACCTATAGTTTGTGAGAACTGTGTTGAAATACCTATTCGCTTTGAGATAGACATTTACATTTACACAATTTATGCCATTTAAAACAATATTTTTCTAATTTGCTTCGTGTATTGGTTTTAATAAAGTGGATGTAAAAGAGAGTGGTGCATTTTGCCCAAACCCAATGTGTTTCAATAGTCCTACGCAATCGCAACTGTCATCGTAATTTCTAAGTTTTTACAGCTCTACCTAAAGGTAAGCATGAGGTACCAGCTTAGTCACGAGTTGTATCAAAGGGGTTTTAAGATATACCAAATGGAGATCTAATTACGGTTCAGACAGAGAAGGAGGTAGAGGAGCTGCAAAGGCAGTTTCCGTCGTGGACGAGACAATTTGGAAGGCGGAGGGCAGGATGGATCAGGGTAGGAATTCTTGAAGAGGTGAGACTAGGTTAGACTGGGTAGTCTTTTGGATGATGCATAGAGAAGAATGAAGTAGATCGTTGTGGGTGTGCGGGGATATTGGTGAAGAATCTGAGAATTTTCCGAATTCACGGGAAGATGATTCTCGAGTCGAGGTGCAGTATTGTATATGGATCTCTTGGAGACCAGGAGATGGGCAAAGTTTCGCAAAGTGACTGGGGACGGGAAATTGTCAGAGAGAATGATCGAGTAGAGCGGTTGGGTGCAGTACAATATCCATTCATGCAACCCCAACTTCAGCATCTTGGTTATTTATTTAAAAAAATGAAATTTGTTAAATGTTGTAAATTGAATGACTACGGTGATATTTCGATCTCATGTACGTAGGGATTTCCAGGGGCGTCATCCCCCCCTAGATCATTGGAGCAACGTCCCTTACCCCCTCTTCTTCCCCCTTCCCGTTCCTCCCCCTTAAATGGTGGAACACACACTGGCAGATCTTTCCCCCTTATTTCATGGATGGAGCATTTGCTCCAAGGTTTCTATGGTGTAGACGTCCCTGGGGATTTCTGCTATTGATCTAAGAACGAGAACCCTTGCATTTAATGTCAGATGATTTCTTGTTTCTTTGAAACCATCCCTTGGGATTTTGACCTGACATCTTACGTGACTTTACACAACTATTATTATATCAGTTAAAGCAATTATCGGCCATTTGTGCATTGTACAAACCTCGATTTTAGGATTAGGCTTGTGCTTGCATCGAAAACTTCGAAATACAAAATAAATAAAGAGGACGTGGCTTAGCAGAGACTCCTACCATGTTTGTATGCTACATGCATCTTGTTTTTGTCCTCTGTCCTCTTCTCCCTAAAAGTGCAGCGCCTCGTGCCTCGTGCACTTGCGGCCAGCGTGGACGTCGGTCGAGCAAACAAGCTGGCAGACGGAAATCGGACGATTGTATGCGCTGTGCTTGTGACAAACCACGACACTCGTGCTACTGTTAAAATGAAAAGAATTACATTTCCAACTGATTTATTTACTGTCTGTGAATTCATTAACAAAGATTCAAGGACAAGAATACGATACTAGGTCGAAAACGTTTTCTAGGAGCAATGGCCGATGGCCAGACACTGCACAGTTAACTCCGCGACTAAGAATGTTAGGTATATTAGGCTATGTATAAATGGGCGTCCGCAGGGGAGCAAGGGCGAGCATTTGCTCCCCCTGGATTTTGAGCATAATTTACAAAAATAAAATCTTTTTATTGTTATGATTACTGCAACAGTGCCTTCACGATTATCAATGCGAAAATCCACTTAATTATTTCATTATCGCGTTGCGTAAACTCTCTTTATTGGATCGCGTGTTGTGCACGCGCTGCCCTGGGTGAACTTTTGTGTACCCGTTGACTCTCGCCCCCCCGGACCCTGTCCTTCGTACTCTGGCCCCCGGACTCTGGCCCCGCGGACTCTGGCCCCGCGGACTCTGGCCCCCGGACCTTAGCTCCTCCCCTCCCTCCTTTCTTTTATATAAAAGCCGAATGAATATTATAGTGATTATTAGTGATTGTCATTCAGTTAGTCTAGCTTGAGATATAATAGAAGTCTAGTTTGAGATATTATATAGAGATAAGTGGACAGGGAATTGAGATTATTGAGATTAAGGAAAGACCGTAGTGCGAAGATATAATTGTCAAAGTTAATAATAATAATAATATTTATTCTTTAATTAAGCGCCTGCAAACGCACTGCGCTGTACAAGTACATGTTATGCGATAAATCTTAACTACTAACAGAACAGACAGCCTGCAATACACGGCGCAAATTGCAGCCTACAAAGCATGTCCGCCTATGGGACTCGATCTCTGTACCTCTCGCACTCTACGCCAGATGTTATCCAATGCGCTATCGGGCCCCCTTTATTCGTAGTTATTCGTAGAAATTTTGAGAAAAGGGTAACGTAGCTTAAATAAGTAAACACATGCATGCTTACATACATACATCCATCCATACATACATACATACATTCATTCATACACACACATACACACATACATACATACGTACGTACGTACGTACGTATGTATGTACATACATAAATACATACATACATACATACACACAAACATACGTACATACGTACATTATATGTTTGTATCCATGGCTACATAAATATATAAATACATGCATGCATAGTTGCAGATCGACATCCAGATATACATGCATAAAAAAGATATCTCAAAGAAGTCATAAAACACAATTGGAGTAGCTAACCATAGCAACGGAAATAAACACCTTCAGGACATTTGTATAGCGCCCACACCAGCAGCCAGTCTCCGATTAATTTCCTCTGCAAACTGTCGGCGAGAAATTTGTAACGACGTCGTATATAATAATAACACGTGCTCGCAAGATTTCAATCAAATCCACTCGTAAGGAAACCATTCAGGTTTTCTCTGCTTTAATTAATTTTCTTCAATGGCAAACTCCGCCTACGTTGTTTGACTAGGAGTAGCAAAAATACGTCATCGTGCTAAGAATAGCAAATTACGTCATTCGTCTAAGAATAGCAAATTACGTCATTTGTCTAAGAATAGCAAGTTACGTCATTCGGCTAAGAATAGCAATTACGCTATTCGGATAAAAATAGTAAACTTAATGCCCTTCATCATGATTATCATCCGTTCATTGGGTTCCACATGTATGCGTGGCATAGGCACCGACTGCTTGGGAGCCTTGGGTGCGAATGCACCTAGAGAGAATGTTCAGTGGGTGCCTGGCACCCAGAAGAATTTGGACCTTAAATTCAATTTTTTTGTACTAAGTATTCTGACAACTTGAGAAGTATTACTACAACACAATAGGCTACCCAACAATACATGACCTTAGTGAACAGCCGGTACATAAATAAAATTATTTTTTTTATTTATTATTAAAAAAATAAATAATAACCCTGGAACGTCGTCACCGATTTCCAATACTTTTTCTAACATCGTAACCTTCGAAAAGAAGACAATTTTCTTTCTCCGAAAATCCGCTAAAACTGACCTACCTAAGGAGAAGGGAGGGTGAGGGAAGACCCAGGCACCCAGAGACAAAAGCAAAAGTCGGCGCCACCGATGACTTCTTTTGTTTACTATTGACATTTTCTGTTCTTACTGACGGTTGACATCGCATTGTCTGGCGCCAAGGACGCCAACGACCAGTTCTTCTCTGAAAGTCTTGTCTGAAAATGGCGCTATAAAAATTCCTGATTTCAATTACAAGTAAAAGTAATTTCGTTTGACACAAAGCGTGATTTAGTGTCGACTGACGCCGATCGTAAATCTGTTACCATGTCAACGGGCGCCATGGCAACACAGCATCATATAAATCAACGTGTGGTTCAAGAAGCCCACTACTGAACGTCGTCGCTGGTAACAGCAGATACAACTGTAGCTGACCGAAATGGTTGTCTGGTGATATGCTGTGCGATCTATTTTATGGCAGCGCACTGAGTCTCCTAACGAGAAGGAGGAGGAGAAAAATCCATTCACATTCATTCGTCTTCGAAATGCAGTGATGAGATAAATAAATAAAAAGAAAAGATATATAAAATATCATTGTTTGGAGACTCAATGTTTCTGTGTAAATAGTTTTAAAGCGTATACCTGGCGCCTTTGTATTGACAGTTACAAAAACTTTAAGCAACTGGCTTAGTAATTGGCTGCGTGACTGTCCGTCTCCACAACATTGCTCTTTAAGTGATTTTTAAGTTAATGCACGGATGCGTTTTAATTCCATGGGCGTATACATGTATATGTAGGCCTACAGTACATTATTTATATTTACAACACATGAATACTTACAGTATATATATATATATACACATATATATATATACACATATATATATATATACACATATATATATATATACACATATATATATATATATATATATATGTGTATATATATATATATATATATATATATATACCCATACGAGACCGATAAGCCAGACTCAGTTGTGAACCCGGTTTATCCAGACATCGCCATTTTCCACGGAAATCGCGCAAAAAATTTTGAGCACACGTTCTGGCTATAGTAGACTCTAGATACACGCTGAATTCATTTTCTAGGAGGCGTTTTATATGTACAGTATGGGTTTACCACCATGGATAGCAAGACATGTAGGCCTACAGTTTATGATGGGCGCAGTGGTAGGAAAGATATATACAGTTCATGACTGCGCATGGGTAGTCCAGTCTTATACACGTAAGTCACAGACGTGTGTAAATGTAATGTAAATGTAAATGTACGCGATTTTCTATAGCGACCGTATATGGCCTCGACCCTGCTCATTTTTCAATGAATTGATCGGGTGAGATCCTTCACCACCGCTGCCCGTTTGAATGGGTGCCACGCCATTTAAGGTCCCCGTGTGGGACCGTGCTAGCCCGGGATTTAAATCTCTGAAATAAGCTACCTTCGGGAAGCGAACCGCGGTCCGCATGCGCTGTAACACAGAGTCGCATGAGACGCACAGCCAACGTTCTTACCGATGTAGCTAACTGCCAGACACGAAGCAGGTTTGTCCCCATTCTTCGCCAGACACAATAGCTATACGTGCATGTTTACTTATATTGTTCCGGAATTCAGTTAATTTAGAACAATCTTATAAGATTTGATTATTATTGTTGCATGTACGTTCACAGGTTTTTAGCATATTGATCTTGCATTTTTATAGTGGTGATGTCATAAAAATTGAGAAAGTAGCTTAAGCTATACATTTTATTATTTGATTCTACTGCTTAGATTTGATATCTATGTATGTGTTGATTTACACGTATGTATGCTGTAGCCATTTGTACTTAGTTGTGTTTATCTGGTAATAAGTAACAAATTTATGCAAGTGAAATTGCTTTAACATTTGCTCTGTTAAACCCAGTGTTATTGTTTGTGCAGTAAAAGTAACCTAAACTATACTTTCGATTATTATTTTTTACTTTATTGATTAGATTTGTTAATTGTAACTGTTAATTTTAATTAGTAACTTCTAATGCACGATGCTTGTGTCTAATGCACCTAAACCAAGCCATAAATCAGGTCAATATTCAGAAAATTTCCTTCTGAAGTAACTGTAATTTCTTGCCCACACTTTTTTAAACCCATTCTTACTCTTTTTTTATAATTTAATTATAAAATAAGTAAATCCTTGAACATGTGCCCTATTCATTTATCATTAAAGAAAATATAATCAATTAATGTCAGTTTCTTGCCTTATTAATGCATAGGCCTATTACAATATAAGAAATTGGCTACGTCAATTTCATTATAATTATTGTAATATACATTAACAATTGAGATATAATACCCAGTTTTGTAGTATATTACCAATTATAAGTATGTTACACAGTGAAGCCAAGTACCAGTGCTCGAGTGCATGGTAATGGCACTCAATAACTGAAACGCAAATACTTACACTATTTTAGCAAATAGTGTGCACTATCGAACATCATTCAGAACCAAGCTCAAAAGTCATTTGTTTCAGCTTCCTCACCATCAGTATCTTGACTTCTGGTTTCTCTGAAATATCAACCTGGCTTCTCTTTAACTAATATTTTACTTGAAGCATCCATCGATTAATACTTTATGCATTATGACAAGGGCATTATAGAACTCATTAGTTTAGACTTCTCAACTACACTGGATTTTCGATCAACAAAATAGGAAACACGTCAAATGTACCACTTAGACTGTTACAAAGACAATTTATATGACCACATAAGCACATCTTTCATCATATGATCACATAACTTGCTGCATAAGAAGTCAAGTAGAGTGTGAAGACCACCCTTCTAGAAAAACTCTCAATGCTTTTAGTATTTCCCAATGGCAGCTGCTTAGAATTAGTGTTAAACACAAAATTAAAATAGAACAACAAACTCAGAAAGCAACAGCATGCTATTGAAGGTCAGTCTTTGTCAGTTAGAAGTTATGTAATGTGCAGATATTCCGAATTACTTCTTCAGTACAAGAGCCCAGGCACGAGTTTTAATTTGAGCTTCTGTGCGATTCCTTAAAACTGGAAATTCCGCTTGCAGTTGGCGGATAACACCGAAAGAAGGTGGTCTTTCGACTCCTTCAAAATGACGCCTGATGATCTTCAGCTCATCCTCACTCCAAGCATTGTTTCTCCCTGTAAATCAGAAAGCAAAACAACTTGCTATACTATGAAGGGTGAAGTGGGATACCTACAGGCTCAATAAGGTTACAAGCTTTGATACCCCTGCATTTTAGATTTTGAATCTCTAATTTTCTATCAGAAATATTACACAACACATTAAAGGTGGTACAACTTCAGCTCCTGATATAACCAATACAAATAATAATTGTATTCTCCCTCTGCACTCTAACCTTTGGCTTAAAACATAATTGTTTAGTGACATTTTGCCTGAGGGATTGGATCATATCAACTAGGTATATAAAACAATGGTACTAGGCTATTGCCAGAACTATTACAAAGAATAATTTTCTATAATTACATGAAACAATAATAAAATATTTATGTCCTCTTGAGATAACATGCTAAGTACACACAATTACAGAAAACATCCCAAATATATAAAACTTGGTGATATATTATATTTATTATTTAGCCTCTAAAGATGACCATGACCTTAAAAATGATGCTAATGTCATTAAGTGCTTACAGAAGCAAGTATATTCTTAATTAACCAATTGTTTATCACAATTTGCTGTACAAACATCTTCTAAGCACAATTAGAAAGTATATACTATGCTAACAATGAAAAGGGTATTCTTTATCCTTATTAACATCACCATAATCATCATGATTATCATCATCCATGACATTGCTATCATCACAAAACCAATGCCATTATTGGTAAAAATGTACATACTAGATGCTTGATGTTGAATATGTGCTTGTTTCAAAGGATCTTCTGTTTCTGCTCTCCAATGTTTTTGAATGTGTGCTTTTTTCAGAGGATCTTCTGTTTCTGCTCTCCAATGTTTTTGAATGTGTGCTTTTTTCAGAGGATCTTCTGTTTCTGCTCTCCAATGATTTTGAATGTGTGCTTTTTTCAGAGGATCTTCTGTTTCTGCTCTACAATGTTTTTGAATGTGTGCTTTTTTCAGAGGATCTTCTGTTTCTGCTCTCCAATGTTTTTGAATGTGTGCTTTTTTCAAAGGATCTTCTGTTTCTGCTCTCCAATGTTTTTGAATGTGTCCTTTTTTCAGCGGAACTTCTCTTTCTGCTCTACAATGTTTTTGAATGTGTGCTTTTTTCAGAGGATCTTCTGTTTCTGCTCTCCAATGTTTTTGAATGTGTGCTTTTTTCAAAGGATCTTCTGTTTCTGCTCTCCAATGTTTTTGAATGTGTGCTTTTTTCAGCGGAACTTCTCTTTCTGCTCTTAAAGTTTTAACGGGTTGTTGCACTGTTTTGCCTTTTCTTCCACTTGCATCCTTTTCTTTTTCAGCTGATTCGACACCCAGTAGTGCAGAGTTCCTTTCTAGGGTCACAGATTGTATGGTCATTAACTCGCTTTCTGATTTTGAATTGCTCTCTTCATCAGATTCGATGCGTGGCAACTTTGATTTTCGTGGTTCGTTCACAGACTTGAGATTGTCTTCACTGACAGAACATCTGTTAGGCTCTGGAATATATAAATACAATGCTTGTATAACAACAGTTCATCACAGTCAAACTAGTTTTTACAAGAAGTTTCTTTTCAATATATTTTATTTATGGCATCTGTTAAGCAAATAACATTAGTAAATCTGAATCTGAAGACGTTTTCATGGTTGTTACTTGGAGTCCGCTCAGCAGACCCGCAATAGTTGGACTGCCACACAAACGACTTTTCCACAAATTACTGCAACTAATTTCACATTTAGTGCATTGCTAAACAAATTTTACAACTGAGATAATTAAAATGCAACAGCTAAAAACTGCAATCAAATTATTCTACTCTATTTGATTTATTTCTTTGCTGGGGACTGCACACCTGTATTAAAAGCAGAGTCTTACTCTTGAAAGATGGTTAGATAGACTTCAAATGAAAACTAAGTCACTAACAAACCTTCCACTGGAAGTGAATCCAACTTCTTTCCTTTGAATGAGGTCATTTCCAATGAATCCAGAGCCATAAGTATTCTCCCAACTTTAGTTATCTCAATGGCAGGTGTGTGAAGGCGATATGCGGATTTGTGGATGTCTATGTTATGTCCCAAGTGATTTGACAACCACTCCAGCTCTCCAGGCAGCATCTCGATCAACTGAATAATAAGAATAAGTAAATACGATAAAGTAGTTGATATAAAGAAGTCTTTAAATTCATGCTTGGAAACAAGTATTTTAAATGAATTGGCCTGCTATTACTAATAAGCAGTTAAAACAGGAGTTGTTCATACTTCTGAGTTCATTTCTTATTTTGCCTCCACCAAGTTCAGTTGTTACCTGCAACACTGCTGAATAAAATTTACTGTAAATGAATCACACGTCCTATACAGAGTTCTTAAGATGCACTATATGATCTGTTTGGTTTACAAATCAACAGTATGCCTGGCAAAAGTGCTAACTTTCACTTTCTATAAAAAAACTAGATGTATTATACGTGGATGCCTACTACTATCATTGTATAAATTCATTGTACTATAGTCCCAAATAAAATTTCAAATCAAATTATTTAAACACAGACTTCAAGCCTCTAAAGAAAGGTTTTGAGCCCTTTAGGTCTTTGTAGAAATGTCAAACCTTAACTCTCCAAAGAAAGAAAAAAAATCGTTTGAATTATCATATGAAAGAAAGGTAAACATTATCAAATATGCATGGCAAAATGTTTCTTGTAAATTTCTAAATGACATCAATCAGCTAACCTGCTCTGTCACCCAGGACGTGGTCCCTGTCATCTTCATTTGGCTCTCTTTTTCTCTAGCTCTTTTAAGTGCAGTTTCAACCATTAATTTTCCTCGAGAAAACATTCTCTACAAAATTTTAATTCAGAAAATGTGAGGCTGATTCCTTGCTTCATAATATGAAGGAAACCATTGCAACTTAATTACTTCAGTTGCATTACTGTTGTCAGGCACGCATAATCCATGATCAGAATGTTGGGGGTTCACTACTTTTCCTCTAAACATTCAGTTTAATTCACAAGGTGTAATCGGACAATTTCGCAGAACCCAGTAAAAAATAATTTGGGATCAAGATAATCGTCCGCAAACGAAAATAATCGGCTTTTATTCCTCCTCAAAGCAATCTTTACTTAACAAAAATGATCGAAACTTTTACTTTGACTTGTTTTCACACGCTTTAATGTAGGCCTACTTTTTGCGCCAAAATGACTTTCTCGTCTCGCTTCCCATGAGGTGTCAATAAGCCACAATATATTATCCCGGGTACACAGAATTTATCCGCCGTCAATCATCACAATCGCAATATTCCTTATTCTAAATGCTTAAGCAACGAAGTCGCTGGAACCAGTTTCTTCATATAAATATGCTTTTACTTTAACTTTTGTTATTGGCATTACCTAGCAACTTCTAGCTTACAGTATTTAATAAATGCTTTTAGTTCATTTACTACTGAGCTAGTCTGAGCATGGTCAAGGCCATACCACAGTATAAATAATACGGTCGACATTGGAAGACAACTCGACATTGGAAAACGTGTACAATTGTACATTGACATTTACTGCATTTTCCATCAAGAAAGCTACAGCATAATATTATTATAAGTCCTTTTACTATTGCGTACTGTACTGTAATATAAATCGAAAAAGTTGTTGATTACTAAATTATCTGACAGATCTAGGAATTGTTTGATACTTCAGACGAGGGATGAGAATTCCGTGAATCCAATAGGCCCTATAGGCCTACGCTTCGGAGTAGGTATCTTGAAGGGGCGCTAGGGCCTATACTACATTTTGATTAAATATTACGAGGGTAGCCTTGCAGTTGGAAAGGTGTATGGTTGTACAAGCTTTGTGGCAATATCTGACTGAGAAGCGTATTTTTTTGTGGGGAAACATTCACAAGGCTGTAAAGCAATGAGTTTGCTCTAATTTAGTAGGGCCTACAGCGTAAAAGTCAATTGTTTTAAACTCGAAGTAAACTTAGGACACAAACTTGTTTGAGCTTGTCTAATATTCTTAGAATTCTCCAGTTGTATTGCTTTAGCTCATGTTGCTTACAGCTTCCCTTGAAAGCATGTTACGAGTTATGGCTCGTCAATAAATGAAGTCACACTATTTTGGCACAAAATTGACCCCGATTCCCTTCTCGTCACATTTCGCATGAACTTCAATATACATTAAGCATAGAAGTTCATGCATAGCGTCAGACAAGTCTAACCACCTCCCGCACTTGGGACGTGACGTCATTTATGGAGAGCCCCTTATGTATATAAAAATTGTGAAAGCACTACTGAATAAAAACCGTACGAATACAATACTTAGAGAAACCTAAAACAATGCATAATTGTTTGTAATCACAAAATCATGAAATCATGTTCTTCTCAAAACACAAGTCAAACGATGAAGACCTCAGATACCCCTTTCAGAATAGAAAGTATCGAATTCATGAATTATTCAGAAAGGAGTGACCAATTACAGAAACCAAGAATAACAAACGTTTATCAGTATATCTGTAAACACGCATAATTGTATATATACTCATTGCTATACTCATGCAATACTCATACTGTAATGCATCAAACATTTAGCTGTGCAATTAACAATATTCTCTCATTTTGTATTATGTACCAAATTAGAGAATGCATACTCGTGTATTTAATATGTCAATATATCAACAGTTTGTAGCATTCTGTCAATATGGTGACATGATGAAGAATTTAACCAAGTTAGAGACAATTCCATGAATTTTATGTACTACAGGAAGAGGAACGATGCTACCAACCACTACTGACTGCAATGTAATAGTTAGAACTACACATACTCGTGTATTTAATATGTCAATATATCAACAGTTTGTAGCATTTCTGTCAATGTGGTGACATGATGAAGAATTTAACCAAGTTAGAGACAATTCCATGAATTTTATGTGCTACAGGAAGAGGAAAGATGCTACCAACCACAATGTAACAGAGTTAGGCTACCTAGTGTAATTAGAATTCTTCTAACACACATTACTATATATTACTATATATACATGTTGTTTAGGATGGGTAAATGGGTAATCCAGACTTTTAGGTTACAGACCGTTATTACCCAGACCTGAAATAGGTATATGGCTGTTGTAAGCCCGACCTATATAAAATATATGAAGTAATGTATGCTACAATAAACTTGGAATTGTTCTCATTGCTATACTCATATCTATTTAGTGCATAAAACATTTGGCTATGCAGTTAACAATTTGCTCTCTTTTTGTATTATGTACCAAATTAGAGAATGCTTCGGTCTCAAAGAGCATTGATAATTCTGAAGTAACTTCTTTAAAATGTAACCAAACGTGAGTTCATAATTAAATGATATAGGATGAACACTGAACAATTATAGTTCAATGTTAGTCTTATACCGTTTACATTCTTTACTTCTGGTTAAATGTTTAGCATATTACATGCAGTGAAACACATATCAATGTTCTGAAGCACTACTGACTGCAATGTAATAGTTAGAACTACACATACTCGTGTATTTAATATGTCAATATATCAACAGTTTGTAGCATTCTGTCAATGTGGTGACATGATGAAGAATTTAACCAAGTTAGAGACAATTCCATGAATTTTATGTACTACAGGAAGAGGAACGATGCTACCAACCACAATGTAACAGAGTTACCTAGTGTAATTAGAATTCTTCTAATACACATTACTATATATTACTATATATACATGTTGTTTAGGATGGGTAAATGGGTAATCCAGACTTTTAGGTTACAGACCGTTATTACCCAGACCTAAAATAGGTATATGGCTGTTGTAAGCCCGACCTATATAAAATATACGAAGTAATATATGCTGGAATAAACTTGGAATTCTTCTAATTGCTATACTTATATCCAGTGCTTTTTTTTCTAGAAAAAAAGGTTCCGGAACGGAACAATAGGTGCCGGTACGCAACAATTATGGGCGGGCTAAAATCACGAGAAAAACGGGGTTGGGGGTTGGGAGGGGTATCAATAAACACTGAAAACAGTTCAAAACACTTAAATTAAATTAAAATAACTAAATTATTGTTTTAATTATTAAAATAAATAAATTATTTACTTATGTTTGGTTACAAGTTTAACATGTTTAAATGCAGTGAAACATATATAAACGTTCTGAAGCACTACTGGCTGCAATGTTATAGTTAGAACAACACATACTCTCATGCAATATGTAATATGTCAATATATCTATAGTTTGAGGGCATTCTTGTAATATGATGTCAAGATAAATGTTTTAACCAAGGCAGTGACAACTCCATTAATCTTATGTACTCCGAGAAGAGGAAAGAAGCTACCAACCGCAATGTTACAGAATTACCTATTGTAACTAGAATTTTTTAAGACACATTAGTATATATATATATATATATATAGGCTCTTTAGGATGGGTGAATGGTTAGTCCAGACATTATAGGTTACAGACCGATATAACCCAGACCTGAAATAGGTAGAAGACCTTATTAAGCCAGACGCATATATACAATCTATGAAAAAAAACCGCTAGAATGAATTTTGCCTTAATCTCACTGCAATGCACTAATGCCTGTTTTGTGTAGCAGTCATATGGCCGTGAGGAACATAACTTTCTTTATATTGGTATCAAGGTACCAATTCAAAACTGCGTAGATCTCAAGGATCTAGGATCAGAAAGGAAGTGACCAATTGTAACTTAATAGAAATCCCTAGTGTGACAAGTACACTTGTAACCCATATAATTGTATATACAGACTGTTTAGGATGGGTCAATGGGTAGTCCAGACTTTTAGGTTACTGACTGTTATTACCCAGACCTGAAATAGGTAGATGGCCGTTGTAAGCCCGACCAATATAAAATTTATGAAGCAATATGCTAGAATTAGAACTTAGAATTATTCCCATTGCTACACAATTATATCAACTTAGTGTATCAAATATTTGGCTGTGCAGTTAACAATTTGCAAAATCTCTTATTTATATAATATACTGAATTAGAAATTGGCTGGGTCTCAAGGAACAATGATAATACTAAACTGCTCTATTCTCATCTTATACCATTTACATTATTTACTTATGTTTGGTTACAAGTTTAACATGTTTAAATGCAGTGAAACATATATAAACGTTCTGAAGCACTACTGGCTGCAATGTTATAGTTAGAACAACACATACTCTCATGCAATATGTAATATGTCAATATATCAATAGTTTGAGGGCATTCTTGTAATATGATGTCAAGATAAAATGTTTTAACCAAGGCAGTGACAACTCCATTAATCTTATGTACTCCAAGAAGAGGAAAGAAGCTACCAACCGCAATGTAACAGAATTACCCATTGTAACTAGAATTTTTTAAGACACATTAGTATATATATATATATATATATAGGCTCTTTAGGATGGGTGAATGGTTAGTCCAGACATTATAGGTTACAGACCGATATAACCCAGACCTGAAATAGGTAGAAGACCTTATTAAGCCAGACGCATATATACAATCTATGAAGAAGAAAAAACGCCAGAATGAATTTTGCCTTAATCTCATTGCAATGCACTAATGCCTGTTTTGTGTAGCAGTCATATGGCCGTGAGGAACATAACTTTCTTTATATTGGTATCAAGGTACCAATTCAAAACTGCGTAGATCTCAAGGTACGCCAAAAATACTAAATTGTTCTAGGTAAGTCTAATACCATCTATAACAAAATATTATAGTTTAACTATTGCAGACAGTGTATTTATAAATGTGTATGTTCGTGTACAAAAATTGTCCTTAGGATGACTGATGTCAAAACATGTTTGAATTATCAGTATTATTCAAAGTGAAAACTTGGTTAGCAATATCATGCTTTGAAATGTTAATGTTGAAGTTTTTAAAGAACAATCCCACTATCAAACTTTTAATGACTTTATTAAGACTGCCAATCTGATGCTGTGTGACAACAGGGTTGTATGCCCCACTGAGTCACATGCGTATCTGGTTCTCACAATTCTACATCATTCAGTGTTAACTTTTTCATGAGTGATGCCTTGTCGAATAAGGTGGAGTAATCCTAGGTGTTATCCTAGATAGAGTTATAAATCTCTAAGATCACCTACCACTGGTGCTACACCTTTCTGACTGCCTACCGGTTTAAAAAGTGATAGGCAATGCTCGTAAAACATAGGCAGAAATGGTTGAGATAGGATAAAGCTGACCTTATCTCATACTATCATGCTACAAATGTGTATCTATCTGATATCAGTTACCTTAATATGTGCACAAACTGTGCAGTGGGTTGCACCTGTGAATGTGGTAATGATATAAATGCGTTCAATACAAAATAGTTTAGGAATTGTGTTGGGCTGCACACAAGCACTGCCTCCTGCTCTTTACTCTAAACATTACTGGGATGATCAACTCACTGATCTCAAGCACAAAGTCTATAGCAGTCCATGATGAAACAGTTGGTAGGCCCAGGCAAAGACCAATATATGAAGCCAAAAGATATGCAAAGGCTCAATATAGGTTGCTAGGAGAAACACGCAAGCAGCAGAGGATAAGCACATCTCCAATGACTTGCAAAATTATCTTCTACTGCATTCTGAAAAACACAGGAAAGCAAGTTTAAAATAAACACAAACTTTCTCTGTTGGTGGTGGTGGCTTTACTGAATCCAGTAAACTTGCCAATGCCTTTGCCATCAGTTTTAAAAATGCAAGCTCAACCAATAATGAAAATTAAAACCAAGAACTCAAAATTAATATAAATGGTATAAGATAAACATTGAACAATTTAGTATTATCAATGTTCTTTGAGACCCAGGAATTCTCTAATTCAGTGCATTATATAAAAAGAGAGCTTGCAAATTGTTAACTGCACAGCCAAAAAGTTGATACACTAAATAGATATAAGTGTGTAGCAATGGGAATAATTTCAAGTTTATTCTAGCATACTGCTTCATAAAATTTTATAGGTCAGGCTTACAACGGCCATCTACCTATATCAGGTCTGGGTAATAACAGTCATAAACCTAAAAGTCTGGACTACCCATTGACCCATCCTAAACAGCCTGTATATACAATTATATGTGTAAGAAGTATACTTGTTGCACTAGGAATTTCTATTAAGTCACTATTGGTCACTTCCTTTCTGATCCTAGACTTAGTCAAATTCAAGGAATTGTCAGTAACTAACATGAATATCTTTATCTTTGACTTGTGTTGAGAAAAGACTACAAAAAATTAAATATCGCTTTAAGTTTCTCTCAGTATTGCATGTGTCGAGTTTTTATCCCGTAGTACTTTCAGAATTTTTATGTACATAATTTATAACACACCTTTACATGATGCTGTAAGCAACATGAGCTCAAGCAATACCACTGGACATTTTTCAGAACATTAGACAAGCTCTTAAGTGTCTCTCAGTATTGCATGTGTCCAGTTTTTATCCAGTAGTCCTTTCAGAATTTTTATGTACATAATTTATAGCACACCTTTACATGATGCTATAAGCAACATGAGCTCAAGCAATACAACTGGACATTTTTCAGAACATTAGACAAGCTCTTAAGTTTCTCTCAGTATTGCATGTGTCGAGTTTTTATCCCGTAGTACTTTCAGAATTTTTATGTACATAATTTATAACACACCTTTACATGATGCTGTAAGCAACTTGAGCTCAAGCAATACCACTGGACATTTTTCAGAACATTAGACAAGCTCTTAAGTGTCTCTCAGTATTGCATGTGTCCAGTTTTTATCCAGTAGTCCTTTCAGAATTTTTATGTACATAATTTATAACACACCTTTACATGATGCTGTAAGCAACTTGAGCTCAAGCAATACCACTGGACATTTTTCAGAACATTAGACAAGCTCTTAAGTGTCTCTCAGTATTGCATGTGTCCAGTTTTTATCCAGTAGTCCTTTCAGAATTTTTATGTACATAATTTATAACACACCTTTACATGATGCTGTAAGCAACATGAGCTCAAGCAATACCACTGGACATTTTTCAGAACATTAGACAAGCTCTTAAGTGTCTCTCAGTATTGCATGTGTCCAGTTTTTATCCAGTAGTCCTTTCAGAATTTTTATGTACATAATTTATAACACACCTTTACATGATGCTGTAAGCAACATGAGCTCAAGCAATACCACTGGACATTTTTCAGAACATTAGACAAGCTCTTAAGTGTCTCTCAGTATTGCATGTGTCCAGTTTTTATCCAGTAGTCCTTTCAGAATTTTTATGTACATAATTTATGACACACCTTTACATGATGCTATAAGCAACATGAGCTCAAGCAATACCACTGGACATTTTTCAGAACATTAGACAAGCTCTTAAGTGTCTCTCAGTATTGCATGTGTCCAGTTTTTATCCAGTAGTCCTTTCAGAATTTTTATGTACATAATTTATAACACACCTTTACATGATGCTATAAGCAACATGAGCTCAAGTAATACCACTGGATATTTTTCAGAATATTAGACAAGCTCAAAGAATTTCATGTCATCAATTTGCTTCGAGTTGAAAACAATTAAGATTTTTACACAATACTAAATTAGAGCAAAATCACTGCTTTACAGCCTTGTGAATGCTACTCCAAAAAGAAATATGCTGTTCAGTTAGAGTTTGTCACACAGCATGTCCTTATACAATCGACCAATTGTAACTTAATAGAACTCTCTTGAGTCACATTATAAATGCATGTACAATTGTTAGGCATGGCCATAGTATTTGTAGCAGTGCATACAATTATAATGTGCTACAGTAGCACATTATAATTGCATGCACAATTCATTGCCAACAATATTCCATGCCAAAGTAGGTCGAATTCTTCAGAATACTGATGAAACTGAATTGTCTTAGCTCGTCTAAAACTATTCATTTAGTTCTATATCCTTATAGTTTTATTATAGACTGAGAGTGTATAATTCTGCTGCTGCAGATTATACTATGTGTATTAAGACGCCCTTGTAACGGCATGTACTGTGTTATGGCGCCCTAGTAATGGTCGTTATTAGTATTATTAAGAATCATACAGCTGCGTAGCAGACATTTTTCTATGTGTTTGTCTATAGAAATAGAATTTGTTTCTGCCTTTACTGCTTGCATTGATGTCTCACACTAACTGGCAAGGTCAACTGTATATTCTGCCTCCTCTTTCATCCCTAACATTCTAGATTCATAAGTCTGGCTGAACCCATGCTTTTCTTGCAGGACAGCTTGATATTCAATCATTCAAAGCAGTTATATAGTATCCTTTTAAAATCTAAACTGTGACCATGCCCCAGCTACATATAATTATGGTGTGGCATAGGCCTAACACTGCAATATTCCGTTTTGGTCGTGTACCGATACAACATATTATATATATATATATAAAAGTAGTAGTAGTTGACTACGAGAGGCGCTATAGAAATATCTGGAATAAAGTAAAAATAAATAAAATATTTATATATGCAGTTACATGTGCAGCATGGCATAAATTAATACTTTCGACTGCGATGTGTTTTAATTTATTATATTGCCGTGTTCAAAGTTTGAAATTTATTCCATATACTGGGAAAAAATTTTTTCTTTGTTTTGGAACCTTACTCTGTAACAATATTGGTGTAAAACGATTAATATAGTTCGAAGCGAGCGTGATCAAAATTCTTTCCGAATGTAAACAACGTATAATTAATGACGTAATGGGAATACCATCGCCATAAATAGAACAGAGCCGTAGGTCGTATCGCGTTTGCGGTTTTCTGCTTAAAAATCGCTAGAAATTCTTATGCAAAACAATCTATCCTGTTTAAAAAAATTAAACTAATTAATTATAATTAATTATAGAAGATATATTATCCGTATCGACGGCTTTTAGTTACCTTTCGAAGATATATCGTACGTCTTGATGAAACATGGAGTCAACAACTTCAGCCAATCAGAGAAGCGGAAATTTTGTCGCCAGATGGCTAAATATACAAAATTGTTGTAACGGAAAGGCCAGACCAGGGCAGAAATTGCGGTCGACGCGGCAGGTATTCCAATGCATTTGGAGCGGTCGGGGCTATTTAAGTGAGGGTCACACTCGACTGGTCTGGATTACCAAAAGTGTGTTTGCATACGTTTCAAGGCTTTTTAAGGCATTTGAGCCCTATTGGGTAACCCAGACCGAAAACGGTCTGGGTTACCCAAATCGGTCTGGTTCGCACGGGTGATATTCCCATCATGTCTGGCTTATCGGTCTGGTATGAGAGTATATATATATATACATATACAAACATACACATATATTCAGATGTTTTATGTATATGATGCAAATCTTCAGCTATAAGAATTATATACATGTGTGCACATCTTTAACTATTATATATTTCCATTGATTTATTATGCCTTGCCTCCTTAAGATATGTATATAGTAGGTTGTATATTTAGATGTTTTATACATCGTATTGCGCCGAGTGGTTGTGGCAGCGGTGAGTCGTATATCTTGTTCGTGATTTATATCCGTGTTTTTTTTCATTCTACGCAGTTTCATTTCTGCTTTTCATTTGCGAATCGTCTTGTCGCCAACTGTGTCATTTTGTAGTAGTCGTTGTGACTTTTTTTCAACATTTCTCGTTTTTTCTCCGCTGTCGTCTAGGAGACTTGGCGACTGTTCCTATTCTGTCGCTAGACCCACTGAGTGGAACAGTCTTCCCGACCATGTGAAGAAAAGTCGTCTCTGGAGCCACTATAGTCACAGTTCAAACTTTTATATGATCGTCGTTGCTTTTTCTAAACTCTTCTTCTTCCCCCTGCTCCTCTTTCTCCTCATCCTTCTCCTACTGCTCCTCATTCTTCTGTTTTCTTTCTCCATCTCCTCTTCGTCTCCTTCTCCTCCTCTTTCTTCTCTCCTTCTCTGTCTTCTCCTTCTCCGTTTCCGTCTTGTCCTTCTCCATCTCCATCTTCTCCTTCTTCTTCTTCTCCTTTTCCTTCTCCTTCTAATTATCCTTCTTCTTCTTCTTCTTCTTCTTCTTCTTCTTCTTCTTCTTCTTCTTCTTCTTCTTCTTCTTCTTCTTCTTCTTCTTCTTCTTCTTCTTCTTCTTCTTCTTCTTCTTCCTCCTCCTCCTCCTCCTCCTCCTCCTCCTCCTCCTCCTCCTCCTCTTCTTCTTCTTCTTCTTCTTCTTCTTCTTCTTCTTCTTCTTCTTCTTCTTCTTCTTCTTCTACGTCTCCTCCATCTCCTCGTCCTCCTCGTCCTCCTCGTCCTTCATATGTGTTTGTGCCTGTATGCCTGTCCTTCTCCTCCTCCTCCTCTTTCTTCTCTTCTTCTTCTACGTCTTCTCCTCCGTTTTCGTCTTCCCTTCCCGTCTTCTCCCCTTCTCCGTCTTCTTCTCCTTGTCCTTCTCCTTCAAATTACCATCTTCTTCTTCTTCCTTCTCCTTTTTCTCCTCCTCCTCCTCCTCCTCCTTTTTTCCCCCTCCTTCTCCTGCTCCTCCTCCTCATTCTCCTCCTACTTCTTCATGTGTGTATGTGTCTGTATGCCTACCAGGCGCACTAATTTATAGCCTTTTATTTACATTGATATTATTTGAATATTTTTTGCACCAAAGAATGACTTCTCCCTTTCATAATAATTCACCGTTACCTAAAGTAAGCCCTCTAGCGAAAAACATAAGAAACACGTCAAGCTTTCGTCCGCCATATTGTTGTTCTATATTTATCCCAGGCTCCCGTTGCAAGACAGACAAAGGACCGTGATTGGGAAACGACTTGAGACGTATGTAATTAATCGGATATTAAAATTGCTAATTACTATCGTCAAAGCGATTCAGAGCTCAATCTGTCGCAGATGGAAACTTGATTTCAAATGGCCACCGAATGCGAGACAGCTCTCTTTTAATTAAGGAAGAAAAGAGCTTTAATTTTGATCAGCTTTCTTTTAATTAAGTAAGAAAAAGCTTTCATTTTTGATATATTAAACTAAAGCTCTCCAATCTCGAGTGGAACGTGGGGTCGCTTATGTTGTTGAACACTGAACATTGCTATTAACATTGCATTCTCTTTGGAAATTCCTTGGACACCTTTAAAATGTAGTTGTACGACGCTATATATATTGGTTAATACAATTCAAGTTTTAATTGAGTAACACTAAGTCTTAGTCTAGTTACTACGCCAAGAGATGTCGTTAAACTCTTGATTTATTCACACGTTTGAATGAAATGAACCGGACTTCACCGCCACTGCCCGTACTCTGGTATTGCCAGTCAGGAATGTAGGATAGCGACTTCAGCTGCCTTGTCAGATATAAAATGTCGTCAAACAGTGGCACAATTACTTTGTAATACAGCATAGCAAAACTCTCGTATCCCACGAGCAAAGTACAGACGCTCATTTCCATCACGTGAGTTGGCCCTTGAGAAGACAAAACGAATTAAATGTTGTCGTAGGAACAAAAAGTAGTCCGAATCAATTATGACACGACGGACATGGAAACGAACAAAGAAAACAGGACAGAGGAGGAGGAGGAGGAGGAAGAGGAGGAGGAGCAGGAGGAGCAGGAGGAGCAGGAGCAGGAGCAGGAGCAGGAGCAGGAGCAGGAGCAGGAGCAGGAGCAGGAGGAGAATTAGAGTTAGGAAAAGGAGAAGCAGGGGAATCACGAGGAGAAAAGGGGGAAGGAGGAGGAGAATAAGGAGGAGGAGAATAGTGAGGAGGAAAAGGAGGAGAGTTAAAAGGAGGAGGATAATCAGGAGGAGAAGAATAAGGGCTAGGACGAGGAGAAGAATAAGGAGAATAAGGAGGAAGAGCAGAAGGAGGATGTGAAAGATGAGGAGGAAAAAAAGAGGAGCAGTAGAGTAAGGAGAAAGAGAAGACGGTGGAGGAGGATGGATTAGAGGAAGAGGAGGAGGAGAATAAGAAGGAGGAGCCATAACCAGGGCAATGTCTAGACTCTAGAAAACCAGTCGGCGAATACAAAGAGGCAGCCTACGGTGGGCAACCAATTTGAAAAAGGAAAAAGGAAAAAGCGGGAGGAAAGTGATCACCCCGCCATAAGGATTCGGGTTACAACGATCGGCATTCAACAGTTGACATCGAGCCGCATACAACATAAATTATTTCTGTGGTTTGCAATTTGTAATTCGAAGTGCACGTTATATAGCGCCTCTTGAAGAAAACTCATCGGAGGTGATCCAGACCTGACTGCACAAGTCCCCGATCGAATAGAATGGTCTTTAACCACTTTGAAAAGATTGGTTGGTTAGTTGCTGTTTAACGAAGTTGTATCTTAAAAAAGATAATTAACGTCACCCTCCTCCTTTCTGCAGGCTTTGGACTGGCAATACCAGAGTAAGGGAAGTGGTGAGTTAATGTGGAGATCGAGGCATACAGAGCAGAAGAATCTCATTTCACATATTGCATGGAAGACTGTTCCAGAATAAGTGGCCGACCACTGCAAAGCTTCCATGTTGCATTGCGAACACGACGGGGAAAAAACCAGGTCACAAACTTAAAAGTAAATCTGTCCTAAAACAAAAATAGATCTACACAAAAATAATCTACACAAAGTTTTATTATTGGATACTATCACCATGCAATACTGCGTTTACAAAAAATTATTTCAATTCAACGGAAAATTAATGAATTGACCAAACTAATTTTAAAAAAACTGAATCTTATGCTCAATCACCACTATATATCTGCTATAGTGCTATACAACTATTTTGCACAAATTCAGCAGTGTTAGAATACACATAATTGTATTATTCGTACAACCTCCGAAGGCACTAGTTATGAGTAACAGGCACAAGCACAAAATCCAGTGTCCAAATATATAGTGGCTGATAATTCCGTTGTAAAGGTGTCCATGCAGATTTCGGTTTAGCGGTAAGAGTAACAGACAGTGGCGCTGCCAGACGGCAAAACAGTGGACGCAAAGTCACAAACATATTTAAGACATAAATATTGCCATTCATTTTGGTCAATAGTGGTCATCATCATTTATGTGATAATGAAGCATAAGATTCGGGCTTATCCTTTATTCAGCATTTAGACACCTTTAAATGGTCTCTATAAGACACTATATTCTTGTAATTTCCGTTTAATCGTAATTCATCAAGGTACACTACCAAATGTAAAAACTGCTCTTTGCCACCACATAGACGAAAACTAATAGTCTTAAACATTTTTACACTCAGGCTGTAGCGTGTAACATTAGAGGTCCTACCAATAGCATATTGACAATTTTGTCATTATTGTGTGCACAGTGTGCTTTTACAAATACATTCTTTTGCCGTCCAGAAGTTCTTAAACCTTAATTATTTCACACATTTAGATTCAGATATTTACACTTAGAGGTTAATATTTAGAGGTTCTCATTAGTGTAATCAGTATTTCATTGTTTACTGTTTAGTCAAAAAAGTAGACGCAAATGCGTCCATTGCGGCCGGCTACTGGTAATAGATTTTGATGGAGATTCCGCTAGTTTAACGACATTTTATGACATTAAAGGCCGCTGTTGTCTATAGCCAAAATCTTTGCAGTTTCAACCGTAGTCAACTTTTACAGAAATTAATTATATAGATTTCCTTAGTAGAATCCAGCGTTTTTGACACACAGGGCTGTTGACGTTGATCTAACCTTGCCTACATAATAATGATTATGTAGATCTTGGTTTCCAAAAGTTTAACGACATCTTATGGCATCAAAGGCCTTTGGCGTCGATAGGAAGAAAGAGGCGCGTTTTCCCTCATCAAGTATGTTAGGTCAGTTGCTGTTTACCCACACTGAGTCAAAACAAACAGAATCAGCCTCGCCCTTCTCGTTTATTCAGCATTTAGACACCTTTAAATGGTCTCTAACAGACACTATATAATTGTAATTTCGTTTAATCGTAATTCATCCTGAAAACCTTCTAAATGTAAAAACTGTTGCATTAGGTTCTGGTAAAACGACACTGTGTCATGAGAAAGACGATTAGCAGCGACCTCCTCCACCGTTCAGGCTTGTTACTGGCACTACCACAGTAAGGGTAGTGGCGGAGTCTCGTCGCTTATGCGGATGGATGGATCCAGAGTTTAACGGCATCTTATGATAACAAACGCTGTTGACGTCGACAGAAAATAGTTTGGCTTAATATAGAGCATACGTTTGTTCAACTGAGAAATTAATCGTTTCGGCCAACAACATCATAAAAGTGTCGAATTACATTACAGTCCATTACATTAGCCATAGCCTATATATATAACGACCTCTTGTGGTTAGCAGCTGACGTCGATTTTACATAATGGAGCATCGTGTTTTATTTGAAAAATCTCGAGTCTTTACCATCTGATACAGATAAGGTAAAGTAAGGTCGACCTTACTTTACATATGTTAGGATCATAGAAGTTTTGCTGTTTCTTCACTGCTCGTGTGAATTCAACAGTTTAACGTCCTTGACCCTACCCTCTCCTTTACTGATCAAGTTAACCTTGTATCCAGATCTTGCTTTTATCATCTACGCCAGCTCCGATCCATCCGCAAGTCTCTTTCATTTCATGCTGTTACTACACTGGTCCATGCTCTGATCTGCACTAGGGTAGACTTTGGCAATGCTGTGTACATTGGCCTTTCCTCTTCCAATATGCACAAACTCCAGACTATCCTTAATGCTGCTGCTCGGCTTATAGGTGACATTCCTAAGTTTGCCCACATTTCTGCCTTTATCCGTGATTCCCTCCACTGGCTCCCTGCTCAACAGCGAATTCAGTTTAAAACCCTCACTCTCATGCGTAACTGCCTTACTGCCTCTGCTCCGTCTTACCTAATGAATTTTTGCAACCCAGTTTCTTCCTTGCCTGCTAGGGCTTCCTTGCGATCTTCGGCTCGCGGCCTTATGGTTGTCCCTCGCATGCGATCTTCCACGGCACAATCCAGAAGTTTCGCCTATGTTGGCCCCTCTGCTTGGAACTGTCTCCCCTTGTTTCTCCGCCAAGAGCTTCTTGCCCTCTCCCCTCTCCAGTTCCGTAGACGCCTGAAAACTTTCCTTTTTGCCGGTGCCGGCATTGATGCGGGTTGAAAGCGCCGCTGATTTGAGTGGCGCTATATAAGTTTTCGGTTACAATTACAATTACAATTACAACGAGATCTTATGGCAACAGAGACCGTTGACGTCGATAGAAAACACTTACTCTGTACTAAGGAAGAAGGTACTGCGCGCTAAACGGATGCGCAGTATATATAATGTAGGATTATCGCTTTTTAAAGGTGTTGATGTAGACATCGACTCAAATAGTATTATTTTAAGTGAAACTAATTTATCAATAATGTTTTACATGTATAACAGTAGTTGTTTTATTCAGGCTTTAAAGTCAGTGTCGTTCATTCTGAGCTCGTCAGGTAAACTTTTGAATTTGAAATGAACATTATGTGCAACTCACTCACACGGGGGGACCCGATAGCGCATTGGATAACATCTGGCGTAGAGTGCGAGAGGTACAGAGATCGAGTCCCATAGGCGGACATGCTTTGTAGGCTGCAAGTTGCGCCGTGTATTGCAGGCTGTCTGTTCTGTTAGTAGTTAAGATTTATCGCATAACATGTACATGTACAGCGCAGTGCGTTTGCAGGCGCTTAATTAAAGAATAAATATTAATATTATTATTATTATTATTATTATTATTATTATTATTATTATTATTATTATTAAACCTGAAAGTCCATTACCGAATTTCGTCAGATTTTCTCGCCTTTGCTGCCAACTTGCCATAAGATGTCGTTACACTGATTGATCCATCTATCAGAAAAACTGTGCAAATCGTTTAATCATTAATGGCTCTCGACACCCTTAAAACACTGTCAACCCAAGATTTATATTCCTGGAACACGGTAGGAGATTTATTTATGGTGAGTTTGAATAGATGTCAGAGGAAGAAGATAGACCAGGGCAACATTAAAACGGCATTGAACAAAGAAAGCACTCTTAAACTTCGGTACGAACCGTTAAGGTAATATCCAGTATTCGTAATTAGATGTGGTGTGCCATAGGAACGGTGAGAACTGTTCGAAAAATATCTATCAAATGCCAACGGCCTTTGTTGCCATAAGATGTCATTAACCTCTGGATCTATCCATTACAGACAGAAACGTAGAAAAATCTTTGTTTACATACGGACAACATGTAATATTTATTATACATATATTGATATATAGTATTTGTGTACATAGTATATATAAAAAATACAGTAATATATAATATATAGCTTTGTATCAATATATAAATTTATATATAGCTTTGTATTCATAATACTGACCCCAGGTACTATTCTTTGGAAACCGATGACATTCACAGTAGGCCCTGAAAAGCTTTTATTAAGTCTCCCATCTAAAAAAATAATGATTTAATCCTTTTATGCCACGTGAAATGATTCACCCTCAAATGTTTACTTGAAATGAAGCAAAATTAAATGAAAAATATTAAACTCTGACTTGTTGTGTTACGTCACCTCCAAATGTTACATTACAGGGGGCCCGGTAGCGCATTGGTTTAGATCTGGCGTAGAGTGCGAGAGGTACAGAGATCGAGTCCCGTAGGCGGACAGCTTTGTAGGCTGCAATTTGCGCCGTGTAAAATACACTGCTGTCTGTTCTGTTAGTAGTTAAGATTTATCGCATAACATGTACTTGTACAGCGCAGTGCGTTTGCAGGCGCTTAATTAAAGAAAAAATATTATTATTAATATTATTATTAGTAAATCATAAAAAAAATTATAAATTATAAGGTAGTAAATAGTAATCAATCTCGTTGGCAATCTTGAAGGGGGGCTATATAAAACTGCTCTAATGATGGTGATGATGCTGATTTACAGTTAACGACGTGTTGTGGCTGTATGCCGTTGACTCTAAGTTGCTCATTCACATAAACATCGTATGATGTGAACGCTAAGCGTGTTTATACATTTAGATAGTGTCGTTGCAACCGTTTTAAAGGTGTCTAATTAGAACTAAATTAACCGAATTAGTAGTGACTGTAGTGAATTGATTGTAACTACTTTAATGACAAAGAGTGGGAAACAAACGATTTCTGAGAGTGGAGGTTTCAGTTAGCTATAAAAGACGCTATTAGGCCTACTCCAAGCAACAAGAATTTTTATTCAACAATTACTTATTTTATTGTAGGCTTATGTTAACCAATTTAATAATTAATTTTTTTAAAGTAGGCCTATAATGAGTCCAAAATGTCCGCGTTTAAAAATCAAGTTTGACCTGAAGTTTCGAGTTTCCAGTTGAACGCCAATTACCAAGAGTATTTTACAAATGACTTCAGTACGACATCATTCATTTAGTTGCGTCTCTTCATCAGTCAAAATTTCTTGCTGTTTGACGACGGACAGAATAGAAAAGTTACAGAGTAATAACTGTTGGTTATCTAATAATAATAATCTTGTTCTTTAATTAAACGCCTGCAAACGCACTGCGCTGTACAGTGAACATACATATAGTAGAAACGGCAGCCACGCATTGCGCCTTCCATACATGTATACAGTAGAAGCACATGATAACAGTTTTACAGGAGTCGAATATTACTGTATTTAAGCGGCAGCCACACGGTGCCAACATGGCCTACTATTCATTTAACCACCGTCACCTAGCGAGTGGAAGGCTAAAAACGTTACGGGGAACTACGGGCTTCGATCTTGGTACCTTCAGCTCTTCACGCCATGCAGTGTGTTATCCATTAGGCTACTCTACGGACCCCATAGGCATAGCTACATTGAGGCAAGAGGAGGCAATTGCCTCCCCGTGCTTTTTTATATACTGGAAATTTCCTGTTGGCTTTAATCTCGCACCCCAAGTACCTCCTCCCCAAACCCCACTACACCTGGATATCTCCTCGAGCTGCCTCCTCTTGAATTTAAGTCTAGCTACGTTCCTGGTTATGCTTAATAAGAAAGAAGTGCTATCCTAAATTTCACATGCTATTACTGATCTTTACTTAAAGGAACTTTTTATTTCCAGGTGACACGTCGGTCAGGGCTTCAATTAAGATATGGATATTTTGGATTAATTGAAAAGCCACAAGTCTCAATTTTGAGATTGACATGTAAAGCAGAAAACTTTTCAAAGTTTTGCTGAGCTGCTGCATTCTGGGTTTCAAGACCATACCTCTTAGCAGCATTTTAAATGGCAAATTGCAAAGCATTGTCTTTTGAAGAAGGCTCTTATGTGGATTTTGTATATCTGCATGCATGGCATTATGAAATAGTGAAGCAGTAATGCATCCCTTTTGACATTCATGCCACAGGCCACTCATTGCAATTTTGTGACTGCTTTCAATGCAGTACTTTCACACTGTATCACTACCAAATTCTGAAATATGTTTTTGCATGATTTCAATTCTGTTTCTGACAATGTTGCATAACTGAAATTGTATAATTTCCCAAAATTGACTGGAAACCTAGGGGAAGATACTCTACATAGTTTGGGTTCTAACACGGTAAATATCACAGCGTCTGGTGCACACACTTGTAAGTCTGCCAGGAATGTCTTGATGTGGTTCAGCATATCTGATTCCAGTTCATCTGGGAAGGAATCTGGAAGAGACGTTACAGTTAGGGCTAAGATTCCACGATGCGGTTGATCAAAGTCAATGTCACGTACTTTCCTTGGCTCAAACTAAGGTCATGAACAAAACACTCTGTGGTCTAAATGCAGTGAAAGAAAATGAGAAAAGAAGCAACTCAGAGAGGACTGGCCATCACCTGTCATCTGCCAATGTCATGTAAATTGTAAATTAATTAACATTTTTTAACCATTGATTCAGGTTTTTAATTGTAGCATTTCTGCATTTGAGCTCATATCAAAATCATAATGTTCCATCCTGTATCAACTCCTCCAAAAAAACTGTAAACAGTTCTATTCAATAATTACACAATCATCACTGTTTAGTACATTCTAATGTTGTAGGATTGCTGCCATAGCACTTCAGCTGAAAGATCCAATAATCTCATGACCAAGTACCAAACAAATGTGCCACTGTATCTGAACATTACACGTATAGCACCTAACACTCTCAAAGATGCTATGTACGAAGCAGATCTGAAACCTTTGTTGCTATATAGCAGGATTGCAAATAATCACAGTGCAAAGACAACTGATAAAAGTCTGGTTCAGATATGTACGAAGTCTGGCTGTAATGCAGTCACGTGGCAGTCTCGATTTCGAAAAGCACAGCAGCAACATGTGACCAGACTTCCCGAACCTACAGAAAAAATCCACAACTTTATACAGATCTCTTGACTCAATATATATATATATATATATATATATATTATTATATATATATATATATATATATATAGAGTCAAGAGAGAGAGAGAGATATATATATATATATATATATATTGAGTCAAGAGATCTATATATATATATATATATATATATAATATATATATATATATAATATAACATACGTACTATACATGTAATGCATGCACTAAAAATTCCCGAAAACCATTTACATTTTCACCAACACTCCTGTGGCACAGGGAATGTGTTTTTGCATGCATGCACATAATTTTCTATCACAGTTTTGAGCTTACATTATTATGATTGTAAACAACAGCCAATTAACAGAACTTTATAATCATAACTCTTACCCGGTCAGGCAGGTACAACGCGCTGATTCCACAGACGAGTCCCTTTCACGAATCGCAACCCAAGCGGGATTTGGTTTTTCAGTAATAGACCGCGGTTTTGATGATGCTGAAACCTGAATCAAAACGTCGATGGTAGCAGGTTTGTTCCCAACCATTTAGGAAGAAGTTTTAAGCATCGAGAGAACAACATGCATGCATCTTTTCACGTGTAGATGGTCTGGGTGAATCCACCAAATACACGTAAATAGCTCCGAATTCAAGAGAGGACCACAGGGCAACGTCGTCTACCCTATTCGATGCATTATCAATAATATGGGTCATCAACGTCCACTTGGAAGTCGATACTACTTAATTTGAATAAGTAACGATCTCTAGTTTCCTTATTCAAAGAGAAGTAATAGGAACTCATTTTCAAATGATGAATATCACGGTAAATAAATGATTGGTTTGACCCGAAATTATCGCCGTTTGCCTCACACCACTTGCGCGACCTGGTTTAATAAAACTAGGTCAACTGACGCGTCAATGGGCCATAGACATCTTCTATTTCTATAGTAGATGTCTATGCAATGGGCCCTGTGCGGTTTGAAGACGCCATTGTTGCTTGATTAGTTTCTTTGATTTGAGCATAAAAGTAATAAAAGTTATTTCCTGCGATTCGTTTATGATTTTCGTCGTTGGCTATTTACTTCTGCCATCGTAATTCTCGTTCGATTCGATCGACAATCGATTAGTATTGGCGTTGACTGTCGCAAGTTTGTTTTTTTTCCGGCAGAATTGTAGTGCTTTCTTCGACGCCATGTCAACGAAACGAACATCAGCCAAAACCATTGGATGCTCAGGTTGGTTTTAATAGTTGTTTGTTGTTTAATGACTTAATAAGTTTTAGGAAGAACACTTGTTAATAATAGTCAAAATATTGTAGCCAATATTTAGCTCGGTAATCCTCCAGTTTAGGTGCTTTAATTATATGTGCACTCTTATAGTGGATAGTTATCAGCAATTGCGATGACTGGTGAAAATATAATAACTCAAACTAGAAGTTGGATGATTGATGAAAATATTATTGAAACTAGAGGCTGGATAAATGATGAAAATATTACATAATAAAACAGAAACTAGAAGTAGGAATTGCGATGAAACTATATCATTTAGCGCCGATATCATTGCCGTGGAATGAGCGATAAAAACATTTCATAGTAAAACTTAAACTAGAAGCTGGACTAGCGATGAAAACATACCTCAAACTAGAAGCTGGATTCTCGATGAAAACATAGCTCAAACTAGAAGCTGGAAGATTGATGAAAATATTGACCAAAGAATAATGCAAAGGATTCCAATGAAAAATAATTAAAGCACCTAAACTGGAGGATTACCTTTAGCTCAGTGTTTCTTTTTATACAGAATTAGTAACGTAGGGCCTACGTGCGAGCGAAAGAAACGAGACAACCAGCTCTTTGGTTGGCTATATTATAGCTTCAAAATACTAAATTATATAGAGCCTACAATCATTGTTTTTTTTTCTAGAAAAAGGGTTCCGGAACTGAACAATTATGGAAGGGCTAAAATCCCGAGAAAGGGGATTGGGTTTGGGAGGGGTCTTAATAAGCACTAAAAACAGTTCACAACACTGGAATTAAATTAAAATAACTAAATTATTGTTTTTATTATTCAAATAAATAAATTATTTTTAGTAGCTGCCGTTCCGGCTGAATAAAAGCACTCTATACAATTATTGTGCCTAATAAAAGGGCTGAATAAAAGCACTCTATACAATTATTGTGCCTAATAACTGTAGTTGGCTATAATTGCATTCATTTCTCTTGTAGCAGCATTCCAGCAAGAAGACAATGCTAAACGAGCAAAACTTGCCTCACTGAGTGACACAACGGTAAGCTACATGACATTAAAATGCAAGTCAGAAATCTCTTTTGAATCTAAAATTTGAGAATTGATTGAATTGTGTGGTTTATAATCAAATAGCCTTCTTGATCTTAAGAGTATTTAGATTTGACAAAAAGGCAGCAATTTCTGTCTAAATGCATGATTGCCTTAACTGGTTTCAACAGAAGATATATTGGGTAGATGACCAGATAACCTGAACAAAATTGTAACAAGCATAAATTTGGTGTTGTTGGAATCAGAATTTGAAGCTGACCGTTTAAGTGCAAATCTTCATCAATCCCATATTGGGACTTTAGTTAGCAAGCAAAAGAGTATGATGAAATTAGCATAAAACTCCTCTTCTTAACTTTTGACCAAAATAGAAAATGGCATGAACTGCTTTAAGTGTAATTTCAAGAAACTACTAATAGTCAGTCTTCGTTCAATCGATAAAAATGGCAAATTTGTCAAATTATGATATTTTTGTTGATAAATGAAACAAGAAGCTGTCCAGTAACAATAGCTGCTGACTTCAATGACCAGCCTCTACAACTTCCGTTTTTGTTCACTCAATATCACAGTCATAGGCCTACATTAGATCTTGATGACTAGCATCCATCACACAATGTCGAAACTCATCGACAGAATCCGTACTACTACCGATATGATTATATTTATGAGAGTTAGGAAGTGCATCAATATTGCTGTAGTGAACTCCATTGCAGTGAGTGCAAGCTGAAGTGCACTTGAGGCCATGCTTATGTCATGGACATTACACTGATACACACTTACTCTATACCATATATAGCAAGTCATCAGGAGTAGCTTCCTGGTCTGTCATCACTGGAACAAATTCTCCCGATTGGTTTTCCCATCCCCACTACAGTGGGTTAAGGGAATCAGTACTCAATGATTTGCAAATGACAGCCTGTAGATGTATCCTTAGGAGATGGAAAAGTGCTTAATCTTCAGTTGGAGATAGTTTTTCCGGTTGTGGCCTAACAAATGACGTGTAGATCGTTCTACAATAAGTTGTATAACACATCTTGTTGAGGCTGTCACCAGGTTTTCCTTCAGAAACCATCGAGTGTAATCCATCCTTCAGCACTTCTTCTTGTGTTGCCTGAAAGTTTTGCATGCATGCTATCCTTCGGTGACCTTGATTATGGACTGTTGCTGATTTTGTTGCAAACAGAACCTTTTCCATGTCCAAACATCCACCTACTGCGTGAATCACTGGTAGCTGCTGACAGGTTTCCAAGTGAAGCTTATGTTGCAAATGGTGCAATGCAAAAATACTTACTCTCTTCTAATGAGTTCAGCCTTTCATCTTACGATGAGATACGAGCCACACATCTGCCATATTACAAGACTAGAATGTCTGTGTCTTCTGCTATGACTTCAACAGGAAGTCGCTGTTTCGATGCTAATTTGATAGCTTGTGAAACAATCAGCATCTCCATCTGCTTCAAAGGTAGGAAGCCATGCCCACTCAAACGAAAAACCCATTAACTTTTCGATCAGCCTTTGTCTATTGCGCTCGTGAGCCGGAAATGGCTGCTGATCAAAAATCACTGGAGTGTTTTCATTGAAAAATATCTGTTGCAACTGCTTTGAGCATTAGTAAGCTGCTTTGTCGGTTTTTCTCATTAATCTATCTTTGAATAATGCAGTCAGGATAGGTGCAAGCTTGTACTGAAAGTATATTAAAATGTCAGAAGTCCTTTCAACTAAAATAATGAACTGATGAAACAATATACTCGAACCAATATTCAGAGGCTTCTTGTTCTTGCCGACACAGCAAGCTACATTAATTTATCAAAAAAACTTTTACCCAAAAAATTGATCCATCTCGACAGCAATACCATAAGGAATTGGTGTAATGACGCTATGAGGGCTTGCTCCTTGAACAATGCACTGGCTAAAAGCTGCACGTTTCACCTGTGAAGACACTAAAACTTACATAACGAACTGTAGAAAAGGAGGAACAAGCATACTGCCTACAGCATGTATGTCCTAGGTCGGATATTTACTCGTGTCACATGTCACATTCAAATCTTTGCAGCAATGAACTTGCTAGCAGACAGAACAATGTGTTCGCTTTCGTCACACAGATTAGCCTTGCGATCACTATGCCACTAGTCACTGAGAATGAATGAGCACAAGTTCTTAAAACATACCACGTTTTTTCGACCACATAGTTCAGCAAGTACTTAATGGTTACAATACTTAATGGTACTCAAGTACTTAATGGTTACAATATCATTCAGCAAGTTTCCTATTCAACTTATAGGTTTTTACAGACGGCTTAGCGACCTTGTTATTTTAACGATCATATGTTGTTATCTTGAAGGCTTAACCGCTGTATACTTGGCTCAGCGCAGACTGCATCCTTCCTTATCTCCTTCCTTTCCAAAACCCTTGAACGACTTGTTTCGTTCCAGCACCTCCCTATGCCTTCATTTGTTTCAGAATTGATTACTGTAATTCTCTATTGATTGGTCTTCCAAAGGTCCTCTATCCCCCTCCAGACTGTTTTAAATGCTGCAGCCAGCTTAATAGCCCTGCTTCCATACTCATCTCTTATTTCCTCTTTTGTTTGATCACCTCCACTGGCTCCCTCTCACAGCCTGAATTCAGCTTAAGGTTCTTAATGTGGTCATCCGGTCTTACTCTGGCTTAGCGCCCAAGTTTCTCTATAACCTATCTGTTTGTCGGTCTCAGCTACCTCTCTCTGCCCACTGCGCTAACTTGAACGTCACGATCTTCTTGTCCCAGAAGAAAGGACTACTAATGGCCCAAACCCGAGCCTTTGGCTGTATTGGCCCGGCACTTTGGAATCAGCTTTCTCCACTGACTCGTACTTCTCGATTAGCTGTTGGTCCAAGTTCCACATTCCACTGTCATAAAATTGCTTTCTTTTCTCTGGGTCTTTCGCACTGGAAGCTCTTATTGGTGAGCAACGTTACAGCGCTTTATAAATACACAGATACAATACAATACAATCCGTCATGTGATACTACGTTTTCCGCATCCAGCGTGCTGAGTGAAGTCTGTGTAGCGACTTGGTGACTTGCATTTTACTGGACTAACAAAACTAATACTTGGACCCATTTTTTAACTGATAAAAGCCCATTGGAAAGAGAAAACTTTTATGCTGCTTATCCTGGAAAGTAAAATTGACAAGTAGACTTTATCACTTCCTCCTTTTTTTAAACTTCTGGGTACCCCAATTAATCAATATCACTACTGAAATATATGGTCTTTTGACGTTGTTTCATGTTTTAATTGATCTTTACCTCCTAAAATAAGTTGATAGTGTGTAAATAAATGTGGTATCTTTTGCGTGTTACCTTTAGCTGCATGATCTACCGAACGAGCTAATTGAGTGTATCCTCATTGAAGCCGTAGTTATGGAAGTGAAGGGTATGAAGCTGACCAAAAGAGTGTGGAAAGAGAAAGCTGATCTTGCGATAAGCAGACTTAGTACTGTCTGTTCGCGATGGAGCAGCATCCTTACGACCAACTTCTTTCGAAATGAAGTTCACAGAATTCTAGAAGGAAATGGTTAGTTCATTAAATAAGGTAGCTTCAAGTTTATACAGTATGTACGATGAACTAAGACTTGAAAGTGAAATCGCGATTCGTGCATATGTAATTCTTACGCAAACCTTGAGACAGGCTTAGGTATGAAGTTATGACCACTTCATTTTCTTAGCCTCGATTGCTCGGCATATTAGAATGTGCGAGTGCGACCAGCCCAATTTCTTGCTGCCTGCTGTTCCATTCGTGGTGAACAGTAAATTTGCTCTGTATGGTTGAACTGTTAACTTTGGATTGGGACTCCGTTGGTTTGGAAGTGCCTGTGTGCGAGAGTGCATGGCGACTCTTATGTAATTTAAGCAATTTCGACTTACAGACGAATTCATTAGTTTTACTGAAATTTGAAAACAGTAACTCTAACACCACCATCATCATAATTATATTCAATGTAATTTTTACGCTAAGGTGTAATCGATGTTTTTTGGATTACTGTAATACTATTCGTAACTGTATACGGGGGCCATTTTGTGTGCGATTAATGCAGATTTATTTGTGATGATCTTATTTGGCATTGCACTGATGTTCAATGTGATTTGGAGCAATCCCAGTTATTCATGTCTACTTTATGTTTCATTCGACGCACAAAACTAAGTTCCACACGGCATCCGCTACTTCCTTATTCATGTTTCAGGTTTGAAGTTCTCATGTACATTCTACATCATGCTTCAAGTAGCATGTAGTAGCCTTCAATTAAATTTCTATCTAGTATGAGGGCATGCATGTATTTTGATAATTCTGCGTCGCCGTTTGGTTAAATGTGCTTAACACATGTCATTATTTTGTGCAATTTATATAGCTCAGAAGTCGAATCGTTTGGAAATTTTGCGAGAATGTTACCTCACGATTTTTGCCCTAGAAGTGACTACAATGAAAGATGAAATGTTTGTGCTCTGGAGAAAAGGCTATCGTGACTATTCTATTAACGTTTACGACCGAAAAAATGTGAGAAAGGTGAAAGCTGTCATCCCGTTACCAGGAAGAAATCCGTTGAATCTTGCATCTTGCAGCGTGTCAAATTGCGTGTATTTACTGAACAAAAGGCAATCATTTGAGGTTTTAGTCTTACGCATTACGAAAGATGATGATAACCAGTTTAATGTTTCACCCTTGATTTGTTTTACGCGGCTGCCAAACCCTACTCTATCCATAGCTGCCAATGGTAACTTTATCCTTTCAACGAAGCGAAAGGGGGGTCGCGTCGTAATATGCATATACACTGCGAATGGTTCCTTGCAGCATGAGATGACCCTAACCTCAGAGATTTCTCGTCTGAGTCAGATAATTCCGAAATCAAATGGAAACCTTGTTTTGGTTTCATTTGACCAAGACCAATATAAAATGAAATTAACGGAGATCGACCTGAATGGCAATATTCTACGCCAATATCTGCCTTCACTTGATGGTCATATGAATGTTAGTCGTGCAGACATTTATGGACGAATGTTGTTGTTGACCGACTTTAAACCTTATATCTTTCTCTTAGATTCTGAACTTAATCTCCTGAAGTTTACTGGTCCAAACTTGGATCTATATCATCTGATATTTGCCGACATAGTTCACTACGATAGCGAAAGGAATGAGATAATAAGCTTTTGTGATCGTACAAAGTGTGGGGAAGGTGTTCTCATAATCTTTCGCTTCACAGAAGAATAAAGCACTCGAAAGTATCTTAACGATCTGAAGGATTTGCATTAAATATTTTGGACGTTTAGTAGTCGTTTCCTAGCTTCTGTTACTTGTAGTTTCAAAGAACTGTGTTGCAATACCTATTCCCTCTGAGATAGACATTGAGAATTCGTCCACACAATTTGTGCCATTAAAACCAAGATTTTTATAATTTGCTTCATGTGTTTATTTTGATAAGTTGAGTTCTTACTTTTATTGAAATGTGTAAGAGGATGTTGTTGGAACCTGATGCGTTTCAGTAGTCCTGTACAATCGCAATTGTCATGGTAATTTCGAAGTTTTACAGCGCTGCCTAAAGGTAAGCCTAGGGTACCAGCTTAGTCATGAGTCGTGTCAGAGGCTTTAAGAGATACCAGATGGAGGTCCAAGTACGGTTGACATAGCAGGGAGAGAAGGAGGTAGACTCTACGGAGCTGCTAACTCAGTTTCCGTCATGGACGAGACAATTTGGAAGGCGGAGGGCAGGTTGAATCAGATTAGGAATTCTTGTAGAGGTGAGACTTTAGTTTGGAGTGGGTAAGGTTTTGGATGTTGTGTAGAGAAGAATGAAGTAGATTGTTGTGATGTACGGTGATATTGGTAGAGAATCTGCAGATTGTCGCCAAGTCTTGCAGTAAGGCAGAGACAGAGAAAGAGGAGGCCAGTGCGTTAGGTTCTCAACAGAGGCTGTTTAAGACTACTTTTTTGTTACTATTGTAATCACGAGTAAATCAGTTAGTTTAATTTTTAGTATTTACTTAGTTAAATTTAGCAATAATTTACGTGTTAGACCGTGTGCGTGCCTACGTGCGCGCTTGTGTGTGTGTGTGTGTGTGTGTGTGTGTGTGTGTGTGTGTGTGTGTGGGTGTGTGGGTGGGTGTGTGTGTAGGTGTGTGTGTGTGTGTAGGTGTGTGTGTAGTTGTGTGTATTTGGTATATTGGTTGGAATTGGATATTTGCGGATTTATTAAATCAAGTCGAAATCGAAATTGTAAACATAAAAGTTGCTTTGTACAAGTTATCAAATATAGACGTCAGGCACGAAGTTTCATCATCGCTCGTATGTTCCATAAATGTTCACAATGATCCTTTCAATCAAACGATTTGCACGGGACATAAAATCCGAACGCATTGTAATGATTCCGATTCCATTAAAACCAATTCGTTTCAGCAATATCAATCCTCATATCTGCTTTTGGTTTTACGATCTGATTTTACGATCTCGTTCAGTTCACTGGTTTCCTTTCCACCTGTCAGTCCGATTTTCTCGGTCTCGTCGTCGTCGTCATCATCAGTGCGCATGCGTAGCCTAGATCTTAGACATCGTTTTAAGGATCGATGAACCTAAAACATTTGTCGTTCAATTAAATCGACAGGAAATCTGCGCTGATGTTTAGCCTATATCGCACGCTGTCCGTGGGCATTCAAACGTGGCTCACTCGCTCACTCAGTTACTGACACACTCAACCAGTCACTGCTTCACTCATTCACACACACACTCAATCACCCACCCATTCATCCACTACATTATTCGCTCACTCATTCATTCACTCTGATTCGCTCAGTTGCTCACTTATTCTCAATCGCTCACTCATTGATTCGCTTACTCACTCCCTCGCTTCCTCAAACGTTTACTCACACACACGCTCGCCTACTCGCTCACTCACTTGCTAGTTCACGTAATCACTTATTCACTCACTCGTTCATTCATTTACTCGTTTTCTTCACTAATTACTCGCTCACTTACTTACTCACTAACTCATGTATTCACTCACACATACCTACTCACTATATGTTGCTCGCTTCCTTGCGCTCACCTAGGATTCCTTGGCGCTCACTATGCAGTGTTTAATCCAGACGTCTTTGGGGGGGGAAAGTTCCCCCCAGGATTGATGTTTCCCCCCAGAGGCCGGCAATATTATAAGGTTGAGAGCTTTTTGGGAGGCAAATCCCCCCAGGATACATGGTGATATATGGTTTCCCCCCCCCCCCCGAGAGAGACGAATTCCTAAAAAAAGGTCATCAAATCGACGAGTGACTAAAAAAAAAAAAGGTCATCAACTTTTTGGAAGATGAAACTTTTAAAAAGTGTGGATGAAAGTTTAAAAAGTCTGAAAAATTGGCTTGTCCCCCCAGAAACCTGATTTCCCCTCCCAGAAGAGGGGGACTAGATTAAACACTGCTCACTATGTCAAGAGACCAATAAAGTGTCTCGTGATTGTAGACATACTTGACTACGAGAAATGACGATTGCTTTTTCCACATTAATTTCTTCCGATGTCAGACACTGATACTGTTCGCAGTCGTATAAGATTCGTGGTAAACGGCACCGAGCAGGATAAGCCTAAACGTGGCTGCGCACAGCATCGGACCCCGTGCATTAGACCTTCTTCTGAAACAGTGCCACTGAGAAACCCGACCTCTACCGTCCAAATATGGCTGAGAAAACGCTATCAGCTTATCTTAAGACTGGACCTCTTGGATCCGTCAGAGATCCTTTGAGAGATTCGGAAAAGGCGGGATGTAAACTAGAGTCATAAATCCGTGTTACTCAGTGCAGTGCGGTAAGCTACATCATGTGAAACTCTGTCAAGAACGAGCAAATCAAATATATGGCGAGAACGAAACACAGAGCGGTAGAGACAAAGAGACAGACAGACAGACAGACAAACACAGAGAGACAGACACAGAGAGGGAGGGAGAGGGAAAAGCTCCAAAAGGCGCTTTATGCATGACGACAACTAAATTTATATATGCATGCAGTTTGTATGTATGCATGTATGTATGTATGTATGTATGTATGTGTGTATGTATGTATGTATGCATGTATATAAGTACGTATGTATGTATGTATGTACGTATGTATGTATGTACGTATGTATGCATGTATGTATGTATGCATGTATTTACGTACATGTAAAAATATTATGCATACATACATTGTATATAGAGAGCTGTACCGAATATTCGTATTCGATTCGATTCAGCCCCGAATATTTCTCCGAATTGTTTATTCGTATTCGGCCGAATAGTTTTATTAAACCGAATAAGAATAGTAAAAGCGCTACATAAATTTTAGCGTATATCTAAACAAAATTGATGCGCTATGTAAAATTTCGCTGCAATGTGTTAGGACATAATTCCTTTTGAGGTAAACTGTCTTTTTAGCTTCCGGTTTCATGCACACGAGGTGAATAAATTGTTAAATTCAACATTTATAGCATATTCAGTGTTCTGGAAAATTTTACAAGCAGCGATGGATAAGAGAAGTCTACACTGGAAATATTTCGCAGTAAGGGGCCATCCATATATTACGTGCGTAGAAAATCATATTTTCATACCCCTCCTCTGTTGGTCCTCATACATCTTTTGGACCCCCAGCTTAATTAGTTAATTAGCTAAAGTCATCTATAGGACATTTATTTTACCGTAGACTATAAATATTTTTTTTTATTTGCTAGCTAAAATTTGTTAACTGTTATGAAGAAATAAAATACTAGCAACACTAACACTTACATTTTAAAGAGCTACAAAAAATTGATAAAGCAGGAATATAGTCAGTGATTTTATTTATAGTTCTCATTTTAATCATTAGAATATTTTTACGTACGTACACATTTTGTCGAGACCCCTCCCCCTCGCCATACGCACCCGTACGTAAATTCGCCTAAGTCTGATCACCCATACATAGAGGACGTAATATATGGATGGCCCCTAATGGACTATGATCAGAGCAAAGCCATTTGCAGTCTGTGCAAGGTAACAATCTCGCGCGGAATGGAACGTCTAGTATTTCTGAATTCAAACTGCATAACTTTTAGTAGAAAGGGCATTAAGAAATTCAGTATGGGATGTTTATTATTAAAGTACGCAAAGTTAGTTGAATTAAACATTTTTAAAATATATGTAGTATTATGTAGGCCTACTTGTGTAAAGTTTTACTCATGCTCTGCTCTACCGTCACCTATTATTCGTATTTTTATTCGGCCGAATAGCGTGGGCAGATGTTTTAATTTGTCAGCTGGACTTGGTACTACATAAAAGTAGTAGTTCTGAGTTATGACACGACGCAGCGCTCGTGATTAAGCTGGTGCCCTGTGCTCGGTTTCTGTGCTATGTCGCCTAGTGTTTTAGTTGTCGGAGGGGTGGTCGAGTTCAACTCTCAGACTTTGTTTCTAACCGCCTCGGGTAAGTAACTGGAAAGGTGTTGGGGGTCAGGAAACTAAAATATCTCATGCGTCGGCAGTTGTTTCGTGTGAAACATATTAACAACATTTGACTCTTCACCTGCGTTCATGTACTTTGGTAATCTGTAAAATGTTGGCTCCGCCCAGATCTTTTCGAGAACTGATACACATTGGCGTTACCCACTCTTAAGACTGGCATCATTGGGTATCACCCTGAGTGGTCTTGTTCCTCCATTGTCGCAAACTATACACATCGTAAACACCTATAAATGTCAGTGGTAAACCGCAAGAAGTAAACCATTGTAGTGCAAAGACCTCAGCAAAGAGATTTTAGAGAAGTTCCCAGGCAGAGAGTCTGATCTGATCTAATTCAATCTAACCTAATGACTTCTGTTGTGCGTTATCATAAGGTCCCACACACCTGTCGATGGCTGACGTTAATTAGTTGCTCATGAGACTATATATCGTCTTGACCTCTTAGTTCTTCGTGTCAGGACTACTATGGCTCAATCTAGATCCTTTGCCTGCATAGGTCCCTCACTTTGGAACCGACTTCCTCCTTCTGTCCGCACCACCATTCTCTCTGGTAGCGTTGCTTCTTCCTTTTCTCACCTTAATTCCTGCTTTTTCTCTCGGGGTCTCGCGCACTGGGAGCGCCTCTGAATGGTTTAGACCGAGAGAGGCGCTTTATAAATGCCCATGTACAATACAATACAATATATAACCTCTGTAGCTTAATTGTTCTAGTTGCGTTATGTCAGATATATGATGTTCAATAAACGAGTATTCATTCATTCATGGTCGCTCAGAATGAAATCCCAATGAAGCCCATTAACCATCCTATAACACTCTGCCACTGCACTTAGGCCTACTTTGTGTTGCTTTTGACTCTGTCCAGCATAAGCTTACATTTCCTGTCTTAAAACGCACTTCTTTAGATCTTTAGATAGTATTTGTATATATACAGCGCCTTTGTAAATTACATAAATGCTCTATTTTAAGTGTTCTCATACATACATACATACATACATACATACATACATACATACATACATACATACATACATACATACATACATACATACATACATACATACATACATACATACATACATACATACATACATACATACATACATACATACATACATACATACATACATACATACATACATACATACATAAATACATACATACATACATACATACATACATACATACATACATACATACGTACATACATACGTACGTCGTACATACATGCATACATTGTGGAAGCCAGGATGAAATCCGATAGACCATAGAACCCGGAAGTCAGGCTATACGGTGTGTAGCCAAATTGAAGAATTTAAAGTATGGAACTGAATGACATGGGAGTATATTGACCAAACGAACTGAATTGAGAGCGAATTCCAAGGCCACGGATCAGTGACCTAGAAAGCCAGAGATACCAGATGTCACGGCGTCTTTTGATTGAGTGCAGTATCTATTTTTATGATGGTTGAACATGGAACAGAGATCTAGGTCGGTTGGTTATAAAATAGTACTTTGGGAACTGTAAGGCAGATTTTGAAATGGATTCTTTGCTCAATAGGCAGCACGCGAATTCAATACAGGCGTAAAATTTATGTGTCATTTTTATGGCCCTACCATGAGCCACAACGACGACCTTTGAATTTGTTCAATTCTATATTTACAGTTATACATATACAGCTCTAAAGCTTTAGAACTAGGAACATGGTAGCAGATTCATTGGAGCGATGGCCTTGTCTTTATTTTATATATTTCGGATATTTCTATAGCGCCTCTTCAGTCTACTACTACTCAGAGGCGCTCCCGACTACAGCATTTGATACTGTGTCGGAGTTTTCACGCCGAGCAATCGCGAGTGAAGGACTTGCCCAAGGTCCGTACGCAGCGGCTAGAGTTGGATTCGAACCTGCAACCATCCGGTCACAAGGCGCCGAACTTACCACTGAGCCACTACGCCCCACGTAACGCGGAGAGTACGTGTTCGAACCTTCTCCTCTGAGACGGTTACTGCATTGCGACCTTGACCAAGTCCTTCACTTACAATTACTCTGCGCCATTGACTGATGCTTCTGCATTAGATAGTGGCGCTTAATAGATGTATAATAATAATAATAATAATAATAATAGTAATAATAATAACAGTAACAATAATAATTAAAAAAATAATATCCATCTGCAAAGACTAAACATGCCAGAACAATGCTCCCCTAATTTGTCTAATCCCGAGGGATCATATGTACCTCGGGAATATAATAATAATAATAATAATAATAATAATAATAATAATAATAATAATAATAATAATAATAATAATAATAATAATAATAATAATAATAATAATAATAATAATAATGATAATGCCATTGATAATGATTACGATACTATGATAATAATAATCACAGAGCATGATTACGATATTATGATGATGATGATGATGATGATGATGATGATGATGATGATGATGATGATGATGATGATGATGATGATGATGATGATGATGATGATGATGATGATGATGATGATGATGATGATGACGACGACGATGACGATGATGATGATGATGACGATGATGACGATGATGACGATGATGACGATGATGACGATGATGACGATGATGATGATGATGATGATGATGATGATGATGATGATGATGACGACGACGATGAACAACAATAATAATGAGCCCATAGATCTTACTGCACCCGATGTCGTTATTTCTGGAACGAAAAAGATCCACATCCGGTGCTTGGTAACGCGCTTCGAATCGCCTTATCTCCGTCGGTCAGTAGGCCTAACTTCTAAGCAGCGCTGGATCAGCTCTTCATCCGAACCCTCAGGCTCTGCTCGGTCCTTCGCCGCACTCACAAGTCCTTCATCTTCCCAACAGAGGGACCGGTGTGGTTGCGAAATGGTCTGGGATGAAAGTCGTTATGGCCACACTGCTTAGGTTCATCAGCTATTTTCATTGGTCATCGCCCATCACTGCTATCTGACGTCATATGGTACGCTGACCAATCACACGACGTTTCGGGACGATTTTCGCACCAGAACGTATTTTGCGCCAGTATCCGAAGTCACAAGTCATGTTACCTATTCACGTAATGTCTCGGAACGACTTTCGCACTGGATCGTATTTTTCAGCAGGATCTGACGTCACATTTCACGTCAACCAATCACAATAAGTTCCGGAACGAATTTCATACCGGATCGTATTTTCTACCAGTGTCTAACGTCCCACTTGTCACATTAACCAATTGAACAGCATCTCGGACCGACTTTCGCACGGGAAACTATTTTCCACCACACCGTCCACGTAAGTGGGGCTTGCGACGGGCCCGAGGGAGGATTGGCGCCGGTGAGAGGACAGAAGAGGTGGAGGGTGGTTAGGAGAAGCTCCGGGGATGTTAGCTCCGGGATTTCGACGTCTCTTGACAGTCGACGCGTCGCGGAGAATATCGACAAAGCGAAGGAAAGACGTTAGTCATTCAACGTCGCTGATCTGCAGCGGAACTACGGACGGACGAAGGTCTTCTACTTCCAGTCAAAGGAACATAGGTACGCTGCCGATGATGGTGATGATGATGGTGCTGTCGAGGACGATGACGATGATGTTGATGATGATAATTAAGAAGAAGAAGAAGAAGAAGAAGAAGAAGAAGAAGAAGAAGAAGAAGAAGAAGAAGAAGAAGGTGATGATGATGATGATTATGACGATGTTCATAACGATGATAATGGTAATAATAATAATAATAATAATAATAATAATAATAATAATAATAATAATAATAATAATAATAATAATAATAATAATAATAATGACGACGACGACGACGACGACGACGACGACGACGACGACGATGACGATGATGATGATGATGATGATGATGATGATGATGTTGACGATGATAATGAAGAAGAAGAAGAAGAAGAGGAAGAAGAAGAAGAAGAAGAAGAAGAAGAAGAAGAAGAAGAAGAAGAAGAAGAAGAAGGTGATGATGATGATGATGATGATGATGATGATGATGACAATGATGAAGATGTTGATAATGATGATGGTGTTGTTGTTGATGACGATGATGAAGTTTACGAGTATAATAATGCTGACGGTGATGGCGATGGTTATAGTCGTCGGCGTCATGTCCAGATCATCACCAACGTCGTCGTCGTTTTCTTCATCATCGTCGCTGTCGTCATCATCTTTGTATTCATATTCGACATTGTCGTCACCTAAATCGTCGTCAGTATTATCTACATGCAATCTAAATCTTATCTAATCTATTATGATTTGATCTAATCTAGTCTGGGTCTTATTGGAAACCTGTACATGGGACAGAAAGTAAAAATAAGAATAGATGGTGAATACTCAGAGCCGGGAAGAATGGGCAGAGGAGTGAGGCAAGGATGCCCGCTCTCTCCAATACTCTTCAACATCTACATCGAAGAGCTTGTACGGGAGGCGATGGAAGAAGTGAACGAGGGAATAAAGGTTGGGGGTAGGTTGGTGAAAGCGCTGAGATTTGCGGATGATCAGGCAATGTTAGCAAGAAGCCAAAAAGGACTGCAGAGAATGATGGATCGCCTGAATATGATCTCAACAGAATACGAAATGAAAATAAATACCAAGAAGACAAAGGTCATGAGGATAAGCAAAAGAGAAGAAAAAGAAGTTAGAATAACCGTAAATGGAGTGGTCGTCGAACAAGTTGAGAGATTCTGTTACCTAGGAAGTATGGTCACGAGGGATGTGAAGTGCCATGCGGAGATAAAAAGAAGAACAGCCATGGGAAAAGATGCATTCTATAAAAGAAAGGAGCTCTTGAGAGGAAAATTAAATAGGAATCTGAAGAAGCGAATGGTTAAGACGCTGGTATGGAGTGTGGTTCTATACGGATCTGAAACGTGGACTATAAGAGGGGAGGACATCAAAAGGATAGAAGCCTTCGAAATGTGGATATGGCGTAGAATGGAGAGAATCAGCTGGACAGAGCACAAGACAAATGACGAAGTACTGCAAATGGTGGGAGAGGAGAGATCCATGATGAGGACAATCAGAGAGCGTCAAAGAAGATGGATTGGCCATATAATGAGAGGAAATTCCCTGCTACGAGATATCATCGAGGGTAGAATGGAAGGGAAAAAGACAAGAGGAAGACCAAGAACAATGTTCCTAGACTGGACAATAAAGAGGGACGGCTACAGACAGATGAAAGCGGAAGCTCAACATCGAGAGGAATGGCGCCGTTGGACATACGAACCTGCCTAAGGGCAGAGAACCAAAGAAAAGAAGTCTGGGTCCAATTTAATCTATCCTAACATCTATGGTTCCGTCTTAAAAATAATGAAGAAACCTCAATGTCTATCCATATACAAAGCCTGTTAAAAACTACTGCATCTGTTTACCGAGGTACCTGTCATAACTGTTATAACATTTATTGCCTGTCATAACTTATGCCTTGTATAACTGATATATGGGTCATAAAGCTCTGCTATCAACCTATGCCTTGTATTACTGCTATATAGGTCATAACTGTTATGAACTTATGACTTATATAACTGCTATACGGCATAGCTGTTATGAATTTATCAATTATATAACTTCCATACAAGTCATAACTGCTATGAACTTATGCCTTGAATAACTGCTATATGGGTCATAACTGCTTTGAGCTTATGACATATAACTGCTTACAAGTCATAACTGCTATGAAACTTTAACTTGTATAACCGTTAGACCGTTCCTAACTGTCATGAACTTATGACATAACTGCTATACGGGCCATAACTGCTATACGGCCATAACTGCTATGCTAGTCATAACTCCTACGAACTTATGCCCTGTATAACTGCTATGCAGGTCATAACTGCTATGAATTTTTGACTTGTATAGCAGCAAAACATGTTAATATTGTCTTAGCTGTTTAACTATCTGCATGTTATGACTGCCATAATTCTTATGGCTGTTTATATCCAGGATAACTGCTACATCTGTTTACAAGTTATGTCTGTCGTGCAAGTTATGCCATGACATTTGAATGTAGGATGTATGTACGGTGAGTGTGCATATGTATGTATATATATATATATATATATATATATATATATATATATATATATATATATATATATATATATATATATATATATATATATATATATATATATATATATATATATATATATATATATATATGCCTGCATGTTTGTGTACATAAATGTATTAATATATGCTTGTATATGTGTGCCTATAACGTGTACGTTAATTTTAGAACAGTGAGAATGATCAAAGATTTGTATTAGAGTAATATTATTTCTGCACTTCGATTTATCAGTGTTCAATTAATGTAAGCATAATGGCATGCAAAACGTTTGCTAATTAGATTCAGTGTCCTAACAATATTAAACCTTTGTCATGTTTTTCGTTTTATTCCGGTTTTTAACTGACGTTTAATACCTATAAAACCAGATGCTAATGTAGACTTCAACCTCAGCTTCAGGCGTAGACAGCTTAGTCACAGTCACAAGAAATTCAATAAAAGCGTCTGACCTCATTTTGACCCAATTCTGGCCTCCCTCTCATTCGCCAGTCCTTGACCTTCGTTATGTAACCATTTCTTGCATAGCTGACATTGAATCCAGCTTCGTCCGTTCTGCGTTAACTGATCCTCACAATTGATCCTCATAACTGATCCTCACAATTGATCCTCACAACTGATCCTCACAATTGATCCTCACAACTGATCCTCACAACTTATCTTCACAACTTATCTTCACAATTTATCCTCACAACTGATCCTCGCAAAACTTATTGCCACAAGTACGACATGGCGTGAGGTAATAATTACTCGAAGACTTGGCCCAGTGACTCCTGCCTTTGATCCAGTTGATTTTCTTGATTTCTTGGGTGAAGTTTTGCCGGTTTTTTTTACAGAATCTCCCTAATCTCCAGTACTATCTTTCTCTTCTTTCTTGAAACGTTCTGGTTAGTTTTTGCAGTTTCACTTTCAGATTTGCCATTATAGTAAGATTCCAGGCTTTTCGTTTTAAGGTTGTCTGATATCTTCCTTCCTCGGTCGCAGTTTCTCCGTTCTGCCACGCAAGGCGACTTGGTTGTTCTACTGGCCCGGACTTCCACGGCCCAGCATAGAAGTTTTGCTGTGGTCGACCCATCCTTCTGGAACAAGCTGCCTAACAACCTCGACATGAGCCTCTTTTCCGCAAACGTTTGAAGGCAATTTTTGTCGATCGTGGCTTCATTGTGTTTATACTTAGTACCTACATGCTTCTTATTAGGTACCTACCTACCTGTAACGTATATGGTATATGGATTGACCTACCATATTTTATACTTATTACCTTCCTGCTTCCTACTATGTACCAACCTACTTCTTACATAGTACTTACCATATTTGATACTTAGTACCTACCTATTTCCTACTAGGTAGCAGGTGCCTAGCTATCTCTTTCTTAGTACCTACCATATTTTATACGTAATACCCACCTACTTCCTACTATATATCTACCTACTTCTTACTTAGTACCTACCATATTTGATACTTAGTACCTATCTATTTCCTACTAGGTACCTACCTACTTCTTAAATATAATCTACCTACTTACGTACATACTTACTTGGTTGTTGATTCTGCCTATTTGGCGTAATAAAAGTGTTCATAGGCTCTCATTTGCGTCATAGGGCTGAACTGCAGGATAGAAAATGCCCCTCAACACAACGATTCGCCTTTGACGACATGGATTCGAATCGGAGGCGCTGAGGTTCGACGCTTTGCCCATAAGCCAATGAGCCACGACCCACTGGCCTTAATTGCTTTCCTGTCAGGCTGATTTATATAGCGGCAGCAGTTAAACTTGAGTTCCGGCCTGTGTGCCAACTTCCGCTCTACCGTTAAGTGCTGACACTCCAGCCGTTTATGAAATCTCGAGAGGAACGAGAAGAGCAACGAGATCCTCTTCGTTGGCCTTCCGTTGGTGTTACATTATGGCCGTCGACATAAATTGTCTGAGACAATGTCTACTGGTGTCTGTGACTGTGTAGCAGGTGTGTATGTAGGTGTATATGGATTGAAGGATGGATGGATGGATGGATGGATGGATGGATGGATGGATGGATGGATGGATGGATGGATGGATGGATGGATGGATGGATGGATGGATGGATGGATGAATGGATGGATGGATGGATGAATGAATAGATGAATGGATGGGTGAATGGATGGACGGACAGACGGACGGACGGACGGATGGATGGATGGATGGATGGATGGATGGATGGATGGATGGATGGATTGACGGACTGATGAATGGATGGATGGATGAATGAATAGATGAATGGATGGGTGAATGGATGGACGGACAGACGGACAGACGGACGGATGGATGGATGGATTGACGGACTGATGAATGGATGAATGGATGGATGGATGAATGAATGAATAGATGAATGGATGGGTGAATGGATGGACAGACGGATGGATGGATGGATAGATGGATGAATTGACGGATGGATGAATATATTTATAGAGAGCCTTTCGATAACCTCCCGCCGGTGCTGACAATTTCTTTACCTTGACTCCTCATCCATGCACTTAACTAGCGACTTCTGTAAAGATTCCGCTAAGCCTTTGCTTGCGATCTGTAGTAACTCGTCTTACCAGACATTCTGTGTATACTAGCTACTAACGTCACTCTAACGTTTGCTTCGAGTTTACCTTGGCACGCGTAATCCGTTGTAAATATAGTAAAGCTGTTGTAAATATGACCGCGTTGTTTCCACATCCGTCGCTCGCTCCAGTGGCGCTGTTGACGTTGAGTGCCTTAAGAACAAGCACCACAAGGCCGCATTTCGAATCCAGAGGACTTTCTGGGTCAACTTGACAACATCTTGGAGAATCTGTTGTTCAGTTGTTTGACTGTGGGTGTCACGTTGGCGCTTAAATCGAGTTATCTTGAGAGGGTCGGAAATAGCGCTGCGTAAATCAAATTATTTACGGCAGAGAGTGCAATAAATGAGCGATTATCTTGTGTGATCCTATGTTATCATGTTATATCATGTTAATTCTTATTTGATCTCGCGTTATCATGTTATATCATGTTATCTTATGTGATCTCATGTTAGCTTATGTTGTGTCCTGTGCTCTGTTATGTTTTCTTACGCGGTATCATTGAGTACCTGTGATTACTGAGAGAGTCGCTTTACATATGTTCAGATACAATAGAATACAATTATGTGATCTTATGTTATCGTGTTATATCATGCGATCTTGTATTGTGTTACCTTCTGTGATCTTATGACATTTTGTGTTTTCCTTCAAGAATTTGTTACTTCGTGTGAATTTATATTTTCTTCTCTTTGTTATCTATATTCTTTGCTGCTGATATCAAAATCTTCACTGATCAGAATCAAGCGTTCTTCGTTGAAAATTGCAAGTTGTGTAGTGGCTTCTATGGTCATATATACCCGATCGAACGAAAGTATCAAAGTGGCTTTTAACAAGTTACTAAAAGCGACTGTGAAACCAATGCAGCCGTCGTTCAAGTGTTCAAAGTGCTTTGTGAATGTCCAAATAAGTATATGCACATGGATTGACACTGGATCTGTTGAAAGCCCATTTCTGGAACTTATCGGACACTTCGTCGACTTTTGAATGGAGCACTTCGCGATTTCCGGCACAACCGAACCCCTTCCCCCCCCCCCCACGTGTATAGTACGACTGGGGAAGACCACATCTACAATAGTAGATGTCTGTCGGTCACACGCTTGTAATTGTTATTAGTAACTTCTAATGCGCTGTTGTATAATGCACAAGGCATCAAAAGATGGCACATCAAAACCCAGCCGTAATCAGGTCAATACCCAGAAGATCAGTACGTAAGCAGAGAGGCAGCTTATGGTGGATAAGCAATTTGAAAGAGGTAAGTTTTAAATTGAGAACGAAATGACACTAGCCAGTGCCGGCCTTAGGATATTTCGGGCCCCGTGCAGAGTATACTGTACGGCCCCCGTTACAGAAGTCAAATTGTTTTTCATTGCTAATCATTTTATTTTAGTAGATTGCTAACAAATACAACAAGTGAAATTTAACTATACACGAGAATTCTGGGATATTGAGGAATTTCACTTTTATTTTATTGACAAAAGAGAAGATTTAGGCCCTAATCGAAATCATGATATTTTTATTAGGATGTCTTGAATGAATGTTAATTTTCTGTGATATTTTCGGGCCCCTCTAAGTTGCGGGCCCCGTGCGACCGCACGGTTCGCACGCCCCTAAGGGCGGCACTGCACTAGCAAAGTGAGCAGATCGAACGGACACAGGGAGAGAGTTCCAAAAAGTGAGTCCAGCAACCAGGAGCGTCTACTCCATAGAAACCTTGTAGCAAATGCTACTTACAATATATAGGGGCGGGGGAATCTGTCAGTGTATGTGCCATCATTATTGGAGGGGGAAGACGGGGAAGGGGAGGGAGGAGGGGAGGGATGGGAAGTTGCTCCAGTGACTTTTGGGGGATAGACGAAAAATCTCATTCAGCAAGAAAAGTTTTTATCTTAGGTATGACCAGATAAAGACAATCACGTGATCTCATTGAATAATAGCATGTCTGGGATTAGGAGACACGAACAGATACAGGGAGAAGGTCTGTCATGCGGTTACGGGTTCGACTCCGTGTTACAACCTTTGGACAAGTTGTTACAAACACGTGCCTTTGTCACCGAACAGTATGAATTGGTAGAGGTGTTAGTTGGGAAGTAAACGGCAAGTCCTGCGACGGGATTCGTCCATTACCAGCTCAAGGGCCGATTAAAGGATTCATAATGGTTGTTACGTTCCTCGTGGGATATGGGAGCCTAACTGTACTTACTGTGCCTAGATCGTTGCCTTGATTTCGATTGGGAGATGGACTGCAGCTTTTGATCGCCTCTTTATTAGGAACCATCATTAAGAACCGTCGTTAAGAGCCATCGTTAGGAACCATCGTTAAGAGCCATCGTTAAGAACAATCATTATGAACCATTACAAAGAAACCATCTTTAAGAACAATCATTAATACATTAATTAGAACCATCATTAAGAACCATCATTAAGAACCTTCTTGAACCTATGTCTATCGAATGCTCCATCAGAGGCGATCAATGCACCCGGAAGCACTAAAGTTACTTCTCTTCAGTATGGCTGTCGGTTGAGATATAATCAGCTGTTTACTGAGAAAGGTTGAACTCCATAAGACGTGGAATATCGGCTGTATCTGAATTTAAATCTCGAAACCAGTGGAACATTAATGTTCGTTATAAAGTGTTCTAAATAGGAAATCCGTCTTATTGAGCTTGGGATGGAACTGGCGTTGAGAAAATTAGGCACCGTTATATATCCCCATCAAGTACAGACCCATTGAACTATTACTGCTCTGTCGTGTCCGGAAATGCAGTAGTAGTAGTAGTAGAAGTAGTAGTAGTAGTAGTAGTAGTAGTAGTAGTAGTAGTAGTAGCAGCAGCAGCAGCAGCAGCAGCAGCAGCAGCAGCAGCAGTAGTAGCAGCAGCAGCAGCAGCAGCAGTAGTAGTAGTAGTAACAGCAAAATGCCATGGGAGGTAAGAATCCATACGTGCAAAGGAGTATTGAATCGCATAGAAGAGCTAATATACTGCTGCTGCTTCTGCTGCTACTACTACTACTACTACTACTACTACTACTACTACTACTACTACTACTACTACTACTACTACTACTACTACTACTACTACTACTACTACTACTACGTGGAATCTCGCCGTTACCATAAGCTTTACGAAGCAGAAGCAATTTGTCCTTCAGACGATCATGTCATACAGGCCTTGTACAGATAATCTATTTCTGTCTTAATGGATGCCAAGTGCATTAACTTCCCCTGTAGACTGATGCGCTCTTAAAACGTCTCTAATTCTCACGCACGTCTGTAAGATGAGGCTTAGGTTCACCTCTGCTGCAGTCTGTCGATTCCTACGCAATTTCGTTGGAAGCTTTTGTATAGCGCTCGTTTACATAAAACACACGACAAGGACAGCTATCTTATTTGAGCTCAGAATTCTGATAACACGAAATACGTATGGTTAAAGAAGAGACTTAGACATGTCCATGTAGGTATGTATTTATATATTTGTGTATTATATATATGTATGCTTTTATGTATGCATCTTCTTCTTCTTCGTGATCCATGGGCTGATAGCCCGTAGGTGTCGACTGCGCATTTGACGTCTTATGCATAGTGGATTTCTAACGTCTTTTTCTTTACGGCGAAGTATCTGCACCCATTCGTCCGACCCTCCTCTTTAGGGACTAGCTCTGGATCTTCCAGAAATAAAATGCTGTTTGTCCTCGAGTTCTCTCTCTCAGCCCTGTCCCTCTACCGAGGTACCTCCTGGGCAGGGGCCAGGTTTATTTTAATGCGACCTGTTTTCGCCTTGTCACAGTTTCGTCAATTGGGTTATGCAGCTTTTCTTGGGGATGGCGACGCCACTCGCCTTCCCTCTGCAACCTGATGCTGCTGCCGCTATTGGTCCACGACTGCTTATTCGTCAGGAGATAAATCCCTGCTTATTTCGCAGCTACCTTCTTACTGAAGGCCGTTCCACTATCCGCCACCTGTGGACGCGCTGGGTAGCAGTTCAGCTCTGCCTCGAGAAAAAAACGCAGTTACAAATAGTAGTTCGAGCAGGTGGCACATCGGATTCGAACCCTCGGACAAGCGATAGAGGTCAAAGGTCAAACGCATAACCTCTCGAGGCCACTCCACTTTGTGCGTTGGTTAATGGAGAAACGCTTAACTTCCGGTCTTATCCAACTGGAACTCGTAACAGGAGACTTACGAGGTTCATTTAGAGTCTTTTTTGCAAACTGCACTTACGTTTATTGCCTTGGCATCATCATTATCGTCAGCACCGCATCACTGGTAGCAGCCGCAGCAAGGGGATAGCAACAGCCTTGAGGTCATTTATTCATTGACTAATGGTATTCTATGGCATGCGGTTGTATCGACTCCGCTACACATGCGTCCACGTACACGGAATGTTGGACTGGCAGGTAAGCGGCGGAAGACACATACAGGCAGACACAGAGAGGCGGATGTGTAGGCATACAGGGTGAAGGACGCAGTTCCTGTTGTGATGATAGGCAGGAATACTAACGGACAAATGAATATGCGTTGACGCAGGTAGACGAAGAGATACTAGGAATAGGAGATAGGTAAACAGACATGCAGTGATAGAGACGGACAAGAAGGCAGACAGGTAGACGGATGATTGGTGGCTGGACGGACATGCAGGCATACAAGCAGGCAGACAAGTGGACTGACGCAGATAGACAGAGGCAGACAGATTGGCAAACAAAGAGATGCATATGTAAACAACTAAACATTCATGGAGGCTGGCGGGACATATAGGCAGGCAGACAAACAGACAGACATAAGGACGTACGCAGGAACAGACAGGTATGTAGTCAGACAGAGAGAAAACAGGACGGACACAGAGGCAGTCAAGCAGAGAGGCAACCAGGCATACAAGAGTAGGGACCAAAGAGACCGAGGGAAGGACAGATACACAAGCACATAGACTGAAAGGTGTGTAGATATATGTATGCTGCCGGAGGCTGACAAGGGGAGACACAGCGGAACCGCATCACGTGTGTTCGATCACTCTGAGGGGGAACTGCTGAGGGGGGACTGCTGAGGGGGGGACTGCTGAGGGGGGACTGCTGAGGGGGATCTGCTGAAACCATTAGTAGATGTACGATGTGGTAGCACCTCTAAATCTAGCGCTGGGAAGCCAGATAATGGGATCCTCTGGAAGAAGTCGAGGGAAGGAGATTTAAGGAAGACAACGCAGAAAAAGAAGACATTCCCCGGAGGCTTGGATCCAGATGTATGGCCCGTTCTTTTCTCTCATCATGCTAATGTACCTACTCGGTCCTCCACGTTCCTTTCCTCAGTATTCTGTTTTCATCCTCTTTCTACGCATTCCTCAATTTTATTTTTCTTCCTCTTTTCCATTCTATTTTCCTCGATCCTCTCTTTTTATCCTTATACTTGAGGTTAGGTACCTTCTTCAGTTTTTCCACATCCACGATATGCTCAGACTTTAAATCTTCCACTTCTGTTTCTTCCTTTTTGGGCCATCCATATCTTACGTACGCATGGAGGGGGAGGGGGTAACCGAAATGCATGTGCTTTCGTACGCTTTCTGATAATGTACGTACGAAAATTGATTGGCCTTCAAGTGAGCTAGAGTTCAGTCTTTCCAGCTATCTGGTACTACCAGAGGAAGTAGGACTGTGGGAGAGGTGTCACTTGTATGCCACCTTACCTCTGAACGCTATTATTAAACTATCACACAACTCAACAGTGAGTCCATGGATTACTCATCCTTCAATCTGGCCTAAAGTGCAGACAGTCGCTGCCTGGACACATTCTGCAGCTGGTCTTGGGGGGGGGGGTGCGTCAACTGTACGTACGCAGGTGGGGGGTGGAAAAAGTACGCGTGCGAACAGGGAGGGGAGGGGTCCAATTTTCCCGGATTTTTGCGTACGTAATATATGGATGGCCCTTTCTCTTCATCTCTTTCCAACTCCATCTCTTCCTTTTCCTTCCCATCCTCTGATTCCTCTTAGTCGTCATCCTCCCTTATTCCGTTCACTGTTTTACTGCTTTGCTGAAATGCTTGCTGTTAAAAACTGTCATTTATCATCTGCCATTCAGTCGATCAGCTCAAAAAGTCTGGACAGTTTATCGTAGAAATCTCGCGATTTCTACAGCGCCGGAAAAGCGAAGTCGCGGAAACCAGCTTATTCACAACGTTAAGCCAAAACAAAATCGATTGGCAGGTAGGATGAAAATCAGTTCCAGGTCAAGATCCCAGGGTCAGGAAGGTGGAGAGTCGGACGGAGAAAGTGGATAGTGTTTAGAATTGGAGCGGCGAGAGGGGTACGGGGAAGAGGAGGAATCGGGATAAGAATTGTGGGAAAGGAGAGTGTTCAGTTTAGAATGAAAGACCAGTGTAGAGGTGATCGGAAAACAAAATCGACTGGCAGGTAGGTAAGGTCAGAATCTGGTCGAGGTCAAGATCCAAGCGAACAGCTGCTGCGGCTTCACTTGAAGCAAAACCAACCAGCGACTCCTGTCTGCGGCATATAAATAACAACGCCCTGGAAGAGATTGCAAGAGGTGAATAGGCTACCGTTGCTTACTTTCGCTTATTTTCTACTTTCGTTTACTTTCGGTTACTTTCGTTGACTGCCGCTTACTTTTGCTTACTTTCAGTTACTTTGGATTACTTTCGCTTACTTTCGTTTACTGTCGCTTACTTTCGGTTACTTTAGCTTACTTAACTTCCTTGCGGTAACTTTCAGTTACTTTCGGATGCTTTAGTTTACCTTCGTTTACTTTTGCTAATTTTCGGTTAGTTTTAGTTACTTTCGGTTACTTTGTTACTTTCGGTCATTTTCGGTTACTTTTGTGTTTTTTCGGTTACTTTTCTAAACTTTCCTCTTCGTTGAACATGTTTAGCGGTGTTCGATTTAGAAGCATAGTTTATTATTAATTGCACAACAGTGATTAAATACAATAAAATATAACTCAGGACAATTATAATTTTATTAAGGTTCTCCACAAAGAGCGGGCCTCAATTGTAGGCCGGCACCTAAAACCTCGGATTCCTATTTCGTGTCAACCGTAATCGTGAACTACAAAATATTTCAAGCGCAGATTAGGGCCTACCAGTTTATTGAAGAATGCTGCAGCTTATTCACGAAGTAGATTAACACAGTATTACGCTCTGTGACCCGTAAAGATGTGAGACGCGAAACAGCTGCGCGTCAAAACTTGATTACACGCAGAGGCGCGTTTACAGAAAACGGGGCCCTAGGCGCAACAAGTTTTGGGGCCCTTCTGAACTTGTAGACTGAGAGTCTGAGAGTCTGGTGGTGTTTAGCCTATACTGTGCTGCTGTGCAAAAACCAGCGCGGTTGAAGTTTAAGCCGTTTTTGTAAGTTTTATTGGCACTGTCACTGTAATTATGAGTAGGTATATATAGAAGCTATTTTCAAGGAATGTGAAGTTATTTGATTTAATTATTTTAGTTAAAAAACTGAATCTGGTGTTGAATGAAGAATCAACGCGAAATACGTGGCCACTTGTACTTCTAGAATAAACTGAGCTCTTCAGTTGTCCCCATTATTGTGATAAATTCATCACAAATTGTTTTGGATAATTCTAAAATTGGAAAACATATTTTCCCGTCGTTTGGGGGCCCCCTAGATTCGGGGGCACTAGGCGCGCGCCTAGTACGCCTACAGGTAAACGCGACTCTGATTACACGAAGTCCGATCAGCAGTATCGAAGACCACAATCGTTGGATCAAAAGACCAAAGCGTTACCGAACGAATCGCCGTGTGTCACATCTGTCTACGGTTTACTTGGACCCGGCTACTTGAAAGCCTCTTAGGACGCTGGTGGCGTCAAAGCCCGTATATCCACCTTAGGTTTTATGGACACTTACGGACGCCAGCCTGAAGCCTTTACCACTCCACTTCACAAAGGGAGAGCTCCCTCCGATGGAGCGACTGCTTGCCCTGAGGTACCGTTACCGCAAAATATACAACCACCCATAGATAACAATGTATATAACTTCTTACATCACACGATCGAATATATTATTGTAGTTGCCAACGTAATCGAGAATTTATGCGTCACTCTAGCAGAAGTGTATTTTATGGTATTTTATCTCAATGGAGACGTACAGTAGGCTCGAAACCTATAGCACATTGCAGCAGTATATCGTTCAAGAAGTAAATCCATGGAGGCCCCCACAGACATAAATATACATCAATACAAAGACATATTAATTAAATATATAATTATACCTGTATATTCACGTCTTTATACATATACATGCATCTATATATATATACGTATATATACGTATGCATGTATGTATGTATGTATGTACATGTATGTGGGCTTTTATAGAGGGCATTGTTTAAACTTCTCACAGCTTTGAGGACCTCTCAAAAGAGCATATGCATGCATGTATATATAAGCGTGTGTATACGTATACATATATATATGTATACATTTATATGTATATATGAGCGTAGGTGTGTGTAGATGCATGGTTAGATTGCCATATACATGGCTATAACAAAACTCTCCGCGGCATATTTGATCCTCGATGCGAATGCTCGAAGCCACGGATGAAGAGGGCTCTCGTGGGACTTCTAGAAACGTGTTACGATCTGAGCTTAGCAGACTGTCTTGCAAATACTCGAGATTACGACTCTTAAAAAGAACAACAGGAAAATCTCAGTCAAAACAAACTCAGGTAAGGTCAGGATCGGTTCCAGGTCAAGATCAGAAGGTCAGACAGGTAGATAATCGGTGTTTATATAGTGTTTATATACTCAGATGGTGCTGGAGGGGACTCACCACCCGCCCTCACAAGCCGAGGCTAAGAAAAAGACGTCACTATCACTTCATACCCATGGCTGCCTCTAAGGCTAGCTTAAGGGACCTCTCTTTTCAAATGCTTAGGGTAAATATATTTAGAGTCATTTCGTAAACATTTTGGGACGA
>OY744608.1:5291016-5298516 GCA_963556255.1 Allolobophora icterica
GGATTTTAGCCCGTCCATAATTGTTCCGTTACTGAACCCATTGTTCCGTTCCGGCACCTTTTTTTCTGGAAGCACTTTGAACGGTTTTTTTATTATATTACAAAGGGCCGTAAATCCTGGGGAGGGAAGGGTAGGAATTCCCTCCCCATTTTTAAGCTTGGGGAGGGAACGTGGAGGAATTCCCTCCCCACAAACTTTCTAAGCTGTGTCATAAATATTATGGCGCTTGCCCCAATCGCCATAAACTGTTCCTTGGCGAGTATTGAAATTTTTATTGCAAATGCTTGAATTGTGCCAAGGTTACCCCGAACAGCGTGACCCGTTTCTGTGCCTCAAACGTGCGTGCTTCTTTCTTGGCTATAGTGGCCTGAATCTTAGTCCATTTTTTTCCTATCCTGAGCCAGGGTGGAAGTCATTAGGCAGACGCTATTTTCTATTGTTGGTGTAGACGCGGTTGTTTCTAGGCAAGTTTTTCTCGGGTGAAAAAGATGTGTTTCAAAGTAATCTTCTCGGTCATAGTCGGCTGTAATTCTTATGTTTCTTTCTATTACCCGTGGAGATTGGTATTTAGAATCGCTGGTCACGAATAATAGAATTCTCTTACCTACAATGTCCTATATGCTATGGCCCATCCTAAGCGTCATCGCTCCTGAAGCCGGGCCTGGCCTTAGGGAGAGATCAGGAAGGCGATGACACTTTGAGTCTGAGAACTATTATAACAGATGTAAATGTTGTAGTTATTCCATAATCGGGCGATTGAAGACATGGTTGCGCTCGACTGTGTCTCAAAGGCACTTAAGCCATATGGCAATTTTACATGTTCATGAAAGTTTTACGGATAACACTGACATGCAGGAAGTGTTGTCGAAATAATTATGTCTTCTCTTCGGAGATCTGGAAAACTTATTTGGTGCTCACTGACATTGCATTTATTCTGCGGTATTCATCTACATTTTACTCATCACAGTGTGCATATTTCTATATCCTCATCAACACATTGTTTTTGGTTCTGAGTAGATAACCTTGAAGAGAAGCTATATAAATTCTCCATATGAATAAAGAAAAGCCGACTTGCTGCTTAACTTGATGATCTAACATTTTCCTCGAAAGAATGCAGAAACGGGTAACCGTTCGATTCACAAATGAATTGCTGAAATTGGATGTCTACTAAGTCATGCAGATGCAGGAAGTCAACATGAAGATATGAGTGACTGAATAATACTATCAACATTTTGGGTTCGACAATGGAAAAACTACAACGATTAACATTTTTAGATGGTATTTTATTTTACACGACATACTCGAATGACATCGACTGTTGCACTTGATTTTCCTTTTGAAACATTTGACTTATTTGTCTTGCAGCGTCCAGCCCATGAAACAGATTTAAATTGAACAGCACTTCGTAGTCCTATTTCCTGCTCTGTTGAAACGTCATTGTTAGTTAGGCCTAGTAGCTTGTGGAAACACAAATAAACTTGATTTCGGGAATATTTCCCGGTCAACATTCCGGCCCTTACAGCGATGCGATAGAGGTCGTTGTTGTCACGCTCACAAACAACACCCATTATGTTTCGAAGATCTCCCCGTCATCTGTCAACGAGGGGTATAGGTATGGTAACATTGTCTCCTGGGTTTTGCAGTAAGTTTATCACTCGGCTACGCTTTCCTATGCGCTTCGTCTGATCAACCGTGGCATCCCGAGCTCGCTTACGTTGTGCTTGAATTGTAACACTATTCTGTTCAAGTGGTGAAATATTTTCGCACGCAACCTCGTCCATCATATCTTCCACCAAAACAGGATGGTTGTCGACTGTCTGTTGTTCCGATGTGGTTTTCCGTGTACCATGAGTAACTCAGGCCACAAAAGCTTTAGCTCAGTAATATATAAAACGGAAAATTCTGATCCGTAATAGCTTTACAAAATGTGTGGGGCACCAAAAGGAGAAAAAATATCAATGAGTTGATATGCTGCTTCTGAGGCCCGTTTGGATGTGAGCGGGCGCAACACGCAGTACTTTGTAGGACAGTCTTGATAAACTATTGATCCATATGATCCATTTCAGTGCTCCGCTCGGCATGGACCGCATGTCGATAAGATCAACCTGATCACGGGAACTGAACTTGAAATAAAATACAATCTAAAAATGGTAATCCTTTGAAAATAGGACTTGTGTGCATAATAAACTTCGATATGTTCGTCATTTTCCTTTCAGGCAATCTGTAAAATTTTCGTCATCAGGTTTCAGGGAGTTTACAAAATCCATTGTTATTTCAGGGATTTTGTTAAGGGCCCAAGTGAATTAGGGATTTTACAAATTGCCTACAAATTTCAGGCATTTTACAAAATCCTGATTTTGCAACTTGCTTGTAACATATAGACCATACTTCCAAAGGAGAGTTTCTCCTTCACATAATATGTCGATGCATATTTAGGGCCCTGATATTGCTATTTATTAATTTATATTGTTGTTATTATTTATAGTAGTAGTAGTAGTAGTAGTAGTAGTAGTAGTAGTAGTAGTAGTAGTAGTAGTAGTAGTAGTAGTAGTAGTAGTAGTAGTAGTAGTAGTAGTAGTAGTAGTAGTAGTAGTAGTAGTAAAAAAAATGTTTCTGGAAAAAATTTGGCGACCCACTTGCCACAGCTTCGCGACCCACTTTTGGGAAACACTGATTTAATTGATTGTTTTATTACGTGCGCGAGATCCGTAAATCTTAATCTGAGGCTCGAGGAGAACATTTTGATTAAAGAACTTGCATCTACACGGAGCCAAGTCAGCATCATCAAACTGTCAATCGTTAGGTTACAGGCTGCGAGCAATACCGATAGACGATTTTGTCAGAAAGATGACAGAACTTAATATTAAGTGAGATGCAGTGACGTTCGAAGCTCTTTGTCAACTGTGTCTGACCTGATTTGTTTCTGAGAATGTCACTGACAGCAGAAACTGATACTTGATATGAAGTCAACATGTCGATGACCTCCTAAACATGGATTCCTTTCTTTCGGTTTCGCTGTTTATCAATCTCAGGGTTGTTTCTGTCTGTATGTCTCTTTTGTATCTGTGTCTGTCTGTTTGTGTGTCTTTCTGTGTGTTTGCATGTATGTTTATCTGCCTGTGCGTCTGTCCATCCGGGTGTCTGTCTGTCTATCTACTTGTGTGTCAGCTTGACTGTCTGTCTGGCTGTGTGTCTGTCTGTATCTCGTTTTGTCTGTGTGTCTGTCAATTTACTTCTCTTTTCATTTATGATTTATTTCTCAGTTTAGTTGTTTCTATTTTCTTCATTTGTTGCTTCTTTCTCGTTTCTTCCGGGTTCGCCGTAAATCAGTCTCGTGGATTTTTCTCTATGTCTGTCTCTCTGACTGTCTGTCTGTCTGTCTGTCTATCCTGTCTGTCTTTCTCTCTGTCTGTTTGTCTGTCTCGTTTCTTCTCTTTTTCATGTATGCTTTCTTTTATCCAATCACGTCGAATCTGCTTAAAGTCTAATTCAATCCAATCAAATCAAATCAAATCACACCAAACTTAAACCAATCCAATCCAAACCCAATCTAATCAAATCTAATCCAATCTAATATAATCTATTCTACTCTTACCTAATCTAAACTAATGTAATCTAATCATCTTATTTCATCTCATATCATCTAATCCCATCTTATCTAATCTTATCTTATCCATTCTAATTCATTCTAATCTAATGTGTCACTTCTATAGCGCCCTAAGGATCACTCGATGGCGCTTCTAAGCAACAGTGAATTCCTTTCAATAGTCTACATGCAACAGAATCTGTTGTCCGGTTTCCTGGGTTTTGTTGCATCGAAGATGACTCAACCTATAGCGATCGTAAAGTCACAAAGCCTCGTTCCCGTTAATGGCGCACAATAACATTTTATTGCCATTGCTTTATTCCACCCTTGTTGACTTTGCCAACACGACCCAAAGTACAGTGATACTATATTCCTGTGTATATATATATATATACATATATATATATATATAATACACATTGATAAATATATATTGCCATATATATATATATATATCTATATATATTGATTTGTATACATTGATATAATTACATATATATATATGTATATATATATTGTTATATTTATATGCATTAATGTGTTTGTGTAAGTGGTCATTGTGTGTAACATGCAATGGCACTTATCTGACAATGACTATTGACTCACAATTATTTATGTATATATATATAATTACGTACATAGTGAAACAAACATATATATATATATATCAAATATATATTCATATGTCTGGAGCTCAGCAGCTCAAATCTGAAAACTAATGTGGCCAGAAGTGTATCTAATAGCCAAACTCGAAATATATAGAAGACATTGTAGTTTCTGCTGCATAGTGTCTATCGTTCGCTGAAGTGTTTGATATAGTTTGATACAATTTTATTTTGTCATATAATAGGTTGACTCGATGAGCTCATCTGAGCTTTTTCCCCCTTTTCAGTTGACTAATGGGCCGGGGTCGTCCAACGACTTTGGGTTGTATCACTCAGGACCAAATTTCAGAAGTATAAGGGCCTTCGGTATTAATAGTTCTTCTTTCATCGACTTCTTTTTCCTTGACTTACTAGTATAGTGTTCGTTGGGTGATCCGATGTCCTGGTTTGGTAATAACTTGACGTGATAAACTGATTTGGTTCCTCAGTGAGGGTTTTGTCGACTGTTCTGTTATCAAAATGTTAGATTATTGTTTGTTACCAGGTCGCAGTTTTCAAATCTAATTCGTCAATTTCTCAAATAACATCGGATTGAGTGAGATTGTGTTCTCCGCTGCAAGGCGTTTGATATAGTTTTTCTCGTTAGAGAACTTCACTGATACGCATTTATTATGTAAGTTCATAATTTATTGTACTTTACTAACTACGCATTAGTTAAGTCTTTAGTTAAGCGTTTATGTTCTCCAGTCCTGGTTTTTCCTCTGTATTTGATTCTGATTTGTCTTTTATTCTTTTGTTCTTTCATTGTCAGTATACATGAATCATGACTGGAGTACTCGACAACGTGTTCAACCAACGTATGATAAAATCAAGGTGTTAGCCGCGCTGTTCAAACTAGAAAATGTTTGTTCATAGCACGTAGGTGTCCCTATTAGCGGGATTATATCCCTTCTGGGCCTACCGTTGTTACCAAACTGTTATCTTAAAAGTGTTATTGTATTTGCCTTGATATGTGGAATCAATAAAAATGATTTGATTTTATATAAGCGCCGCTATATAATGGCCAAGCACCAATTGTTGACGCTAAGCAAGTCCTTATTATTCAAAGACTTGCTCAAGATCTCTACACACTACACACAGTAACCGTCCCATGGGATAAAACTGGAACCCGTATAGTCGTATATTGTCCGCATACAAGGCCAGCGCTCTAAACAATCGCCTGCCGTGTTCCACAATGAGACGTTAACAGCATAAGAATTTACGTCTAGGAGTGTTCTATCCATAATAGTGTCCAGTTCCAGTGGTCTTTTCTTGTCCGAGTGACCGTGTAAATCTGGCCGTTGTTGCTGTGGTTTGTTTGCGGAACGGGTCCTCGCCCAATAAGACACGCACTGGAATGGGTTGTAAAAGAAAAATTCCACGCTCGTCACGGTTCCGGCAAATGGTCGGTCATCATCAAGGCTCAATCTCGCTGTCAGAATCAATGGCTCGTAAACCCGGAAGCCACGTTGCTTTGGTAACGAATGGCGGAATTTGTTTATTCCGTCCTTCGGACTGTTGCATTTGCATTCCCCCTCACCCCCCCCACACACACAATTCGACCAAATGGCCATACATTGACAGATATCTGATCTGATGACAACCGACGTTAGCGAGAACATTGCGTCCATATATAACAGTGCATACACTGAAGCGCATTTCATCCGAACTATTATCATCTGGTGCCATTACTCGGAACATTGCGTCAATATATAGCAGTGAATACATTGACGAACTATCATATGACGACATCCTACATTATTCAGAACATTGCGTTCATATAAACGTACATTCAGGTCGCCGGTCAATTCTTGCTTCAGTCTGTGGAGATCTTCTGCCGTACGTCAACACCGTGCAGCACTCTCGTGCGTTGGTCCATCCCTTTGGAACAATCTTCCTGTTGACATTTGAGCCGTTCCTTTAATACCTCCTCAAGTTACTTTTTGCTAGCCATGTTAAGACCCACCTGTTCAGGTCCCTTGTACAGCCACGTTCATAATGCGTTTGAGTGGTTCGTAAAATGCGCTTTATAAAAGCCCTTATACATACAGACGTAGGCTACGTGCATACGTTGACGAAAGTGTTATAAGAACTTACTTAGAAGAGTAAGCCTACGTGTATACATCAAAAATCTATTCAGCGATAATTGCCGACGAAAAAATAAGAAAAACGGAAAAGAAATTTTGGCAATAGCTTAGGATATCAACGCCATTATGGTGTTCGATAACCCGATATTTTTTAATTAATAGTGGTAGTTGTGATGGTGGTAGTGGTGGTAGTACTGAGAGTAGTGGAAGGGGTAGGCCTACTCCTAGTAGTTTCATTAGTAGTAGTAGTAGTAGTAGTAGTAGTAGTAGTAGTAGTAGTAGTAGTAGTAGTAGTAGTAGTAGTAGTAGTAGTAGTAGTAGTAGTAGTAGTAGTAGTAGTAGTAGTAGTAGTAGTAGTAGTAGTAGTAGTAGTAGTAGTAGTAGTAGTAGTAGTAGTAGTAGTGTTAGTAGCAGCAGCAGCAGTAGTGGTAGTAGTAGTATAGTATTAATAATGACAAAAAAACCGTTATGATGTTCGTTGACGATGATGATTGAAAAAACTTTGATCATGATGACCGCGATGACGATAATGACGGATTGAAAATGATGATGATGATGATGATGATGATGATGATGATGATGATGATGATGATGATGATGATGATGATGATGATGATGATGATGATGATGACGACGACGACGATTATGATGACGATGATAATGATGGAGTTTGTGATAGTGATGACGATGAAGGCTATGACGATGTTGGTGACCAGCGTTGTCATCGCTTGTCATCATGATTGTCATCATCTCCATCATCATCGCGGTCGTCATCGTGAAATTGTTTCAATCACCGTCGTGAAGCAGCATCACCTTCACCTTCTTCTTCTTCTTGTCCTTTCCCTTTCTCCTTTTCTCATTCTTCTTAGTTTTAGAACCCGTACGCGGAAGTGAAGAGCAATCGGCAACCACACAAGAGGAGCGATCATTGGGTGGAGGCAAATACGAGGCCGAGAGGAGGAGGAGGAGGAGGAGAAGAGAAACTGTAATCGTAATTGCTCATTTATATAGCTCCACTTCAAGATAAACTCATCAGATAGGGGGATTGGTTGTGCAATTGAACGGTTTCCCTCGTGGTTTCCCTAAACCGTCTCGCAAACGACCGACCACCTGTCATACGGCGACTGAAAAATGGTATCATAAACGTCAGATAATGGTGCGCGAAGCACAAGAGCCACTTGGC